>CM062291.1:257913052-258087081 GCA_031216915.1 Pictodentalium vernedei | reverse complement strand
ACTTTTAACCCCCAACGGCGGTTAATGGGCCATAGTTTGTGATTTTTAGCAAAACAGCACAACTTAACAAGTTAAAATCCCTATACAACGACTGATATATGATCACAATTTTAGTATAGGAAGGTGCCACGTTGATCGTAAAACAAATTTATGTTTCAAGTTTGTTGTGGCATTTAACCCTTTTTCACAGTGATTCATAGACTAAGGGTTCTGTTTAAGAAATACGAAAATTTGAAATCTTTGGTTACTGTTTTCTGTCAGTTGTATGAGGGTTAACTTTAAACTCGTTGTTTCCCGGTGTGTAGAGATGATTGGGACGCAAAGCTGCTGTTATAAGGTTAGATCTTTGATAAAACCCTCTCTCAGTTTTGGTAACTTGAATAGGGGTAGTTTAAGCACTATTTTATCAAGCATGGTGAGCCTGTGATTCCACAGTATCACAATTTTCTAGTTTTAATTGGGTTTTTTGTAGAATTTGAATGACTTTCGTTCAAAGATTGATGGACATATACTGTAGATCAGTTTAAGTTTTCAAGCTGTGAGGTTCTACATGTGAACTCATATTTTCACGACTTAGTGGTTGGGGGGGGGGGGGCATCTATAGTCTATGTTTCTGAACGGTCTTTAATGATATTGCTCCTTGAATTTAGAGTTAAATGAAATAAAAATATAAAAAAGGAATTTTCAGTTCAGTGACAATTGGAAAATACCTCATAGAAGAACTGCCCATAAAGAAAACAACACTTACCAGCTAGAGTTATGAAAAGATATACTTTATCCATAATTCCTTTTTGTTCAATCAATATATTCGAAAACTGACGTAGGTCTGGGGGAGCCTGATTGAGGATAAATTCGGAATGCTTCGAGATGAAAAATATACAATTGAAAAGGTGACGTGACAACCGTTACTTATTCCCAGCTCCTTATTATATATTATATTCTCTCTTGATAACGAATGTCGAGTAAGGAACTGGGAATAAGTAACGGTTGTCACGCCCATCATTGAAAAGAGGACCTCGATGTCGTCAAACCACTTATCATCACTTGAGCTGCAACAAGTGTCAATCCACTGCAACAAATTAGATAAGGTCCATGTCGTATGTCACAAAATTCTGCTGTATGGCAAATTCTCATGCGTGAACATGCTTTTTTTAACCCTTTACCTAACATAAAAAGCAGACGACACTGGCAAAAAAAATTCTTGAATAACTAATTTTTTTTCATTTTTTGTCTCAAAAACATAGGTTATGACCCCTCATTGGAACGAGCTCGACGAGCTCGTTCCGATGAGGGGTCATAACCTATGTTTTTGAGACAAAAAATGATGAAAATTAATTGGCGATTTTTGAGAATAGCGCTGGCCGGTTTTGGCCGTTACGTTGCGTAAAGGGTTAAGAAACTCCGCAAACACTCTGAATCACGTACGCATTCAAACTCACACATAACCCTCACATACACATGCGGATTTTTTATTTATTTTAACTATACTTTCAACAAGCAGGGCCATATCATGTCGGTCAGTTCTACGGGTGAAGGAAGCCGGAGTTCCCAGAGGGAATAGCTGAGCAGCGGCGAGTATAACTGTCCAACTCTCCCACTTACTAACCTCGTATAAGCAGGGTTAGGTTCGGTCAAAAGTATCGGCATTATCAACATGCAGTACGCCCTAGAAGAGACTCCGCAAACGACTCCCAATTGGACAATTGGAATTAACCGTTTTTCAAACAATTCCTACGAAACCTTATCATGTGCCCCTCATTGGGACGAGCTCGATGAGCTCGTCCAAATGAGGGATCACATATGATTTCGTTGAAACTTTTTGAATTTTTTTTTCAATTGCTAAATTTGAAAATTACGCGGGCGGATGCGCACGATTTGTTAGGTGAAGGGTTAAGTGCCTTATCGACGAAATGCAGGTGACGCGAGTCAGGATCAAATCTACACTCTTTTGATCAGAAGTACAGTTTTGGTATCGATGAACCACCGCGTCCCAAACACAAAATACACAAGAGCGCGTGTATGGGCTCACCTACACAGTTACAAAAGATTTATTTCTTGGGTGACGACTGTTGTGTTCCACGCATTTTCCCATATATGCAAAGATGCGAACGCACATAAAGGCGTTCACAAATTAGACACGCGCGCGATGCAATAGTGATAACATTTCTTTCAATTTGTAGGTTTGATACGATGTAGATTAGTAATGTGGACAATATTGGGCCACTGTAGCTGGTATGCGGTCCGGTTTTTAACTCTTGGCCTATCCAAGGCGGTCCACTACAGTGTTTTCGTATTTTAACTAACTTCCACCCCAGGATGGGAAGCCCTATCCTCGCGACGTAAAAGTATCCTGTTGCATATCAAGGAATATAATCAAACGACAGTCGAAACTTGTAAACAAACATCTTTGGAAAACTAATTTATTTCATCCCAGTCTTGAAAACACAGCCCACGACCCCCACCGCCACCGGAATGAGCTCAGCGAGCTAGTGCCAATAGACAAAAAGATGAGGAAAAAAAAACAATATATATCATGAAAATTGAGTTGTGATTAGCGGAAGGCGCTGGTCGGTTTTGGACGCTACGTAGGACAGAGGGTTAATGAATAGCCGGGTGAGAACTATGGAGGGCTGAAGTTATCTTTCTAATACTAGAACCAGCGCGGGAGGCTAGATGAGTTGTTTAACTATAACATTCTTTCGAGCCTCAAAATGCCTCCTAATAGCGCAATTTGGGGATTATTTTTTTTAAATTTATCCGGGGGAGGCCCAGGTATGGGGCACTTCAGAAAATTTTTAGGATTTTACCAATCCCTCCACCCCTGCCACCCAAACGCGAGAAGAACCCCCCCCCCCCCCCCCCCCCATATCTTTCCCCGATTTAATTATTTCGATCTTTGGGATATGCTTGCGGCATAAAAATGCTTGTACCCTGAAAAAGATTCCCCCACCACCCCGGATATAGATACTACTCGGTACCTGGCGACGCGCCTGGTTCCAGCTGGACTTCCAGTTCCATTGGCAGAAACATTGCCTATGTTTGCTATGAGTAACCAGGAGAACCTGCCGTGCTTTGGATGCCATTCGATTTGGCTGTTCCTACGCGCAATCCCTACGCGCACGTAAGCCTAGATCAGCACACAGTTCGTGACAAGACTTCCAGTTTTAACTGTAGTTCGTATACCACAGCAGTATGGCAATAATGAATGACTTTGTTGACGAGATACTGGCAAACATTCCTATGCCCAACCAGGAGGAACAGTTCATCGACCTGGACACGGGGCCCTTGTCATAATGCAGTTGATGGGTCAACAATGATTTGTTATTCTTAAAAAGCCATAGACGAATTGGAGCCTGATTGTGCCACCATGCTCTTCTGCGTGTGGAGGGTTAAGGAACATCCTTTTGACGAAGGCAAAATCCAATGAAGGCCTGCTATTCCGTTCTCTCCCAAGCCTTGGGTGGCGCCTAGCCCTACTTTCAACGTTTCGGACCCTCAAGGTGTGGGCTGACGTTGTGATCGAAGGTACATGCAATGTCCAAAGACACTGGTACCGGGTCTGGTCAGAAACGTAAGTGGGCATTTCATCAGCGGCGTCGCCCCGTCAACGCGGCTTGGTTTGAGAAGCATTCCAATGAGCTTGTTTGGTCCATATAGTCCTCGCTTGTCTCAAAGATAACATGCATCCTTTCTTTCTTTATTCTTAAATAGCCATAGACGAATTGAAGCCTGATGGTGCTACCAAGCTTTTCTGGATGTAGAGGGTTGACGAAGATCCTTTTGGCGAAGGCAATATCCAGTGAAGGGCTGCTATTTATGTTTTAGTTTGTACATTATTGTAGGTATAGTCAATACTTGTATTTGTTTTCCAGCAAGGTTCAAATTCCCTGTCAATTCGGCTTTGTTTGAGAAGCATTCCAATGAGCTAGTTTAGTCCATATGGTCCTCGCTTGTAAAAAAAAACATTCTTTCTTTCTTTATTCTTAAAAATCCATAAATAAACGAATTAGAGCCTGATGGTGCCACCGTGCTCTTCTGCATGTGGAGGGTTAACTGACATCCTTTTGGCGAAGGCCCAATCCAATGAAGGCCTGTTGTTTCGTCCCTTTCCAAGCCTTAGGTGGCGCCCAGACCTACTTTCAGCGTTTCATACATTGAAGATGTAGGATGACCCAGGTTGCGATCGAAGGTGCACTGTCCAAAAGACACGGTACCGGGTTTGTAGAGAAATGCAAGTATGCATTTCGGTATTAAATGGTTTACCCAAAGACACAACGGAGTTATCGCTGGTCGGTCTAAAGTCCAGTACTTTTACTGGTGGACAACAGCTCTCCTCTGAATTTGAAGTATTAGAGTGCATATGTTTCCTTCACCATAACCTCATTCCGCTGTATATTATGTCAGTAAACTAAATATTATAGCCATATGTGTTTCGTTATGCACGTGCGCATATGAGGACAATACACACGTTTTTACAATGTTGGGGGTTTTGTTTTGGTAATTGTATGCCTCTACAACTCCGAGCGTTAATTTTAAGGTGCCTAACTGCACTAAAAACAATTCCTGCTGCTCTATACATGGGTATGTGGGAGAACAATTAAAACGCAAGTTCCATGCCTTTTCAGTAGATGCCCACGAATAAAACATACACTGAGTTTTTATTTGACATATTTGTGCTTAATATATTGTCAAATGGAATTGTTCTTTGTTCGGCACTGTAAGATTTAAATAATACATTAAAAACCCGTCAGTGGCATATAAAACAACTTTGATCAGAGAGGATAGCTCGTCGTTTCCTGAATGAATATTAACTGGTGGAATTCTTGAAGCCCATATTTGGGCATTATTCTGAACAGCAAGCGCCTAAAGTTAAAGGCTTCATATTCTGTGGATGTCCTTCATATTGTTTTCGAAGATTAATTATTTCATCTCCATGGATTTGCCTTGTTACAATTTATTTAAATTGTAACAAGCCAGACACGCGGGAACAAATTTTGATGCTGAGAAAAAAATTAGCACTCTACCATTTGAAGGACCTTATTCGAATATCATCGTTCATGTCGAATAGTTATTTAACTTGAAAGAATACAGTCTTTTAAAAATGGACTAAAGAATATTAAGTTTTGTAAGAAATTTGAGACAAATTTTCAAGGAAGATAGGTGGGAGGATACAATAAAAATTTAACGTCATTTTCATATTTTTAGACTTCGTTGTTGTCTGCTTGTCGCCAATTTCGAACGCCGCGATCGGTCGAATAGGACACATACTTAACTGCTATAATTTACGTACAACGGGTGTTGACACACAAGAAGACTGCAAACAATGTAATCCAGTGTATTTGGCACGTTGTAATGGCTGTCATCACATTCTTCAAAACACGATTTGACCATTTTAAGTGTGCATCACGGAATTGTCAGATGGAAGAATAGTTACGCGTAGACATTCTATCAATAAAATATTCTGTAAAATAACACGAAAAGGTGATATTTTATTCGGAAAACATTACGTGCACGTGCTCGTTAACCACCAGTTATATTGTTTTCATCGATCCAGTCCGCGATTTCTGACAGGGAAAATATCTAGTACGGTTATACCCATTACAAGCATCGCACGTGATGTCGATAAATAACAATACGGCGTTTTTTCGTGAACAAAACTTTTGGTCTGGAAAAGTAACTTCATACCTGCCTGTTGTTGCCAATGTACTAGCTTTGTTCTTGGATACTTGGAGTATAACAGCCTCAGATGGTTTTGAAATAATAATTTACAGTTCTTACCGAAATGCGGGAATCAAACCAGCTTCTGCTAGTTTTGATGTAGACATGCATTTATTCGTGTTCTGTACAGCATAACCTTTATGTCGATGGATTGGGTGCCTTTGTTATTCGAAGATTGGTCGAAATTCAGCATTAAGAAATTGCACCCAACATATGGTAGAGTTACCTGGAAATAGTCTTAAAGGATGCTAAGAATTGTTTTAAACTTGCTGCCAACGTGCAAAGTCTTTAACTGAATTTTTCTCTTCATAACTATTTAACCCTTTACCCAACGTAACGGTAAAAACCGGCAAGCGCTATTCACAAATAAATACCATTTCATTTTTATTCATTTTTCCGGTTTTTGCTCCAGAAAACATAGTTTATAACCCCTCATTGGAATGAGCTTGTTGGGCTCGTTCCAATGAGTGGTTACAATTTATGTTTTTGATTCCAAAAATGAAAAAAAATCAATTATTTTGTCTGCAAGTGTCGCCTGCATTTAATGTTTATTTATTTTTTTTATTTTATTTATTTTATTCAGGTTTAACGACACTTTAACAACGCCAAGGTCATATCGCGTCGGTGACAGTTTTACGGGTGGAGGAAGCCGCAGTACCAAGAGAGAACCACCGAGCAACGACGAGCAGTTATCAGCTCCCCAACGTCGTAACTCTGCACTGCAACACAGGCAGGGTTAGATTGTTTGAAGACATGCGCACCACCCACGTGCAGTACGCCTTAGTACACGGCGTCATCGTGCCCCCGTGTGGACGAAGGGGTTAAGTGCCTTGCACAATGACTCAACGCAGGAGTCCGAATCGATCGCTCAGACCGTCACCCATCCAACTTCTAACCGGGCTCGGCGTTGCTTAACGTCGGTGACCTGACGAGAACCGGTTACCGAAACGCCACCGCGCGCCCTCTTTTAATGTTATGTTGAGGGTTAATAGCCTTTCGGTGAACCGGGTGTTTTTATCTGGATTCTCTTGTTGTAGGGTCAACAAAACGGTAGTCAGTGCAAAGGAAAATTCCAGGGTTTAGGAAGTAAACTTTGATGCTACCAGTACTGACTGCTGGTTACCACGGACGTGAAAACCGTTACTTATTCCCAGTTCCTTATTCGACATTTGTTGAAATCAGTTGATATGATAACGAATGTCGAATAAGGAATTAGGAATAAGTAACGGTTGTCTCATCATCATGGTTGTCAGTCCCATTTTCATATTTTAATGGTCATTTTTGTGTGTAGTGTAATGTTTCAATTAATTTATTTGATTTGTTAGTTAAGAGGTTAACTTCAAGACCTACCGATCATATTAAAAACGTCTTTACTGCACCTTTGCGCAAATCACCAATGAGAACCATTCGGTGGGCGCAGTGTCTGTTTTGCGCGTGTATCTTGGAGGCTTTGTGCTATACGAAGAGAGTTAATTACCACTAAATCCCTTCTATGTGGCTAAAACATAATAAGCGTCGGTAAAGTTACAACCAACGGAGTTTCGAGTGGAACCACTACTAATCTCCATCCAATGGGATATCTGAAACGTTAGCGAAAAACGTAACATCTCAGTCTTCCTCACTCTCAACTTGGCATCAAGTCAATCAAAGTGTGTAAAGCCCCCACCCCACCCCACAACCCCCTCCCCACCACCACCCCCACCCCCACCGGTGACGTTTCATGACTTGTAACGTCACATCTTTCATATTATTAAACATCAAAGAAAAGTCCAGCAAGAAACCTGGTAACACGGTATCACCTTTCTATCAGCACTTGTTTTTTTTGTCAATAAAAGCTAAGATTTGTTGCAGATAGTTAGCTTGAATTTCCATAACAATCGTGCGCATGACATATCGTTTTTCTGCAGACTTTAACCCTTTACCCACAGTAACGGCCAAAACCGTCCAGCGGTATTCACAAAAATCGCCAATTTATTTTCATTTTTTATTTCGCAAACATAGGTTATGACCCCTCTTTGGAACTAGCTCATCGAGCTCGTTCCAGTTAGGAGTTATAACCTACGTTTTTGTGTAAAAAAAGTGAAAAAAATAGTTATTCAATAATTTGTTTGCATGCGTCGTCTGCTTTTCATGTTAGGTAAAGGGTTAAAGTATATTCTTTAAAAAAGCAATCGGCCATTGGAGGAGCCTCGTAAATTAATTTTATTATTATTCTTCTAATGAAATCCTTGCGCTTATTTTTCATCATCATCAGAATCATCTTAGGTATTTTTATGAATTCCCTCCGTTGACTTTTCGGAGCACCCTGAGTGACTCATGGCGGGGGGGTGCTTTTACTGGTAATGAAGTGCACTATTTAAGGAATAGTGCATGGCTTGGAGGAGTTGACTACGCCCATGTAGTGCCCAGTGAGATGGTGTAGTTCCCTACGCGAAGCGGAGGGAACTACACCACCTCACTGGGCACTATATGGGCGTAGTCAACGACAAGACATGCACTAATCCGTATATTATATCGAACACCCATAAAAAAAACATCTGTCCGATTTGTTAATCTTTTACCAAGGTAGCAGCCCTACCAACCAGCGTTATATAGAAAAAAATGCCATGTAGTTTTCCCCCATCCAAAACACGGCTTATGACCCCTCATTGGAAGGAGAATAACACACTCATTGCAATGAGGGAGTATAAGCTAATTTTGAATCGGTCGCTAGGGGTAAACAAAACATTTCCCCCAAGCGGAACTCTGTATTCTAGAATCGCGCAACTCGCGAATGAAAGCTAAAATTTTCGAAATTTGACAACGCAGTTTGATAATTTTCACACATTTGTCACACATATACATTACCGAATGGGTCAGTACACACTGGGGGGAAGCGTGACCGTGAAAATTTGGTTGATTGCGCCGGTGTCCGGTTGATTGCCCTTTCTCTTCGACATCGAATTGTGGTAAGTGTACGATTTATCGTAGATTTCTCTAAATATCAATAAATTGGGAACCCAGGAATACACGCATAGGTTGTGTGAATGTATCCTGAACACGTACATATATTTTTTATACTTAGATACCCGAGTATTGCCTGCTAGTGACTTCATATTTAATCCATCAGCGGGTCGTTTTCGTCAAATGTTGACAAAAATGGCTCGTACGCCTCAAACACTTTAACTACCTAATTTCTTTTTACCCTGCATGTAGATAATGTGCAGAAGATCTTTTTACCTGAACTACAGCAAACAATTTGCTAAATTAGTTGAGAAAACGCGCAAAAACCGAGTGTCCGGTTATTTTGTTGATTGCATGAAGTGACCGGTTGATTGCTTAAGTGGTGTCCGGTTGATTGGTATTTGATAAATTCGTGGTGTACGGTTGATTGCATCTTTAGGTATAATGATAACTGTCTATCGAACTATTTATCATCAAAAAACATGTCAAATTATAAAAGTACATTTGCATATTTGTCTGTAGCATCAACGGTAATATAATGCAAAGTGAATTACTGTCTATGACGCGCAGGTAATCATGGTCATGATGTAACTACACAATAAATTACTATCAGCAAAATGTATGCAAGTTTATGTTGATTTGCTAATGAAGGTTAGCGCAACTCGGGACTTGTTTTACTTGAATATATTTCTCACAGTGAGACATACGCACTGCCCCAAACTACCAGGAAAGTCGTCGCCATGGGACGGTTGATCTGTGGGATTTGAGCCTGGAGTTTCTTCACTGATAGAATTTAATGACTTTCCCACTCAAGGTCCAGAATTTTGTACGCTACAAGATGAACTGGAGAGCTAAAGGATTGAAAATGTTCTTACACTGTGTTTTCAGGGTGTTGTAGACGATATCGCCCTGTTGATCACGTGACTAAAATGGCTACCAACCAGTGTACACTATTTCCCAATAGCTCAGCTGCCTTTTGCGCGATGTTGATGATCGGTGTCGTCCCACCTAGCCAACCTTTTTAATTTCATTAGTAGCGTCTGGCCAACCTTTTAATGATCAGGAGTAGCGTCTAGCCAACCTTTTTTTCACACTTGCTTAATCCTTGTTATAGTCTGTAGCATATAAATTGTCATTTTTTTTTTTGCAAAATAAAAATCATTTTTGCAAATTAAAATATTGTTGTTTTTTGTCAGTTATGTTGTTTTTTTTCTAATTTGTTATATGTTATCATTCTGCCGCTGTCTTGTTTACACGGTGTTTGATATTTCTTAGATTCACTAATTGTGCCTTTGAAGTGAACAACAATCACGGTGTTTGTCTCATCTATTATTTTATGTTTTCAAAACACAGTCCCATATTATATATATATGGATCTTCTCAGCATGAATTGTCAGTAATCATGGCTTCCGCACAAGTTGACATTGATTTTCTTGATAATGGTAGAGGTGGTTTTTTCTTGATTCATGGTGGATTTAAATTCTCTATCAGAACACGAAATCATGGACGTTGCTATTGGAGGTGCGTTGATCGGAATTGTCCGGCTACAGTGGTGACAAAAGAAAGTATTCTTGTTAAGTTCGGTAATGGACATAATCATACTTCTGATATTGAGAGTATTGGTTCAAGTGCATTCTTGTCGAAAGTTAAGAAGCGATGTCGCGAAGAAGTCGGACCAATCCCGAGCATTTATGATGAAGAACTCGGAAGCTTGCGAAATACAGATTCACATGAAGTTCATGAAGTTATCAAAAAAATTCCCACATTTGAGAGCTGTAAGTCGTCTTTATACAGGAATCGATTAAAACTTCTTCCAAAGTTGCCACGAGAGCAAAACCAAATTGAACTTGGTGATGAATGGACAAAAACTTTTGCTGGAGAACGGTTTCTATTGCGTGACATAGTAGATGAACAGAACCGACGAATCTTAGTTTTTAGCACTGACGACAATTTGCGACGATTGTGCAATTCTGACATTATTTTTGCAGATGGAACATTCTATTCGTGTCCCGAGTTGTTTTATCAGCTGTATTGTATTCATGGAATGGTTGACCGTAAAGTTTTCCCCTTGGTGTTCGCGCTTCTGCCAAATAAAACTCAATCAACTTACTCAATATTTTTCAACATTCTGAAGGATGAGATTCTTCAACGAAACTTAACGTTTGCACCAGATACATTCATGATAGACTTCGAGACGGCGGTGATGAACGTTTTGGAGTGCGTGTTTACTTCCGTGGTGGTTAAAGGTTGTTTTTTCCACTTTACACAGTGTATCTGGAGGAAGACTCAATCCGTTGGTTTAGTGAGACATTACAATCAAGATGATGACGTCAAACTTCTTGTCCGGAGGGCTGCTGTTCTTCCACTCATTCCCGTCCAACATGTTGAAGATTTCTGGCTAAATGCTTTAGAATCAGCCGAGGACATTTCCGTGGATGTCACCGCATTTACTGACTATGTTACCGAACAATGGGTAGAGGGTGTTCCCATCAGCAAATGGAACCATCACAACAACGACGGCGCAAGAACAACCAACAATGCGGAAGGTTGGCACAGCAAAATAAAAAAAATGTGCAGAGCTGCTCACCCAAACATATACTCTTTCCTTGTGTTGCTAAAGAAATTGCAGGCAACCAACGAAGCAAAAATGATTCAACTTGAATCCGGAGGTCTCGCACCAAAAAGACGAAAGCGTTACAGAACGATAGACAATCATTTGAAAACACTGAAGAACAGACTCAATAGTGGCAATCTGGACGTTTTTGAATTTGGTGACGAAGCAAGTAAATTACTAAAATTGAAATAATGTGAAGGTACTTATAGATTTTATTATAAAGTTGAGATGTATTTTGATATGATGTTGTTTGATTATGTAGGTAAGACGATACAGACTATAGCCTAATCCTCTACTGCAAAAGTTGCGTTCAGCCAACCTAACACCTTTCTGTAATTCACACCTATTAACTGGTATTTTAGGAAGGTTGGCTGAGTGGGAATAAACCTGATGATCATGAGGTTGCTTTAGGAGTTTTTGAGGATGCCAAGTCGTTTTAGGATTTTTTCGAAACCTAAGATGGCCGCCAAATTCAAAGACAGTGTTTTTTTTGTCAGAGGAACAGTATTGGATTCTATTTATTACAAAATCCTATATTGTAATTTTTCCGATGTAAACTACTAAAAACAAACAAATTCTTGCTTCGGCCTTCTCGTTGGCGGGAATTCTGGCTGCTTATAGACATATTCAGTTAAAACTAGAAGTCCTGTCATGAAGTGTGCGCTTATCTAGCCTTAATTGCGCGTAGAAATTTCACGCAATTTCCATATCGAATGGCAACCAAGCCACGGTAGATTATCCTGCCTATCCATAGCAAGCACAAGCACTGTTTCAGCCAGTGGACCTCCGGGATACTCGGAGGTCCATTGGATGAAACAGTGCTTGTGCTCAGGCCATATTACAGAATTTGATAGCCGTACTACGCAACAAAGCGCGCAGATCGACGTGCTATTTGCGCGCAATTCATGACTGGACTTCTAGTTTTAACTGTATTGCTCATCACTACATAATCGCCTTCATGCCCATGAAAAACATTAAATTGTTGGCCATTTCTGGCGGTTCCTCATACCCGTACCCCTACACTCCGGGACGAGGTCACCCCTATCAAGCTGTCCTCCTATTCGTGACTCAGTCCCTCAGGTGATATCATGCACACCCACCATTATTTTGTTCCAATGACCCTACAAGCTGTCCTATCCAGTTTGGGAGACATGCTCCTCGCCCACATGATCTGCGCCCATGGGGGCATCCTATCATTTGAGGCGGCCGAGCCCTGAATTCAGGGCTCGGCCCCTCAAATGATAGGATACCCCCATGGACGCAGATCATGGGGCGGGGGGGCATGCCTTCCAAACTTCTCTAGAGGGGGACACCAACTACATTTTACCGGCTATACAATCTAACCCTGAGTTAATATCATTGTACAAATGGCTCAGATGCAAGGAAATTGCATCTTTTCCACTTGGAAATTGAACATTTTCTCACGCAGGGCCGAACCATGGTCGGCCCTGCCTGTCCTAGGACCCTATACCCCCCCCCCCCCCCCCCAATATGTTTTCGTTCCTACGCCCCTAGCTTTCACGCGATGCACATCTCGTGGATTTGACCCAGTTCTAGTTTTTGTTTCACACGCGCGTTAACCTCAAGATATGCACCTTGGTTGAACTCATCACAAAGTTTAATATTACCCGCACATTTCACGACGCTCAGATGTAGCACGAAGCCCAAAATGAATTGTGAAATAAAAGTTATTATTACACACACATAGTGGTATCTTACATGATCACACAGGTTTTTGAGCTGTGTGGTAATTTTTACCGGAAAGGTCAAGTGCGATCCGATAAAAGGTGCCTGAAGCGCGTGCAGCGTTCTTTTATGGTATGCCTAAATACCACAGGTCACCACGGGTTACCGCAAGCTACCACGTCTTCAGAAAATCATCTTTTTATTTTTATTTGGCTGCTAAACGGTTAGTCACAATATTTTGGATTGGTTCTAAACTTATTCAAGTTAAGAAACATGCTCATCTGGTCGATTTTGCGGGGTAGTTTAAACTAGTTTTACCGCAAGTCAGTTAGGCATGAGAACTGACCTACGGTGAAATTTTCCAGCAAAGTCCGACCAGATGAGAATTATTCTTAACTTGAATAAGTTTAGAATCAACACAAAACAATGTAAATGATCGTTCACTAGCCAATAAATTT
This sequence comes from Pictodentalium vernedei, assembly GCA_031216915.1. NCBI lineage: Eukaryota > Metazoa > Mollusca > Scaphopoda > Dentaliida > Dentaliidae > Pictodentalium > Pictodentalium vernedei. The sequence goes on along the minus strand of CM062291.1, from coordinate 258,073,662 downwards.
CAAAAAACTTATTTTCAGGTGCCCTGTGGTGGCCTGGGTAACTTTTAGGTATACCGTTTGTTTACACGAAGTTTTAAATTTAGAATGAGAATCCACTTCTGCAATATTTGAACCTCCGAATGGATGACAGCAAGGATGGTTGAAGGGAAACTGGATTACAACAACACGTCTGTGGTTTATTGTTAACACACCCCTAATCTCCAACACCATCCAATTAACACTTTACTTTGCGAAGCGAGATGGCTTTTTAAAGGATCGCGTTTTTGTGTCAGGGTCGAAGACTGGTTCTCCAGCATTTCGTGCCGATATCACTTCGTCAGCATGGAAAATATCCATTTCGCCCACAATCAATTTAAATTCATTTTCTACGAGTAACTGATTGTGAGTAATAAATATAGAACCACACATATGTTTGAATGAGTTAACGATTACTGCACTCGATCGCATCGCGAATGGATACCACTCGAGCCTCACGGCTCTCGTGGTATCCTTACGCGACGCTTCTCGTGCAGTAATTGACCCTTTGCATATTACAGAGTTATCGTTCTTGGCGTCAGGTATGTCTTCCATATTACTTCGGATTCTTCAATAAAAACAGAGATACTGTCTCTCAAATTCAAAATTGACTAATGAATCGATTTTGTGGACAGTTTATGTTATAGAAAGGTGGGTATGTATATGTATTTATTTTTTAACCCTTTACCTAACGTAACGGTAAAATCCGGCCAACGCTATGCATAAAAATCGCCTTTCATTTTTTTTATATTTTCATTTTTTGCTTCCAAAACATAGGTTATGACCCCCTCATTGGAACGAGCGCGTTGCGCTCGTTCCAATAAGGGGTCACAACCTATGTTTTGGAAGCAAAAAATGAAAATATTTAGTTATACAAGTATTTTTTCCAAGTTTCATCTGTACCTCACGTTAGGTAAAGGGTTCAGAGACAGAAAGGTCAAACACAGAGATACAAAGCTTCAGTTGGCGAAACGTTTGTCCGAGTTGAACAAAAAGGGTTATCGCAATTGATCGAACGTAAAAAAGTGCAAACTGCATTGTTCTAATGACTGAAGTGAGCAAGCAAACTCGGGATACCTGACGCCAAGAACGACAACTCTGTAATATGCAAGTAGCTAATTGCTCATTCAAACGTGCAGTTCTATCTGTAAACCACAGGGTAGTAATACATGTACATTCAATCCTGTAAAAAGTCTTTAAATGGAATGTCAGCATGTGATTCAATCACATGCTCAGGTTCCATTTGCATTTGATTTGGAGGCTTTCTACCTTTATTACACTAGTGTATTATAAAAAAATATTACATGGCTTTAACACACTGTATAATGGTGTGATTATGTGATAAAAAGTGTTTATGGGATTAAAATTACCGACATGAACTAAGTATATTTGTCAATCAACCGGACACAAGTAAAACAATCAACCGGACATCGGCATGATTTAGAACTGCAATTAACCGGTCACTACATGCAATCAACAAAATAACCGGACACGCGGTTTTCGCGTGTTTTCTCAACTAATTTAGCAAATTGTTTGCTGTAGTTCAGGTTATAAGATCTTCTACACCTTATCTACATGCAGGGTAAAAAGAAATTAGGTAGTTAAAGTGTTTGAGGCGTACGAGCCATTTTTGTCAACATTTGACGAAAACGACCCGCTGATGGATTGAATATGAAGTCACTAGCAGGCAATACTCGGGTATCTAAGTATAAAAAATATATGTACGTGTTCAGGATACATTCACATAACCTATGCGTATATTCCTGGGTTCCCAATTTATTGATATTTAGAGAAATCTACGATAAATCGTTCACTTACCACAATTTGATGTCGAAGAGAAAGGGCAATCAACCGGACACCGGCGCAATCAACCAAATTTTCACGGTCACGCTTCCCCCCAGTGGTACAGGATACAAAACTCCGAAGAATCAAATGAATTCTATTATTTATTCGTTTACTGCTCAAAACAGACAATTAAATAGCGAAATAATAGGAGCAGCGAAACAAACGATTTTTCATATCCGGACGCGTTCTCATGAAAGTTGTACTCAGGTATGGATCATTCTCTTCGAAACGAGATATGGATCATCTTCTCAAGGAATAAAATGAACGCCTCGGAAAATGTGACTTCAACAATGGAAAAGCGATACATTTTTCCACAATGATTTCTTTCCGGGTCGTTTTGTGGATGTTGTGCCTCTGTGAATCGATATTTTAATTTAGCCTGATTAGTTTTATTCGCCCAGTATAAAAAGAAAACTGATATAGTAGTGTGCTAAAAATAGAAAACGTGTAGTGCCTGGGTGTAGTGCCTGGTCAGTTCTGTGGATGTAAACTACACGAAATAGGGGTGCAGCATTCGTCCAATCAGGAGCCTAGAAGGTCACGTGTTATTTATTTATTGGTGTTTAGGGTCACATACTTATGCACAATGGCTAATCATGACCGTGACAGTTTTACGGGTGGAAGAAGCCGGAGTGCCCAGAGAGAACCACCAAGCAACGACGAGCAGCTGCCAGCTCCCCAACATCGTAACTCCGCACTGCAGCACAGGCAGGGTTAAATTGGTTGAAGACAAGCGCACCATCGACGTGCAGTACGCCTTAGTACACGGCGTCATCGTGCCTCCATGTGGACTATCGGGATAAAGTGCCTTACCCAAGGACACAACGCTGGAGCGCGAATCAGTCGCTGAAATGGTCACCCATCCAACTACTAACCGCGCTCGACGTTGCTTAACATCGGTGATCTGACGAGAACCGGTTTCCGAGACGCCACCGTGCCCCCTGCCTAGAAGGTTACGTGAGATATAATATATACACTATATACAAGGGAGGCGGGTAATTTTGCCGTGTTGATCTCCATTGCCACAATAGAGTTCTTCAATGTGCACAGTAATTACTGTACAGAGGACAGCCATTTACCTCCTCACCCGATAAGACGAGCACAGCACCATCCCCTAACATGGCACTATGTAGGAACAGTGTGGGTTGAATCCGCGCGCGCCGGCATTGCATTACGTTACGTTTCCTCAATTGGAGTTCGAACCTGCAACTCTTGGGCTCCAAGCGCAATGCGTTACGCTCTCTGCAACTGCATCCTTAATATATTTTCATGAGATGACTGTAGGCTTGACACTTTTCTACCATCCCATTTGCAACCCCAAAATTTGTCGCGACTTTGGAGTTTTATCGGATTTGTTTTCTTATTTACATAAACTACTTGACCGTGGACGCTAAAATAACTGTTGGTTGTCAGTCGGAAACTATCGTGGGCTGCTGGACCTTCTGGATGTCCACTTTGCCACATTTTGTTTTTTTTTCGAAAGACGGCAACCTCGTCTAATGCCAGATGTTGATACCCTGAGACTTTCGAGAGAAGTGGAGTACAACATAGAGCCGTGTTTTCTGTGGTATGCGCTGATGTTAAGTCCATTCTGTTAGAAAAAAATCTTAGATCCCGCCCGTGACCAGAAACTATCATTGCCACTGGTTAATGATGGAGGTGGACATTCAAAGGAATATCCGAGAGGGCAAATATTCAGTTCAGTGGTGTAAGTCACCTTTTCCGGTGGTTCGACGACATCATAAATTTTTCACCACAGGTAATATATGGATGCATTGTAAGTTGAGGACGTTACAAGGTGTTATCTTTAAACTTGGGAAATTTTTTAAAAATTTGTGTCTAAAAGACATTTTTCTCGATTGCTGTTTTTCGCCACCAATTGTATCTTACAGCAGAGTCAATGGTTTGTCAGTTCCGCTTTCGGTTTATTTCTCCCTTAAATAAGCCTCCGGATTAGAAAATGGATCTCGTCGAACAAATATACAGAACCTTGACCACAAATAGAGAGGCGTAATATAAAATGAAGTAGTCAGCTGTTTCGAAGAATGGTATATATATCGGTGCCCCTCCCCCCCCCCCCTCCCTTTCCCCCAAACACCTTCAGTTGCATCTGAAATATGTATTTGATAAATAGGTTTATCTAACAATCATATAGATTTTGGCCTGAAAACCACTACAAACGGCACTTACCACATAATGTGTTCCGATTCCGTAGATGACTCATTCTGATTCCGTATCATAGAGACGACTCGTTTCCGATAACTCGACGGGCTAACATAACAGGCGCACGAATACATTCTATTTGCGTTTCAGTGATCGATTCAGCTGATCGCCTTCGAAACAAAACAAAATTCCTTACAGTTAGCGACAGAACTATTAACAGCCAATCCCCCCCTCCCGCCCCCTCAATAAATAGAAACTCAATATTACAACCACCCGGTTCCTGAGGTTATGCTCACGTAACACACTCGTAACTTAAAACGGATCATCGAAGGAAGTGACACTGAGAGTGAATAATTTGGCAACACAACTTTGAAAATTGCATTGACTGCGTAACTCATTGTTTTGTTAGATTAAACAATAATATAATTCCATAAAATATGGGGATTTTTTTTAACTTTTTCTCGACCAACATTATTTCCCAATACTGTATTAATAATTTAAGATTTAATCTGTTTATGTGACAGAATTGTAAGATAAATCAATTATCATAATAATGTGCATGTCCTGTGATTTGTATCAGATTCAAGGTGGTGTCCAGAATGGGTTCTCAACGAGCGGGCTTTGTCGGCGAGTTGTGATCCCATTTTTTCGACACCACCGAGATAATTTGTATTTATTGTTTGTCTTGTTTTATTGATGCTCATTCGTATTTTAAATATGAAGGGGTTTCGTGAATAGAATGAAATAAGTCATTTTCGGCAACATATCTATTAAACCTACATTACGAAGCAAGTGACTGTTTCCTCAGTTCATAATAAGTGATATTACATAATGACGGGGCTTCATACGATCTTTTCTGAGTCACTCGTATTCAGAAAACATGAGTATTCAAACTCAAGTTTTCTGTAGACGTCCTCTCTGATCAACGTTTTGTCACAACCTTTAATCTGCATGGGTGTGGAGGAGCGGGGCATGCGGGGAAAATTGGCTCACCGAGAAGGGATGAAATCTGGATGCGGGTCCAACTGTACTCTTAGAGTTGAAGTGGAACCGCACTGTGATTTCACCCCCGCCAAGTAAACTTCATAGATTCGTTTTTCGTTAGGTGTGGTATTCCTGATTACTTCAAGTTGCGTGAGGAAAACACTGCTTAAAGCAATAACGATTCTTTTATTTTCGACAAACATCCAGTGTTTGGTGCCAAGACAGTAAATATTTGAATTGATCCACTCTAAAACCTTCCGGAAATTGTTTTCGCGTGTCGAAAATTTTGGATTCCCGCCCCTCATCTATCACCGCAACAAAACGCTATCTACACCAGTAACATCACTGTCTCAATGTGGTGTTCCGCTGACTGGTAAGCATGAGAATTTCCCGTATCATCTACTCTGCACAGAATATTGATAGCGATGGAATCTCTTAACGGAACGAGAATGACTTCCTGTTGAACAACATAGCATATAGTTTATCTCTTTTACCCGTGGGTGTGTTACTGGTAAAATAGAACCCGATCACCAATGCTTGGGTGGAAGTTCTCTAAAATATAGGTATAAACGATTGACTGAACTTGACTTTATCTCCATGTTGCGGTTACATTTAGCGATTGTGCAGAAATATGTGACCTTAAACAGGAATAAATAAGAAATAATTAAATTTACTTGTTTATTTGTGTTAAGGTCACTTTCAGCATTCTTAGGGGTACCTGGGGTAGGATGTAGAGAAGACTAACTTCAGGGATATCCTGAAATCCAAAGTGGGGATGAGTGATCCTTTCTTGTTGGTGAGGGTCTGGGGACCTTCCCCGGGAAAAATTAGTTGTATTGAGAGTGTATCTTTCTACTTTCTATTGATTGTCAAAACACAACTTTTCGAACTATCATGGAACCTGATTTCGTAATTTTAAAGGCAGATAGAAATTGTAGACACTGAGATAGATTGTGGCGGTGGGGAGGGGGGTGTCTAGTAATTCGAGACTTTACGATTTCCTAATAAGGCTTATATATTCTCATTCCAAAATCTCCAGAAATCTCCCGGGACAAGGTAATAAAACACTGCTGCAACAGGAATGAGATTGTATTTTGAGACCCTTGATTAACTCTCAATAGCACTGATTTTTCAAACTTTCTCGGGCAAAGCTCCCTGACCCTTACCTACAGGGTTCAACCCCCCCCCCCCCCCCCCCTGCACACGATCTTTAAGTTTCAGGATACCCCTGGGACAAGCGATAAAAGTGTTAAATAAACTAACAGTTTTCATTGTTTTCGGTCTTCCCCCAGATACGGGTTCGATCCACTCATATAGTGTCTGGTTATCCAGAATTCTATACTTTTCATAAACAAATCAAACGAAAATCGCGTGTCCTTTTCGCAACACTGCACGTTAACCCTTTACCCAACGCAGACGATATGAAAATTTATTATTTTAAATATCATGTTTTCAAATTTTTCAAAAAATTTCAACAAAACCATATCATGTGACCTCTCGTTGGAACGAGCTCGATGAGCTCGTTCCAACGAAGGGTCACATGATATGGTTTTGTTGAAATTGTTTGGAAAAATAATATTTGTTCAACTATTGAATTTGCATATTACGCGGGCGGATGCGGCCGATTCGTTGGGTAAAGGGTTAAACAAAGCAGATGTTATATCATTAAACAGTAAGTCATATCGAGAGGGGGTCGTAGACACAAGTCAGTGGTGGGTGATTTCAGTATGTCGAAAGTGTTTTTCTCAGATCATTTAATAAAATGTCCTGATTCACACTTGACTACGTGTAATTCCCAAATAAACTCAGAATGATATGCCAAGTAGGAAGCACTAAATAGCTCTAATCTTTATATTTATGTTAGATATGGACAAATGTCACTGGAACTATAGTGTTGAAACAGGGTGGGTGTTGGTTCGAAATGGAAAGCCTGTGTTGAACAAAATGCATATGTGGGCACCTTCAGATGTGATGTGTCTGGAACAGTATGCCATACCTGACATGCATGTGAGATTTCATGACGATCCACTCAGCTGTGATGGTGGAGGTATGTTCTGGAATGAACTCTCTAATAGATTGGGCGTATACTGGATTACATACATCCTTTTGTTATTGTCATTTTTCATTTTCATTTAACACTAACCCTATGGAAAAGCAGTGCATTCATGCTTGTCCCTATATAAGTTTCACAGTTTAACACTTACCCTATGGAGCCTATGAGAAATTCGGTGTTAAAATGCTTGTCCCTATAGTGCCACCCCTTACTACTTTCGTCGAAGTGAGATAGTTCAGCGATTCGAACATAGCAGCTTCCCCAGTGGCGTTCGGATAGCTGAACTAGGAAAAGAGGGAACTTCGGACCTCGTCAGTAAATTGTAAAAGATCTGAGAACTTGTTTCAATTATTCATTTGGTTTAACTCTTTTAGCGCGACAGGCGACTTAAGTCGACAGACGGCAGACCGCGGAAAGGTATTGCAGTAGTCATTTTAGCCAACTGTGTGTGGTGTGTGTCCATTTCCAAGTGATTTTAACCCTTTACCCAACGCATACGATATCAAAAGTTATTATTTTAAATATCATTTTTTCAAAGTTTTCAAAGGATTTCAACAAAACCATACATATCAAGTGACCCCTCGTTGGAACGAGCTCAACGAGCTCGTATCAACGAGGTATCACATGATATAGTTTTGTTGAAATTTTTTGAAAAATAATATGTTTTCAACTGCTGAAGTTGCATATTACGGCCGATTCGTTGGGTAAAGGGTTGAACAAACATACGTATTTCTATGTTTCATGCACCATTTTTGTCCTATCAATGAACAACGATATCGTCCCTTGAAAGTATAAAGTTGCCATTTAAATATATACAGAAAATCATTTGAAAAACTGTCAATGAGATCATTAGAACATCTTTTAAAATAATAACGCTGTAGTCTAACAACCTATACTTTTTAAAAATTCCTGATGAATATTAGGCGCTAAGAATTCTGTGTCTCAGATTATTCCGCGCCAAAAGAGTTAACAAATAAAGAGGTTATTACTTGGTTAGCTTTACATCGGCCGAGATATCAGCCCTTGATAACTTCACATCGGTTTTCGACCTTCGGCCTCAGGCTGATATGAAGTTACCTCGAGCTGATGTGTCTGTCGATATGAAACTAACCAAGTAAAAACATCAAATTACTCAGGAAGCGAGATACCATCTGTGACTGGGAACGGAAATTTCAAACTTTGTTTAAAACATGTCTTCAAATCAGTCAATGAACTTATCACTTTCCGGTATGGGGTCCATAAACAATGTTTGAGTACAAACAAACACAAAAAAGAACAGAAACAAGTGTGTGTGTGTTTTTTTGGGGGGATAAAAAGTCTATTGTTCTTAACTTATTAGTTTAAATGATATGTCAATGCTTTCAGAAAATAAAAAGTTCAGGAGTTTTCTGTTTTTTCAAAGGACTCAACGCTCTGGAAATGAAAAAAAAATGTACAAGTGTGATTGTACCCAATGTAACGGCGAAAACCGGCCCACGCAATTCACAAAAAGTGTCATTCAGTTTTCGTTATTTTTTTTTAATTTTGTTGGTCAAAAACATAGTTTACGCCCCCTAATTGGAACGAGCGCTTTCAGCTTGTTCCAATGAGCAAGCTATGTTTTCGACGCAAAAATAAAAAAATAGTTATTTAATATTTTTGTTTGCAATTTCTTTTCATGATAAGTAAAGGGTCAATACCAGTCATTAGGTGTTTGCTAATGTTGGGGATTTAAGTTGGGGTTAATTGACTTTTATCAATCAATATGTATACTAGAGCATGCTCAACATCAATGACATCATAACAAGATATATAAATGATGTGACGCATGCTGCGCTGGCACCACATGTTGTGGGTCGAAAAGCTGTCAACAATGTTGTCATGAAATTATAGACGCTTTCTCCACATGGTCTTTTTCTGCATTCGTCTAGACTGTCCCAAAATCTGAAAAATCAGAAAAAAGAATGTTGACTCAGTTTTATAATTTTACACACCTATCCAAATACTAGCATTACAGCTGATATTGGGAATCCGCGATTAGTCTGCTTTCTGATAACGTGTATTTCTAATAATAGTGAAGGCTTGGAATTTTGGGGAAATGCATCTCTGTGTACTTTCAATATGGATATCATCTAATTTATTTGAAAGTTCCAATCTGTTGGTTAGAGGAGACTACCTTGTCATCCCACCCTTACTCCCCAAATGGAATGATCGCTCAAAAGAGTTGCAACTGTTGCGCTGTCCACAATCCAGATTTCACCAATGTCACTTGAAAATTGGGTGAGATACATACAAGCCTTTAACTTTTTACTCAACGCAGACGATATGAAAATTTATTATTTTAATTTTCTTTTTTTTCCAATTTTTCAAAAAGAATTCAACTTAACCATATTATGTGGCCTCTTATTAGAACGAGCTCAACGAGATCGTTCTAATGAGGGGTCACATGATATGGTTTTGTTGAAATTTTGTGAAAAATATTTTTTTTCAAATGCTTAATTTTTTTAGATTACGCGGGCAGTCGTGGCCGATTAGTTAGGTAAAGGGTTAAAGGAGTCTTAAATTATAGCGGTGTCAACAAAGACTGACGGACAATGACAAATTTATGTAACTGTTGTGGCCATGAGCTCATGGGGATCACACACGCTCAACATCCAGTCTAAAACAGTATTCTTAAAATCCCCTGTTTAGTTGCTAATTGGAACTCGTTTCTGTTAACCCTTTACCCTGGCAAAGACCAAGGCCGACCAGCGCTATTCCCCAAAAAATCATCATTCAATTTTCATAATTTTGTTATGTCTTGTCCCAAAGACAGAGTTTGTGACCCTTCATTAGAACGAGCTCGTTACAATGAGAGGGTCATAAGCTATGTTTTAAACACAAATGGAAAAAATAGTTATTCAGTAATTTTGTTTGCAAGTGTCGTCTTCCTTTCTTATTTGATAAAGGGTTAATAAATTGTAAACATACAAAACGCATGCGTGTGTGTGCTTAAATTTTAAAGCCTTCAAAATCCACTAAAAGTGTGTTCCATCTATATTTTGTTTAGTCACAAACGATTTACGAACCTTTGTCTTCCCCTCAAACTGCATAACGAAATTACTGCATAACGAAATTAACAATCCATTTTTATCAACATAGAATATGTGAATGGCCAACCCATGGTGACAGCTTGAAAGTGTTTAGTACGGTGGTCGTGAAAATGCGGGGCTTGTAGAATATGCTACCTTTGTTACTGGGATAATCCGGCACTGGGTGTAGCCTTTTAATAAAGGGGGTAATTTTCAGTATTTCGTCTTTTTGTACATGTTCGAAACGATCCCCAGGAGTAATGTTGTAGGTTGTTTTACTCCACCCTAATTGAAAAATCCCCCCTTTAAACTTTAAATCACTTTTTTATGCGTATGCTGATGAAATCTCAAATTTTGAAGACAGCTACTAATAGGTCCGAGCACTGCTTTGAGATCTCATATAACCAGAAAAACTAAGAAGTGGTCTTTTGGTGGTACTGGTAACTCGCCTGTCTAGAAACTTATGTTGAACACTCAGTACTCTCCTACTAACGTCAACTGTGCCAAAACGCAAGGACGCAGCTCTGGTATTTTCGGGGTTTTTTTTCTTCTAAAAACCCTGCCAAACAACCTCGTGGCAATCAACTTCCACGGGAAGGGGGGGGGGACTAGTGCCCCTCCCCCATCTCCTGTACAACTCGGACGCATTTTATTTTCCTATTTTCATATCGTTGATCCGGAAATACTTTTCCACTAACTACAAACTTTTTACTAGCCCATTTTGGGATTATTCTTTTTATTTGAGGCACTTTTCACCTCTCACGGCTTGAAAATGTATGCAGATTCAAGTGGTGCATGTGCAGAGTTCACTTGGACTGTTTTCAACTCACAACTCAGCAAAAGTTCTATATATCTTATAAAGGTCATATTCCCCAAGGAAATTTCGAGTCAATAACAGAGAAACCGCAACGTTGTATCACTTCAATGACAGATACATCTTCTCGCGCACATTGGTTGACGTATCTTTAATATACTACTCAAAGTTTACTAAGCACTACATATTTGACACATCACTGTGAAATGTTCTTGTGACACATTTGCGATATGTTTGGTGGATATGATTGAGGAATGTATTGAGATGGTCCCCAGTGTTCACATTAGCTCTCTTGACAGGCAGACTTTTCGTGACAATCATGGAAAGAATGTACCCCTTGATTTCCACGATGTTTTCGTGTACTGTCTACATGTACATGACATGTGTAGGGTATTCAGTCTTCATTTCAACAGAAACCCTTGTGATTAAATGATTGAATATGGCGAATACAAATGTAAGAAGACTTTGTCTAAAGCAGAAATGTGGTGGGCTGTAGGGATGGCGGAACAAGGGGCTACCCATCGTCAGGTTGGTGAAGCCCTTGGTGTGCACCAAACGGTGATCACCAGAGCCTGGACAATATTTCAACAGTATGGCACACCAGTCAGACGACATGGTGGTGGCAGTGACAGAGTATCATCTGCAGCTGAAGACCGTTTTTTGATCATTCAGGCCAGTAGGAACCGCTTTGACACAGCAACCCAGCTTCGCAATGACCTTCAGAATGCATCCAGGGTAAATGTGTCGACGCAGACTATCCGGGCAAGGTTGCACGAAGGTGGTCTCCGATCGAGAGGACCATGTATTCGCATCCCGCTGACCCAGAACCACCGCCAGGCACGATATGAATGGGCCATGGATCACGTCGGATGGACCAGAGAAGATTGACGACCTGTCCTTTTTACAAATGAGTCAAGGTACTACCGTGGCAACACAGATAGGCGTTCTATCCTATGGAGAAGACCAGGAGAACTATTCCATGCAGCCAACATTGCTGAGCATGACCGTTATGGTGGGGGGTCAATAATGGTCCGCCATCACACAGACACACATCTTCAGTCCTGTTTAAACCACAGTAGTGGAGATATCATACTTTTGTTTTGTTGGGGGTTAACAAACAATTCCTCACAAAATGGGAAAGTTAAAGTCTAACTCATTGTATTCTTTGCGTAGACTCAGTGAAAGCAACAACAATCTTCGTGGAAACACAAATACTATTGTCCAGGTTCTCGCCAAATCGGGAAGACAAATTCATACACATAGCCCTCACACACACGCGCGGGCACACCCACACATCATACACACAAGAACAAGCCCACCCATCCACCCGATCATCCCCATCCCCATCCACAGATACACATAACCCTAAACCTACCCTCCCATATCACCCTAACACACACAAACACATACCATACAACACGCACTCATAATACCCCACTTCTCTCTCTCTCTCTCTCTCTCTCTCTCTCTCTCTCTCTCTCTCTCTCTCTCTCTCGTTCTCTATCTGTGTCTCCCTGCTCTCTCTCTCTCTCTCTCTCTCTCTCTCTCTCTCTCTCTCTCTCTCTCTCTCTCTCTCTCTCTCTCTCTCTCTCCATATTTTATTAGGATGTGGCTAACTTTGAGTTATTTTAATGCAGTATCAATAGTTTTTACGTTTAATTGGACAGGCCGTGTTCATTTCAAGTGGGGAGGTTTTCAAGTGAGAGCTGGCGATATCAGAGTGATGGCGAACTGCGTTATTATGGGTTGGTCAGGATATACATTTGGTATGAAGTTCTCACATGTATCTGTAAAATATGTCTGATGGCACCTCAAAGAACGATATCGTCAAAAACTACAAGTTATTCACGAACGCATGTCCTGATGAATACACTTCTCTTTAGCGTGTTTTGTTATGTAATGATTAGTTAACCCTTTACCTAACACGAAAAGCAGACGACACCTGCAAACAAAATTCTTGAATAACTAAATATTTTTATTTTTTGTCTCAAAAACATAGCTTATGACCCCTCATTGGAACGAGCTCATCGGGTATTCCGGCTTCCTCCACCGTTAAAACTGTCATCGACGCGATATGAGCCTGGCTGTTAATGTGTCGTTAAATCCTAATAAAAAATGAATAAGATGACAGTTTAATTGCATGACACCAATAATGTTGTGCTGAAAAAGATCACTGAAATAAAAATCGCGGCACCGAAAATTTAAAACTTCGCTTAACATCCTTTACCTAACATGAAAAGCAGACGACACTTGCAAAAATAATTCTTGAATAACTAATTTTTTTCATTTTTTGTCTCAAAAACATAGGTTATGATCCCTCGTTGGAACGAGCTCGATGAGCTCGTTCCAACGAGGGTCATAACCTATGTTTTTGAGACAAAAAATGAAAAAAATAATGAAAATTAATTGGCGATTTTTGAGAATAGCGCTGGCCGGTTTTGGCCGTTACGTTGGGTAAAGGATTAACAGCCATTACCAAGTTGATTGCTGGACACCCATATTTGGCCGGGGACGTGACAACCGCAACTTATTCCTATTTCCTTATTCGGCATTCGTTATCAACCGATAGAATCGGTTGATAACGAATGTCGAATAAAGAACTGGGAATAAGTAACGGTTGTCTGTCCATCATTTGGCCGGACTTTTCATAAGCAATTCAGAGACAAAGGTTGGTACTTGAATCGGAATTATAATTTACTCACCTGCATGTAACAGACATTATATCATCAACATCATCATCTTTAGTAAAGTTTTGACCCTCCTTTGTGAAGCTATCGATCTTCTCATTGATGCACGGAGGAAAAGTCTGTGTAGCTTTTCTGCAGTCAGTGGAGTTGTCAATCTCTACAAAGAAACAAAATAGGTTTTTAGCAATGTTGTCATCACGCGCACCCCCATACCTGTAATCACTTAATCATTAATTTACGAATTAAATTTTTGGCCTTCCGCTGCCGCGGTCTTCTAACGAGGAAGACTGCATCAACCCACTTCCCGTCTGTTTATTCTTTCGCTCCCCACCCTTGTCTCCCAGCTTTCAGACACAAACTCAGTCTCCCTAGCTATTATATTAGCCCTTTTCATCTTCAGATCATCCTTCGTGTTTTCGTCCCATTCTCCATTAGTTTCTCCGGGAGTCGTGTTCTACTAGGCAAGTGTTTGGAAGATTCTAAAATGAAATATTCCTGGGTCTTTGTTACTCCTAAGCTATACGTTTGACCCCTCTTTTCTCGCCCCCCCCCCCCCCCCCACATCTAACTCCAGTGACTTTGCTCTCACTTTGAACAACAATGAACCTCTCCCCAAAGAAATAATCCATCTGGGTACTCGCCAAAAGCTGAAACATCTTTTTTCATATAACAGTCCAACGGGCTCTTAGTCCTAACTCCAGCTCTCCAGTTTATATTGCAATCCTCCAGCATCCTTCCACTAACAGAACTACTTCGCTGCTTCAGTCCACACCCCTTCCAGGTCTTCAGTCTCAATAAAGTAATTCTCCATTAGCTCCCTAATCTGCCTTGTCCATCTTGTCTGAACATCGTTTTATACTATCTGCTGTTTGGAAGGTTTACCTGCAATTCTGGTATCATATTGTAAGTATATAGATTATTGACATAAAATGTTTTTTATCAAAATAAAAACTAACGGCATCATTTACATGACCTATATAACACAACCTCTTAACCTTCTCAGTATTTTCTTGAATTTTTGATCGAATCAATTCGCAGCCACGAATTCATTTGCTCAAGAATTCAGTATAGGTGCTGGCATCACAATGGAAGGAGTATTCAATGTGTAAGTTTTTATTATACTCCCGCAAGGGAGGGATATAGTGAGGAGCTCCATCCGTCTATCCGTCTGTCTGTTTGTCCGTCCGAACTTTGTTATGGCATAACAATAGTTATCGGATTTCAATTCTTTTTAGTATATGTCTCTATAGCATCAATACCTACGTCAGGTTTGGTGACCATCGATATCTCTTGAAAATTACGGGAGTTAAGGCCCTTTGTTGTAAAAATATCCTGTAAATCTTGTTTATGGCTTAACTTGAACAGTAGTTAACGGATTTCAATTATTTTAGGTGTATGTCTCTATAGCAACAGAATCTTCAAGTTCAATGGCCAGCTACATAATTATGGGAGTTATTGCTCTTAGTTGAATAAAAAATATTGTGTAATGCTTGTTTATGGCATAACTTGAACAATAGTTAACAAATTTTGTTATATGTCTCTACAGCAATAATGTCTACATCAAATTCGATGACCAGGATATCAGATAAAAAAAAAACTATGAGAGTAACTGCCCTTTGTTTAATAAAAAAAATATCGTGTACTGCTTGTTTATGGCATAACTTTAACAGTAACAACCGGATTTCAATTCTTTTCGGTCTATGGCTCTATAGCAACAATGTCTACGTCACGTTCGATGGCCAGCGATATCCGATGAAAATTATTGGAGTTATTGCCTTTTGTTAAAAAATATCGTGAAATGCTTATTTGTGGAATTACTTGAACATTGGTAACCAAATATCAATTTTTGTGGTATATATCTCTTTGGGAACAATGTCGACCTCAAGTTCGATGACCACCTTATCGGATGAAAATTGTCGGAGTTATTGCCCCGCCCTGCCCTGCCCTCCCGTGCCAATAAGGCAATATTTTCTCTGCTCCGTAATGCATTTTGAAGGATTTGGAGTGAGTACGCGTGGAACAGTTTTTTATACGCCCGTTTGAAAAACGGACGTATTATGTTATGGCGCTGTCCGTCTGTCTGTCCGGGGACAGTTGTATTCCGTGCTTTACAGAGTGTGATTTCAATCGGATTTAAAAAAATATTTGATATACTGCACAACCAGAATAAGATCTCGCGCATTTCGAATTTGGGTCATGTTCGACAGTTTTCCTAGTAGTTATTCCCCCTTTAATACTTAGAAATCGAGCACATTATGCTTTCCATGCTCTACAGACCGTCAACTTAATCAGATTCTTTTCAAATTTAATACGCAGCTTCATGGGCATAATATCTTGCACAAGTTCATATTTGGGTCGTGTTCGGTTGTTTTCTTAGGAGTTATTGCCCTTTTCATACTTAGAAATCAGTCAAATTATGCTTTCTGTGCTCTACAGTCCGTGAACTTAATCAGATTCTTTTGAAATTTAATATGCAGCTTCATGAGCATGGTATCTCACACAAGTGCAAATTCGGGTCATGTTTGTCGATTTCCGTAGGAGTTATTGCCCTTTAATACTTAAAAATCAGGCAAATTATGCTTCCCGTGCTCTACAGACCGTGAACTTAATCAGATTCTTTTCAAATTTAATACGCAGCTTCATGGGCATAATATCTCGCACAAGTTCATACTTGGGTTGTGTTCGGTTGTTTTCTTAGGAGTTATTGCCCTTTTCATACTTAGAAATCAGTCAAATTATGCTTTCTGTGCTCTACAGTCCGTGAACTTAATCGGATTCTTTTGAAATTTAATATGCGGCTTCATGAGCATGGTACCTCGCACAAGTGCAAATTTCGGTCATGTTCGTCGATTTCCCTATGAGTTATTGCCCTTTTCATACTTAGAAATCGGTCAAATTATGCTTTCCGTGCTCTACAGTCTGTGAACTTAATCAGATTCTTCTCTCAAAAAAAAAAACAAACAAACGGGCGTATAATGCCCCGCTAGGCGTTGCTCTTGTTGACTCCTGTGACCTTTCCCCAAGCCTCCGTGTCTTTTAGGCTTTTACTTCGGTCCCCCAAAATGCATTTTGAGGGATTTGGAGTAGTTACATGCAGAAAAAATGACCGTATAACGGACACCTCCACCCCCACCCTACTCCCCGTATCAATTAGGCATTTCTTTTTTCTTTTTTTTTGCTTCGAAATGCATTTTGATCCCCGCGGGAACCCCGGGAAGTGAAGCAGTGCCTGTTCACTGCGGTAAACAGGCTCTGTTTTACTGGTAAAATAGGACCTAGTCACCAATGCTTAGGAGGTGCGAACCCTCTCTAAAATGGGCAACCTGCATTAACGCTCACCCCTGGTCTTGAGTTGATACTCATGTTGTGGTCATGCTTTGCCATTGTGCAAAAATATGTGACCTTAAACACCAATAAATAAATTATTTTGAAAATTTTTATAAATTTATTTATTTATTTATTTATTTATTTTTTTTTTTTTTTTTTTTTTAATTTTTTTTTTTTTTTGGAGTGGGGAGGGGGGGCGCATATTTGCATTTCCTTGTTTTTCAACTGCTCTTGTGAACAAAGGGGTGCACGACACACACACAGAGATCACACACACATAGTGATATGAAACTGGTTACGTGACTAGTTGACATATAGCATACACTAATTTGAAGCAAAAACAAGTAATGTGTGAATCCAACAACGAAACACCACAGGGTGTCTAGATTATGCAGTGTGAGTTATGTGGGTGCAGATTTGCTTAACTGGTCCTCAAACTTCTGCTGATCGAGTAACTAAGAAAGTGTATATGCAGGTAGCGAGCCCCTGGTAGTTGAGTTCTAAATCACTAAGTACATTACATACTATATATGGCCATGGACCCTTACCTGACTAAACGGTATATATGCTCCGCACTATTCATGAATAACTTTGCTCAGGAGAGGTATAGCAGTGACGGTTGGGGCCCAGGCCCATTTATCGGACTTTTGCAGGAGCAGCTAGTGTTAAATTCCCACAGGAACCGGAGCAACTTTTTCCTGTGCAAAACTTCGGCTCCATCCATCTAGATCCAGCAAGCAGTATACCCACTACATATATAGTATGGTATGATATATACGCATGGGTATGGCATGTATTGTTATGTATGTATATGGCTTTGAGCATATAGTATGGGTATGCGAAAATTGTTGGGTAAGTTGGGTTTTCCCCATGAAACGGTTGACGTTACCAATACGTTCTGACGTCACGATGCGCATGCGACGTCATAGAATCGTTGACCGCCGTTGTTGTCTATTGTACACTCCGACATTATAAGTTATGGGGCTTTCAGTGGGCGGATATGGTGTGATATAAGGCGAAGTGAGATCAATATTAGGCGAGGCCGAAGGCCGAGCCTAATATTGATCTTGCTGAGCCTTATATAAGTATATAAGTGTGTATATATATATAAGTGTACCCACATTCCTAGCGCAAATGTTCTGTTATCACTATCAGGGAATTTCCCGGTCACGCTAGTAGCAGGCGCTGAAACAACGGAGTTTTCTTCTTAATAAACAGGATTTTATATTAACAATTCACAACTTTAATTCAGTGTTAAGTACAGGAAAAATAAAACAACTGGAGCAAATGGATTAACAATTCTTTCAAGAAGGTAAGTGGGAACAGTTTCATTCATTATTTGTTGTTAATGGTGATATTAATGATTCTGTGCGTGCCGTATTAGTGGTATATTTATTGTATTTATTTACATTTGTTTATTAAAATTTCTCAAAGATTGGAAGAAACGTATTATAGTTGTACGTTGCTCAACAGACACACACGCAAAATTATTTGTTGTTCGTTGAACACGCGAAATTAGGAAAAATATCGAAGCGAGCGTTGGATGTTAAAAACAAAATGTCGGAACTGACCGTATATAAGCTCTATATACGGTCAGCTCGATGATACACAGTCTCATATACGGTCACTAGATATTGAAGCTGATTGGTCAATAACAATTACTGGCATAATAATACGTTATTCGGGGCAGGGGTGTCGGGCTTCTCGTACTGCACTGATATGATAGTATAGTATGGGCGGTATATACCCCTGTAGGTCCTCTGTTAGCCATTGGTACTAGTAATTGACCTAATGATATATCCTGGATGTTACTCACCGTTGTTTGTTGGTTCTCTCCAGGTACTCCAGCTTCCTCGAAAGGTAAAACTGCCCGACACTATGTGGCCATTGCTGTTGTTAAACCCCAATAAACAAAGTATCATTAACTGCTTGTTATTTATATCCCGCCCTCCCCCAATCCCGGGCAAAATGTTTAATAAAACTTTCAAGCCTCAAACCACCAATAGTTGAACATCTCATGCCCTATGGTAGTAGATTTTGTGGCATATTATCTGTGGAGGTGACCGTTACCTATTTATAATTACATCTCATGGGGTATTCTAAAGGAACTCAATATTTCGCTCCTTGTGTGCAACAAGGCGCCATCGGCAGTACTCTAACTCTGGAGCCGAAAGGTTATATATTTCGAACACAAGGTTAGAAGTGCATCAGGAAAATTCTCACTCAAGGACGAGGGAGGGATGTATGAAAGTGGTTGTTTGGATGTTATGAAGTTGGGGGTACGTTTGGAAATTCAGACGAGGACGCCCACCCAAGACCCTCTAGTCTCGTCCCTGTGAGTAGTATTGCTGGGACGATTGGGGCCCCATTGCCCGGACATTTTCTGGAGCAGCTAGTGTTAAATTCCCATAGGAACCGGGCATCCAGGCCCGAACTCACAAACTGTGGCACTGCCATCGAAATGCAGTACGCCCAAGTACACACAGCCACCGTGCTCCCCCCCCCCCCCCCCCACCCATGTGGGCATTCAGGATTAAGTGTCTTGCCAAAAGAGACAACACCAGTTACTGCATGTCAAGGTCGAATCGTCAATCTTTCGGATTACAGTTCAATGCTCTAGCCACCACACAACAAGCAATAAATACAAACATAGCAATTGTAAATGTATTGCATGGAAATAGCATAGCCTGCCAGGCTGTCTTCCTAACTTCTCCATTGTAGAGCATAAATAGTCGTCTTAACTCTTTCCCTAACACGAAAAGCAGATGACACTTGTGAAAAAAGAATTCTTGAAAATAATAACTTTATTCATTTTTGTCTCAAAAACATAGGTTATGACCCCTCATTGGAACGAGCTCGTCGAGCTCGTTCCAACGAGTGGTCATAACCTATGTTTTTGAGACAAAAATGAAAAAAATAATGAAAATTAATTGGCGATTTTTGAGAATAGTGCTGGCCGGTTTGAATGTTACTTTGGGTAAAGGGTTAATAGCGGAGTTAATTTGCAACTACACAATGCAAGGACATACTCCTCTAGATAAATTTAATGTTTAAAAACATGTTTCTTCTACAGATTTATTTGAAACATGTATTATATTCCCCACCCAAAATAGTGTATGGCTCACCATTGGGACGAACTCGGGATGGTTACAGAACAATATCATAAGCTATGTTTTAGTGGCAAACAGTGCAAAATAATTTTTTTTATAAGTGTCGTGTCGTCTTCTGGCGATATTAGGTGAGGGAATAAAAACTACTAAAATAAAAACATGTTTGTTGATTTAATAACCCCTTTTTACCCAAATCATTGAACGTCCTTATTACACGCCTCTTCTATGAAATCTCCATCTACAGCAACACAAAACCATGCGGAATATATAAATCCATTCCGCACTCATGTGCCGAACGAAAATCGTTGTCGGACTATTTTTGGACGATCACGTTATCTGTCAAAACTTAACATACTCCCCGCCTATTTGGAATTTCCATTTGACCTATAGAGACGGTTGCCGTGCAGTTTAAACTAAGCGACTGCGTTGTAATAAGAACTAGCTCAAATATAAATAGGTCAAGTGTTTGACCTATTTATAAATCCGCCCACGGGAATTCCCCCAAAATCGCACATGTGTTTGTAAACATTAGCAGACGATTGATCACCCGAAACTGAACCGATTGCGAAATAGTTTGTTGATAGTTGTTAAATGAATTGTCGGAGAACGTGGTGACTCAGTGGCAGACTGTCGGACTTCTTTGCTAGAGGTCCCGAGTTGGATCCCCGTCCGGGACGACCCGCGTTGTATCCTTGGGCAAGGCACTTTATCCCGGTTGCCTACATGAGGGAACGATGATGCCGTGTACTAAGGTATACTGCACGTCGATGGTGCACATGTCTTCAACCGCTGTAACCTTGCTTGGACAAGCTTGAACAGAGTTAGAATGTTGAAGAACTGACAGTTGCTCGTCGATGCTCGGTGGTTCTCTCCGGGTACTCCGGCTTCCTCCACCCGTAAAACTGTCGCAGTCGCAATTAGCCATTGTGCATACGTATGTGCCCTTAAACACAAATAAATAAATAAATAAATAAATAAATAAATAAATAAATAAATAAATAAATAAATTGCCGAGTGTCCTTCTAACAATTGTTTTTTTTCTAGACCACGAAGGCGTGTAATGAACACAGAACGACACGCGCGTGTGAATGGGTTATTCGACATGGCACGTGTGCCATATCGATTAACACATTCACAATCGCTTGTCGTTCTGTGTATTTACTCCCTTTGAAAGGATCGCTGTGGCTTCTAGGTTAGCGTATCGGACTTCAGGTCGTAGGTTCCGCCCTTGCTCACGTTATCTATGTTGTGTCCTTGGGCAATCCCCTTAATCTCAAGCGCCCAAATGGAAGCACGGTTGTACGGTTGTGCAGTTTGTCGAGGCGTATAACACGTCGACGGCAAAAACATGCCTTCAGCAATTGCTAACCCTGCCTGTGTCGGGTTCGTGAGTTAGAGAGTACAACAGCTACTCGCTGCTGCTTGGGGTTTTTTTTCAGGTATTCCAGCCTCTCCCACTCGTAAACCTGTCGGACATACCATAACCTTGAAAGTGCAGTTAAAGCCCCAATAACAAGACGGGGACTTCTTTTAAATTGAAATTGGATAAATACATTGCTCCCAGCAGGGGCGCAGATGATAGAAAATTAGACAGGAGCGTTAGGGTGGGGAAAACAAGCGGACATACACATTAGGAAATATATTTGTAAACAGTAGAATGGTATACGTGAGAGTTGGAAATAAACTAAAAATAATCCTTGTTCAGCCGTTTCACTAACCTATTTCCATTCTGCAAGCTTCATCGATTGCTGATATTGGCCCCGGTTGTAGTCTGTCAAGGAAACTGTCCCTCACGACATCTTTACATCTATTACGCACATCATTGACACACTGGACGCCCAGCTTCGCTCCACCATTCCTACAAAACAGCAGTTTTTACATGTTCGTTAAATCTGAATATATGTGTTTGTAGTATTAGGAGAATTATTGCTGAACGTTCTGGTATTTGATTATGAATCCCCGTGGAACCCCAGGAAGTGAATCAATGCGTGTTCACTGTGTTACACAATCTCTGTTTTACTGGTAAAATAGGACCCGGTCACCAATGCCTCGGGTGGAAGTCCTCTGAAGTGGGCAACATGGTTATAAACGATAGGCTGGACTTGACTTTAAACCCATGTTGTGGTCACGATTAGCCATTGTGCAGAAATATGTGAACTTGAACACCAATAAATTAATTAATAAATAAATTAATTAATTAATTAACTAAATAATTAATTGTTCAGGCTACATCCAGGGTCCATGAACATTTAATATCTAGATGTAGGTATTTATACCCCGGGCCGATATCCATTTATTAATTACCCATGTGCTCTGTATGTTGCCCGAGATAACGGTTTGGTCATGCCACCTACCAGAGAAATAATGCCGTGATGTATTAATCTCTAAAGCCACCAGTCTATTTCTGTAAGGAATTCGACCGAGCTGTGACCTCGAACCAGTATAGCCCGTAAATAGACCATCTCTTATGTTGAGATTCACTCTTCTGAAATATTTCATTTTCCCTCCACATAGCTTCTCGCTATATCTAGAAATGTTTTGAATTACCAGCTTTGTCCTTGGATGTCTGAAGCATATTTGGCTACGAGTTTTATCGTGAAATGCTTTTTTATGATCAATGTGCTGCTACGATGGAAGTCTATCAGGAATCGTTTGTGCGTGCTTTCAACTTTGTGGGTTGACAGTATATAGTTTTCGAGTTCGGTGCACCACAAGCTTCGTTTTGATGTATAATTTGTGTATATTTATTTGACAGTGAGGGTATTTCAAACTTGGGAATTTCATAGTATATTTTTTTTCCAGTGGTATGTCAGGAGCCAACCTCCCCTTTTACCACAATTTCATGCAGGTTCGCATATGTGACGTCGTAGTCACGTGACCCAGTGCGTCATATTGGATTGTCGTGATAGCGCGCATGAGTGGCCATGTTGTAACCTCGTCACTTTGTTGATGCATGGTGTCAGCTGTGTATGCGCAGTCCGTGTTATTAGGGGGCAGGTGTTACCGCCGTGCATTTTGTTGAATGGA
Organism: Pictodentalium vernedei; assembly: GCA_031216915.1. Taxonomy (NCBI): domain Eukaryota; kingdom Metazoa; phylum Mollusca; class Scaphopoda; order Dentaliida; family Dentaliidae; genus Pictodentalium; species Pictodentalium vernedei. The sequence continues at coordinate 258,050,587 of CM062291.1, read as the reverse complement.
GGACGCCATATTGGTTTCTCTAGGGGCACTTCATTGCTATGAGCCTGCAAGGCTTCCGAAAGAGCCGAGGGGCCGCTAAAATGTGTGTGCTGAGCGTGCGGTCGATTCAAAATGAGTAAATTTAATAAACCAAATAGACTCGATAATTACTCAATGTTACTAAAACCACACAAAACCACAGAAACGGACTTCACGAAGCCGCCTCCTATAGTTTATAAGAGCAGCACGTAGTGCAATAGAACCGTGTGGGTATTCTTACTTTTGTATAAGCGTACTTTTCCTAGTTCGGATTTTCCCCAAATTTTCGGTTACCTCCTAGAGTTTCCACAAACAACCCAACTATTGTTTGCCTAGTTCGGATGCCCTCAGAATCCTCTGTTACATCCTAAAATTATTACAAACAACTCAACAATTTTTTTCGATGCAGCCCTTCTTTGGGTAAAGGGTTAAGTGGAGTGCCTTGAAAACGTGGATGACGATTTCACTAAATCAGACAAAGAGCCATGATGGTTATATATTTATTTATTTATTTATTTATTTATTTTTTTATTTATTTATTTATTTATTTATTTGATAATAACTTCCACAGCAGCTGTCTAAGCGTTTACTTTGAAACAAGATATCAGACCACCAGTATAATTCTATAAGAAATACGACGCTGTTCTGGGCTGTTTTCAGATAGGTCACCCCCAATGGTCAGATTCACTCGTCTGGAATATTTCGGTTTGTTTGATAAGTTAGTCCTACGGTTCGCTTTTCCAACAACTGCTGTATTCCAGACGATTGAACCTGGAAAAAATTCTCTAAAGATTCATTTTCTGTGAATCAGTTCTTCAGGCCTGGCATTCTTTAGGAGTGCTGCACGCCCACTGCACGCCTAGAAAAAAAATGAGGAGGGCAATTTTTTGCACCCCTTGATTTTCTGGAATGCCAGACCTGTTTCGGACTGTCTTTAAAATCTATTATCATTTCGTCCCCTGAGTTCCAATGTGTTCTATGTGCCTACTGGCACATAGAACACATTGAAACTCAGAGGACGATTTGTCAATGTTGCATTGATTCGCAAGAATCCATGACCCATTCTATGTCACATTTCAATACATTTTGAATGTAGAAGCAGTCGCTCATTTGAAGTCGACAGAAAATATTTGGTCACCTCGGAATTGTTTTCTTTCTGCCTTGGATTGAACCATGGACTCCGGAACGGGACTGTGGCGTATTTCTCTAATACGAAATTCGCCGCCACTTCGCTTGTGCATTTTTGCTTTTAATGATGAAATGCCATGTTGCAACATAGTTGGAACGGGCGCTTCGATTCCTTTCTGGAAAAAAGACTAGTCGTACACAGTTAAAATTGGATATGGGCAAAATACCGAAAAAACGAACCGACACCGATATCATGGGGATACCGAAAAACCGAACTGAACCAATCATCGAAACCGTCTGAATTTTCAAATTTTCCTACATTCACTATTTATAATGCCTTGTTGAGGCTTGATAGCAGTTGAAGAGTTCATTTTCATGAAAAAACTGGCTGGTTTTGTTTTTAGTTTTGTTAACCTTCAGGGGCCGGGGTGGTTGTCCTGAATTCTCACGAGACAACAACCTGGACATGCCCAACTGCTAAAGTTATTTCTAGCCAGGTCTTGGCTGCCTGTTAAAGCAGACAAGTCTTGATTAGAAATCACTGCCTAGCTGACTTGTTTATTGTCAACCGGACCTCCTGAAGATAGCATGGTCAGAGCAATGTTCTGTGGTTGCAAACGCCCCAAATTGGCCATTGAAGATTATGGTGTATTTAAAAGACACAATTATTGTAGAAATGATTTGTGTTCGAAACAGAATGCCACTGATGAGCTCATTGGCAGTCGACTTTAAGGAGGTGTGGTACAATAAAACAAGAGCAACTTATTCTGTCCTTTACTAATGTGAATTCCCCTTTGGTAAAATTATCACTAGGCTAAAATGTGGAGTCTTCAAACAATGGGTTAATTCAGATACTTTGCGAATAACGAATTTATAAATTTATGAATAGATGGATTAACACATTAAGATGTTTCTCACTCATACAATCCATTACAATGTCCATTTGATTAATACAAGTGTCTACATGTTATTTTCACAGCTACCAATCTTGACTGTTTTATTTTAATAATGTTACTTGGATATATAAGCATCTTAACTCTGTAAATTGAGTAATTCGGATATTCGATTGCTAGAACGTTGGACGGAGAGTTTGGTGACCGCTCCCGTCAACACTTTGTATTACATGTACGCTACAGTCCATTTAATAAATTTGTTACATAGTGTAAAGTCTCAGTAGTTTGTGGAGTGAGATCCCCGGTACGAAATATCTTCGCGAGCAGTTCCCCTGGTCATACAATCAGCAAATCTCCGTGAAGTCTGATACCGAATACCGAACCGATACCGATGTACACCCCCTTTAACCCTTTGAACCCTTGTTTCCTGTAATGATATCGTCCTTGTGTGCACTTACAGTGAGATGGGTCAGTCCAATATCTATATACAGGGATGGTAAAACAATAACTGTTGTCTGCAGCCGTCTGGCTGCAGACTGCCGTTATTATTTTATCGTCAATGCTCCGTGTTTTGACCTATAATAAAACAAAAATGGGACGAAATTATGCCTTGGAACGAACAATCGGGCTTACGGAAATAAAGGGTTAAAATCACCCGAAACCGATATCGAACTCAAAATCCTAATACCGCCCATCTCTAGTTTATATACTGATTGGGAAATTTAAGAATTACCGAGATGTTTTCACTATCCTAACATGCGTCTCGTCTTGAACTATTCTGTTATCATGTCTCCTTCCGAAACTACTTTGATTGGTTTGACAAAAAAGACGGGTCGCCGTTGCATACAATACTTGAGTGAAGCCGACAAAATTTTGAGAGGTTCAAACTACAATATCTATATCTTAAAGATAGCCGAGATTCAATTCTGGATTCGATTCGATTCGAAATCCTCTGCCTGATTAGATTGGTGATTCGAGTCGATCTGAAAGTTGAGATAAACAGGACCCTAATTCAGCTTGCATGTGACGTTTTAAAACCAACAAAAATCCCAAATGCTTGTACAGTACATGGTGGGTTGTTTGTTACTAAATCACCCGTGGGGTGGTGTTTCGACTCAGGGAAAAATTCCTTGTCTGGGAAAAAGAATTAGAACGACGAGCAAAGTTTCAACAAAGAGAAGTCAGGGTTGAATCCGTGGATCGCCTGGCTAAAAAGGTGCTTGCCCTTTTTATATGGATTACCACAGGAACCTACTGTTATTGTCTGGGTGGAAACTTCACCTACAAGTGTATTAGTTGCAATTCACTCTCCATGTACTGCAGAAGGTAAGATATTATTCTGGATCGATCTTGTTATATTTCCGCACCATGTTTTATCGTGATGCTACATGTTTCACTTGCATTTAATTTTGATTTTCGAACTTGGGAGTTTAGTTGAAATAAAAGGCTGAATGTAAAAGGTATCAATGAATGGAGAATAAAACAGATATTTTATTGCTACAGTAAAAAATAACATCCATCTGTTGCTATCGCAATTTCCGTTAAATATTAGAATATTTCTAAACAATACACACCATCAACATTGCAAACGGATATCGTTGGAATATTTCATCAGTCAGGTCTTCAGTCATGGCAGACAAATTGGGTTTACACCCCCACCGAATCGGTCATTTTCACGATCGCCCTGCCAATGACATCGACTTAATATAATGTTCATATGCGCTACTATTTCAGTCCCTGAATACGAGAGCCGAGACCACAGATTGTATCTCTATATTTAAGTAGATACTTACACGCATGTGAAATTTAATCCTTCTGTTGCAATTTTACCAAACATGGTTCGGAGACAATCCGCTTGTTGATTTAAGTCACACGTATTTTTACACCCACCTATTAAATCACACTCTGCTTTACAACCAACCATCAGTGCTGTAATTATAAAATGAATCAGAAAATTAGTGTTCTGGAGATCACAGATTCACCCTGTCGGAAGCTTGAATTATAAAGGTTGTTGGTCGAGCTCAATAGAGTTATCACCTGTTTTTATTCTTGGCAATCAGAAATATATGGCGTGTGAAGTGTTAAACATTTAGTCTAGTATTCTGTTCTCATGATGGCCATCGGTGTTCACAGACACTCTTGGACCTCAAATCTTGGAAGCTGTTCTTTGGGGTTTTTTTGTGGTTTGTTTCTTTTTGTTGTATTCGTTTTATCGCACCTAATTGAAAGTCTTGGGGAGCTTTTATGAGCACTCTTCGTCTGTCCGTCAAACCGTCCGTCAAACTGCGCGTCAACAACTTACATTTCAACTGTAAATAGTGTAAATCCCTATTCATTTGGGAACCAATCTATATATCTTGTAGACACATCTATGTATTGTTTTTCAGTTGTATTTATGGAGAGGAGTTAACATAAGTTGTATAACTTGTACTCCAATCTGTTTTTGCAAATTTTTGTCAAATAAAATATGTTTAAACTAACTGTCCGTCCGTCCGTCCGTCCGTCCGTCCTTCCGTCCTCCATCAACACGTATTCACGACGTCTCCGAAACATTTGAGCCGATTTCAGTGAAATTGTTAGCTTACCTGACTGATGATGAATCTTTGTCAGTTGTCGCTGTCCACCATTGTTGTCCGTAATCTGTTGTAAAGGTTTTATATATTAGATCTTTCCTCCCAAACTGCTGGTCAGATGCCACTAAAAATGTTTGTGAGTGATGGCTGGGAGGGGCAGTTTTGTTAAATTAATGTGCTGCCCTCATGAGAAGAATGTTGGAGAAAATTACCTTGTTTTTTTTAAATCTTCTTCTCAAGATCCCATGGTTGGAAGTAGTTGATAGTTAATATTCAGCTTCTTTTTGAGGAAAACACTAAACTTGTTCAAGGGAAGATTGAGAGCTTATATTTTCAGCTGTTCTTGGAAAAGAAAGATTTTTGTTTCCGCTCAAAATTTGTATTTTTGGAACCGATTTGGAGATTTCAACCAAATTTAGTTTTTCTTATTACTTTCCAAAGTGTGATTTACTGGGATTTCCGGGTTTGATTATATTCTCAAGTGAATTATGCAATCAGCAATTGTGTCATGTATCCGTGCGCGCAAACGAAGACGCTTTCCGTGGATGTAATGGGGACTTCATTGTTTGTTTCTTTTTTTTTTTTTTTGCTTTTTTTAATCCTTTACCCAACATGAAAAGCAGACGGCCCTTGCAAAAAAAAATCTTGAATTAACTATTATTTTCATTTTTTGTCTCAAAAACATAGGTTATGGCCCTCATTGGAACGAGCTCGTTCCAATGAGGGATCATAACCTATGTTTTAGAGACAAAAAGTGAAAAAATAATGAAAATTAATTGGCGAGTTTTGAGAATAGCGCTGGCCGTTTTTGGCCATAACGTTAGGTAAAGGGTTAAATAATATAATGCTCGTTAATAATGAAAAGTAATAAACAGAGTAATCGCTTGACTGGACTGGTTACTTGAAAAAATTCATTCGAGGCGAGGGACTATATTCTAAAACACTCGTGCCCATTCGCGCACTCGTGTTTGTACTACGTCCCTCACCTCTCATGAATTATTTCACGTAACCAGTCCAGTCAAGCGATTACTCTCTATGTATTATTGGATGATAAATATTTGACTCATGCAAAACAAAACTGTCTGTACTTCAGGAGCTAAAAATAGAAAAAAATTCAAACGCCCTTATTTCCAAAGCTTCTCGGAACAGAGAATTATTGTTTAGTATAAAATATCCTTTCGAACAGTAGAATGGAATAGACCAAACAAATTACCATCTATTGTGTCACAGAGTCCCATTTTGGTACGCCAATTTTAATACTGTCAGTAATGGGAAAATGTCAAGCCAGCAGTTTTCAAAATTTTCAAAAATCTTCTATTCCACCAGTCAGATTGGAGTAATATTCAAGTTTGTTCAAAGCAAGTCGCTAGGATCATATTTAGACTCCGTGTGGGCCCTCATTTTTTTTACTGGCAATAGGAGGAATATTCTTTTGAAATCTTCCGACTCTCTAGTCAGAATCTTTTGATATTTGGTATGCATCATCCTTGTGAGCTTAAGATTCAAGTGTGTTCAAATCAAATCTCTGTGTTTGTATGTGGGCTCCTAGTGGGAGCCCAAATTTTAACATGGTGAAATGTAGGAGAAATTCCTTAAAATCTTCTTCTTCAGATCCACCAGCCGGAATCTTTTGGTACTTAGTATACGGCATCATTAGGGTGGTCATATTGAAGTTTTTTCCAATCAAATCCCTGAGTTAATTTTTTAGGGCTCTCCATGGTAGCCCAAATTTTATTTTGGTACAATATGAGGTGTATTTTATTATGTTAATACAATCTTGTTATTCAGATTCACTGGTTATAATGTTATGATATTTGGTACATTGGGGAGCGCGGGGTGGGGGGCGGGGCTAGATTTATGTTTAGTTTAAACAATATTTATTCAACACTTTCAAGAGATACAAAGTACAACACAGCAGATGGCTAGAAAGCTAGAAAGCTTATCCAAGGTTCAACTAAAATCCCTGAGTACATATTTTGGCTCCTTATTGGAGATTTTAACTCAACTCCACGCAATATGAGGAAAATCCTTTGGGAATTTTCTTATTCAGATCCACAAGTTAGAATCTTTTGATATTTAGGTTTTCATCATTCTTGCCGCGGTCAGATTCAAGATTGTTCAAATGAAGCCCCTGGTTTCATAGTTTAGTTTTCTTATGAGACATCAAATTTTAACTAGCTCAATATGAGAAAAAAGGATATTTTAACCATCTTCTTCAGCAGATCCAATAGTCAGATTCTTTTGATATTTGATATTTAGCATCTTTGGGGAGGGGGTGATGTCAGATTCGATATATTCAGGCTACCGCTCTTGGTTCAGATTTAGGCTCACTTTGGGAACTTGTATTTTTTCTTAGTGCAAAATAAAATATCTTCTTCTCAGATCCACTGGTCAGAATCGTGTGAAATTTGGTATCCAATATTCTTGGGGTTAAGATTTAAGTTCCTACCAATCAGGTCCCCATTCATTGTAAATTTTTCAACTTTCTTTGCTTCGTATTTAGTGGAAATCGAGAAGAGGTATGTGTAATAATGCAGTTTCCTTGTGAAAACTCTTGAGATGTTTTGCAGTGCTTGTCCCCCAACCCACTGTCCCAATCAGTGGAAAAATTAAAGTAAATAATAGACAACTAATTATTTTTTTTTAATTTTTAAGCGGTCGTCCCACAACACTTTGGTCAAATTTTAGGTAACTTTCTTGAAAGCTCAAAAAACGCCAGCAAGAAGTAACCCCAATAAAATATGTACCAACTTGGTTGGAAAAAAGCAGATCACGTGAAAACTGAAATATGCCTTGGAACTGCTGCCATGTGGTAGAATGTACCGTGTGGCATGGCATGAGTACGATACCAAGATTTTTACAATAAAATACAGTAGGGGATAAGTGCGGATTCTGGCTCATTTGCCAACTTTGAGCCAGAAATTCCAGTGACGTCAGAAAACTGGTTATTTTCTAAAAATAACTTGGGTTTTTCCCGGAAGGAATCGATCACCTCGCGAAAACGTGGGCATTTTCGAGAGACGATCGACTTCTTTCCTGGAAGGCCCCGGATTTTTCTCGGAAACGACGATTTACCGGCTAGGGAATTTTAAAAATTCCGGGCGGAAAATACACACTTTGTTTTCGAATTTAACACTGATTTCTCATAGGGGAGTGAATTTTTTGTTGTTGAAAACGAACGCGGAAATTGCTCGTTGAGGTTGCGATCTGGAACGGGGGATTTTGCGGGAAACGCGCGACGTTTGGGCGGGGTGATTTTTTCCGGTGAGCTAGAATAGAGACTGCGTCGTTCGTCGTGAGACTGGAGGGGAGGGGACGATCCAATCAGGAGGATGTTTATCGGAGGATGCGCGCGCGTTCGCGCGTTCGTGCGTGCGTGCGCGATTGTGTTTGTGTATGTATAATTATGTGTTGTGAGACGAATGATGGATGAGATTGTTTTTGTCATTAAAGAAAAAAAAACCCTATAAAAGTTGTTTTATTTCTTTTCTACATATATATATGAGAAGAAGAAACAAAAAACCAAAAAATATTTTTTTGCAATTAATAATTATTATCATTTAAAAAAAACAAAAACACAAAATTTAAATATTTTCACAATAAAATAAAAATAATCATGAAATCGAGAGCGGCACCTGAAATAAAGAAATCCTCGTTCAGAATGAAGAGGGTCGAAAGATACCCGAAGTTTGGCAGTAAAATTTACAAGTTAGAATCTCACGATCCCATTCGATTGAAAGACGTGGAATGTGATGGTTTGACGGACGAATTCGACAAACATGTTCTGCCTTTGAAGTTGAGCGAGACCGATCTGTATTTGATATACGAATCCCAAGACGATTTATTAAACCTTTTTTTCTCGGTGGATATGGAAGGGTTCAATCCAGATCGCGTGTCCACCATGTTCTACGGAAGGAAGATCTTTCCCGGCGTTTCTTAGACGTTGGTTCGCAGATTGAATCTGATCGTTGGAAAACAACAGCGACTGACGTTCGAGACCGTGGACGTGGTGTTTCGATGGGTCTATCAAAAGGGAACCGATTTCAATATCAATGTTAACGTTGTGGGTGCGACGTTGTACGAAAATCCGTCGTAGATTTCTTTTAGGGTTAATATTTTTAAATGTCTGGATGTAATTTTATTTTATTTTTTTTAATGGACAGAATCAATTTTTTTTCTCTCAGAACGCGAATTTTGTTTGTTTTCAAACGCACGAATCAATTTTTTTTTAGCGGCCGGAATAATATTGCTGGCACAGGTATTCGATTTTATTTGTGATAATTAAAAGTACTGTATTAACATGGCATTGAAGGTTGTATTTCAGTGTGTGAAAAGTTGCGATCTCAATATATCTTTCACAAAAAACCCTATTTTATTATCGAGGCAATATTACACCTAGAGAACAGATTGCACGAATTTGATGTGAATTATAATGTGAATTATAAATGTGAATCGTAAAATGTTTCAATGATTGTGGAACAGATCGACGAGACTATTTTAAAGGAAAGACAAACAAAGATTTTATTCGTTTCTATTTCATTGAATGCACTGTTGCAAATCTCGCGAATGAAATTTTTACATAAAACCATCAGGCAGGTGTTTTCTTTTTCTTTTGTGAAATGTATATTGTGATCGGCACGTGTCGTTCGTTATTCTTCAGTGAACATGAAAGTCTTAGGATTTTTCTCGCTATTATCATCGGTGAGAACGAAATGGTGACTGAATGCGCGCTTTTTCTATTTGTGTTGTATGAAATTGAATCCTTTCCTTTCGTGTGATATTTGCGTTTTTGAACAAAAATTGATTCCCGCGTTTGAAAAAAACAAAATTCGCGTTCTGAGAGAAGAACAATTGATTCTGTCCATTAAAAATAAAAAAATAAAATTATATCCATATATATTTAAACAAGAAAAAAAAAATTCACAAAACTCAAAATAATATATATATATGTATTTTTTAAAAAGATAAGAAATTATTTAACATTCAAAATGCCAAAAACAACAAAAAAAAACTCGGACGTGGCAAAGTTATGTTTCTCTACCGTATCCCAGTTGAAACGGTACTGCAGAAATTTGGGAATTGAAAATCGCGACGTGGATAAAAAGTCCAAGAGAGAATTGATTGACATTCTGTTTGCCGAGACTTATGAACAACCGCTGGTTGATTTACAAGCCAAAGTGCGTCTGTCTTTGAATTTGAAAGGTGTCAAACGCATGAAGAAAGGAGAATGTATCGATCGTTTACTGTGTGAGAAGAGGATGGACGAAGGGCCTGCAACGGAGGCGAAAACTCGAATCGTGACTAGAAGTTGTGATGTGAAGACAAAACAACCTCGACGCGTGGAAACTGAGAAGAAGAACGAGACTGTCAAACGAAAAAAAGTTGAACCGCGGGCTCCGGAAGGGACTGGAAGTAAAAAAAATGAAAAGCTACGCGGTTCGAGATGGAGATTCGTCGGAAAACAAAACGCTCGGCGAAATCTTGGAGGCGTTGGATAAGGACGAGGGAGTAGATGCTATAAGAGCGACCGTGAGCAAGGCAGTGAAAACATCGTTGTTTCCAATTGGACGTGACCAGGCCATTAAAGGATATTTCAAAACTTTCGACGTGATTTCCGATTTCGCGAATCTTGATCCCGAATCGTTCATGGAACGGGCGAAGAATGGAGTGTTAGATGTGTTACAAAGAGAACTGAATAGGGGGTAAAAATAAAGATGATCCTGCATTGTCTGATGAAAAAGGTCGACGCGAAAACAGGTGAGAGCGTGGTGCAAGATGCTTATTTTCAATCCAAAATGGAAACTTTGTTCGAATTTGATGAATTATTCGATGTGTACGAAGTGATGAAAGATAAAATGTTGGAATCCATGGCAAGTTATCATAAGAGGGGAAGTGGTTGGATCTTCGAGAAGGTATTAAATCTCGAGATTTATGTGGACTAACATGATCCTTTGGCGACGTCTTCCTATATAGAATTACCTCGTTTTCTGTACAATAAAAAAACTCTGGTTAACGTGAAAAATAGAGAGGACAGCGAATGTTTTAAATGGGTATATATTTTTGTTTTAAGATGTTTTGCATATCGACAATAATTAACCCTTTACCTAACATGAAAAAAGACGACACTTGCAAAAAAAAAAATTCTTGAATAACGAATTTATTTCATTTTTTGTCTCAAAAACATAGGTTATGACCCTCATTGGAACGAGCTCGACGAGCCGTTCCAACGAGGGGTCATAACCTATGTTTTTGAAGCAAAAAAAATTAAAAAAATAACGAAAATTAATTGGCATTTTTTTAGAATAACGCTGGCCGGTTTTTGGCCGCTGCTTTGGGTAAAGGGTGAAATTGTAATAGTTTGAATCTGTAGCATGGTGATCCATTACTGAAAACTGTGTAACTTACTGTAAACTAAATGTTGATTATAAAATTGGTTCAGCTGCAGTTGAAATCGCTTGAAAACTGTTTCCCAAAACTCATTTCTGAAACTCAGTTGGTATTCACGAAAGGAAGATTCATAGACGAATCTTAAAGACTAATAACCGAACTAAAAACCCGAGGAAATGGATATCCCAGGATTATTAGTTTTGATTGATTTTGAAAAAGCATTTGATTCCCATGAGTGTAAGTTTATCCAAGACACACCGGAATCTTTCAATTTTAGAGAATCTATAATTCATTGATTCAAGTCTTTCTGTATTGATATTTCTAGCTGCATACTAAATAACCGTCACTGTTCGGATTTCTTTTCCATACAGCGCGTGTTCAACAAGGCAAGACGACCCTCTCTCCCCTTACCTATTTGTTCTGCGTGCCAAAATTGTTTGAGGGTGGAACTAATGTATAACCCATAAATAAAGGAAATAATGGTAAATGATTCAAAATTCATTGTAAATCAATACACAGACGAAGGTACAATATTTTGAGTGGCGAGGAACGAACACTAAATACCACTTTCAATAAAATAGAAGAGTTCGCGAAAGTGTCAGGACGTTGTATACATTTCGACAAAATATGTGTGGTGTGGATCGGATTAAAAAGAGGGTGTATACGGAGTTGCGAACAAGTGAGCCTATACGCCGGAATCACAGTGGTTCATTCAAGGTCTTAGGTATTAAATACAACTTGCAAAAATCAACCCCCTAGAAAAAAGCTTTACAGAAAAAGTCAGTAAAATAGGAAACTTGCTGAATAACTGGTCACTACCATCGTGGGCAAACCTTAGCCCCCGCCCCCTTTTTGATTCATATACTTACGGTAGTCCCAAATCCCGCTGACTGGATAACCGAAAAACTACAGAACATATCAGTTTCTTGTGGTCAAACAAATATGATAAAACAAAACGGTATGTTATAATTAATACCACGAAATCTGGTGGACTAAAGCTCCCACACTTAAGGAGCCCGTGTCACTCACTGACACTAACTTGGATAAAAAAAAGATACTAGACCCTGAAAATAGTTTACAGTGAAAAACTTTAATCATTGATGAATTGGAACGTTTTGGTTCCAGTTACGTTTGGTATTTTCCTCAAGAAGGAAGTCTGGAAATATCAAAGAATCTTTCTGGAAAATGTTTTGTATATCTGGGCCCTTATAAGGGAATATCCGAAGAACGACCCCGTTGATATCCTATCCCAGCCTATCTTTTCTAACAAACATATCAAAATACAAAACGTCCCTGTTTTTTTTTTACAAAAATGCAGATGTTTTCTTTATACGTGGCATTGTTCGTGAAAACTGCAATTGCTTAGCTTACAGTGCCTTTACAAATAAATATAGCCTAGACATGTCATTCACCACTTACTTTGGGGTTATTATGGCGATGCCCACTGATAGGAAAAAGTTAATTGAAAATCACACGAAAATGTCAACAGTTTAGAGCTGTTCGATATCTACCCTAAATTCATGAACTTAAGTCAACAAATTCTTTTATAGTAAGCTTTTGAATAAGATTGCGGAGCGACCCATACCAGCACAAACAAAGTGGAATGCTTCTTTGGCCCAGTCGAAAAATGAAGAAGAACGGAAATGCATACATCATCGTGCTTTCGCGTTTACAGATGACACCTATCTACAATCCTTACAATTTAAAATTAATCATCGTATTCTTTTCACAAACGCAAACTTCTTCAAGGCTGGTCTATCCGAAACAGAACTATGCTTTTTTGCAGGAATTCAAAATAAACTATATGACACCTGTTTTTCGAATGTTCTGTGTTCAAAACTGTTCTACTTTTTACTCCTATAAAATCTTAGGGAAAATGCTGTTTAGACATCACAATAAGTGAAAATACAATATTTTAGGGCCCACTTCAATATCAGAAGCTTCCGAACTTTTAGATACATGTTTGATGATTTGTAAAAAATACATCTATTCTTGTAGCCTGAGAAAATACCAACCAACCTTCCAAAACTAGTCTTAAGTTTTATAAAAGCATCGAACTGTTCTTTACGTATCTCTATCCCATTGGCAGGGCAAACAAAGTTAGACAAAAATGGAATTGCATTTCCCTAATTCTTATCTGATAAATCTTATATAAATACAGTGTAGCCCACTCAATTGGATATCTCTTAACTGAATAACCCTGTTAATTGAATATCATTTCCCAACACAAAACCATTCATCATACCTCCAGTACAAATTTGACCTGTTAATTGAATATGAGTTATAGAGTAAACTCCTGTTAATTGAATGAAAAATCTTGTAACCTGTCAAGAAATTACCCTGACTCGCCCCAGTTTTCCTTTGTTTATAGACCTATTTGGCCTCAGTATATCCAATACAGTCTTTTAATCTATTATATCTTGTTTGACAGAGCTGATTGAGCTCTGTCAAACAAGATATAATAGAATATAGCATAAATGCTAAGTTTATCTCTAGAATACAAGAAAGTGACACACGGCAATCCCTGTTAATTGAATACTCCTGTTAATTGAATAATTTTCATTGGCAAAGTGGCTTTTCAATTAACAGAGTTCCTAGAATTTTTAGAACACAGTTTTGAATTTACCAAAGGCTTCTGAAAATATAAAATTGTTCCATTGGGTTTTTAAGACCTTTAACCTTGTTGTTTCCCCAGCTATTTGAAGCTTGTAGAAGTGAGTTTGTGTTCAGAGATCTTATGTTGATATATCATTTATGTTAAGTATATGTTGCATACTTTGGAATAAAAAAATCTTACTGTAAACGGAATTCGGTTTTCAGCGTAAACATTGTAATTAAAGACTTTATCTCACCGTTATTACATTGTCAGTGGAATATTTTCATATGAATGTATCGCGTGTTTCCATGACATCGCCTTGCATATTTATAAAGAGCAATCAAGTGTCTTTCCGTGGGAGCCCCTAGAAGAGGAGCAATGTTCGTTTACTATGGTAAACACGTTCGTTCTACTTAACTTATACGCATATGTACACACCAATTCTTCTCACCCACTAAAGCAAAAATAATTCCCAATAGGTCAAATGACAGTTTGCAGAATTGTTTTATGACCATTCACAACACTCTATGAATGCACGCCCTACTTTGTGAAGACTCTTCAGTTCAAAATATCTTTAGAGTAATTACTTTTATTAAAACACCATTTGGGGTATTTTTCGTTTTCTGGAACTTCTGCTTCTGTCAACCTGTTATGATTTGGTGAATATATGTTATGTATTATCTGAATAAAAAACTGTGAAAAACAAGAAAAAAGTTCTGCTTAACGGAACCAATACGGGGTGTGGAATTCCTCTAAAGTGGGCAGCTTAGGTATAAACGATTGGCTGAACTTGACTTCATTCCTATGCCGTGGTCATGATGTAACCAAAGATGCCGAAAGAGACCGTAAACACCAATAAATAAATAGCAAATTATCAAATACCTGTAGCTTTCAAATCGTTGAAAAGTAAATGCTCCTCCCCCCTTCCGCCCCAAAGATAATCACGTGATCCAATTTAGCTTGTATTTTTCCAATGTAATCATATTTAGTTTTCGTGCATTTTCTTCTGGTGGTTTTCAATACATCGGAGACGAAATGGTGAATATACTTTCTCTGCGTCTGGAGCATCGAGCCTTCTATTCGAGACCCAGATATTAAAATTACCGATCTGCTCATTGTTTGTTGGTAACTTATGCCGCTGTCATCATTTATATAGTATGTAGTTATTCACCTCTTTATTTAGTATTTGCGACAGTGGTGGAAACTTTAAAAAATTAACAAAAGTTTTGTTAGACAACCTTTTAAATGTCTTTCTGAAAGATCAAGTTGCCTTTGCCAGGTGAGCTCATCAGGTACATTGGAGCTTCTTGTTTGTGGTGCCATCGCATTTTGTTTTTGTTCAATTCAAGTCACAGTTCCCCACAGTGAGAAGTGTAGGAAAACTGCTTTTTGTGATCTGATAAATGGTTGATTCATTTGGTATGCATCTTCGGGGGGCGAGGGGGGGGGGGGGGGTGATATACACCAAAGTTTGATCAACAGGAGCAATAATTTCAGTTGTTCTAGACGGGTCGGGCTATTTTGGCCCAGTTCGAATTTCTATATCGAGAAGCGATGAATCGATTTGAACCAAGTTTGGTATGCGGGATTATCATCAGATCCATGACTCACAGTCTTTTGATACTTGGTATTCATCATCCTTTGTGAGGTCAGATTCAAGTTTGTTCAAATCAAGTCCCTCAATGGGGGAGCTTCGATAACAGAAGTTGTATGTCAGGTGATGAAATGATTAATGTTTTCCGGATCTTAAAGGTGACGTCATAACTACGTGGCCCAGTGATAATATCATGTGATGCTGGCTTGGTACCCCTCGTGTGCGACCTTGCTGTGACGTCATTACACCTTGCTGATACGGCGATACGACCAATTAGAGGACACCCATGCTCATAATGACCATGTGCTACAACAGAAGCGAATATGGCAGCCCGTGTAAACAAAATGGACGACGGAAATACATGTCGCCTTAAGAATGCATGCGCACGGTCACCAGGTATTAGCATGGCTAATACGTCAGGACCGCTCACAATGGTTACCATGACAACCCCACATGACGTGACTGGATTACGTGACTTTGATGTCATAAATGAGATCCAGCATGAGATCTGGCAAATATTTCATCCCCGACATACTACAAGCAGATGAAAATTTCGCCGAATGTGCCATTTGAAATACCAGAAACTCTCTAAATGACGCAAATACATACCTCGATGAGAGCTTGTTCTGGCGACGTAAATTATACAGCTTGAATACGGGAGATCGTATATTTTGTGTTTGTGTACTCTGGGTGTGAGCGATTCTTAATTAAGCTGATACTATTTTCGTCACCTAGACCAGTAGTTATACTGGAATGTCATGCCCGTAGCGTTTTCCGCATGAGCGTCTGTGTTCAATTTTAGAAAAACCAATTTTTCGGTCATTTGTATTGAACATCACCGGTCCAGAGCTTTCATATACTGCATATGTGGGTTGGTGAGGTAATATCAATAGTAACCCGGAATCTGCGTGTATAATTAGCGAAGTTTATTTTTTAGACCGCATGCCATTTCTGGTTATTAGCATTAGTTATTCCAAAGTGCGTTCTGTTAACCATTTGCCCTTGATACTGCCTCATTGGGTGGTAATGTTATATGACTGTACCTTTGCAGAGGGATACTCACTCCGTGCATGCCAAAGATCCCTTCGTAGTATTCGAGAGGAACGCGACCAGGATGTTGCTACTACTGAGGTCATCCTGCGCAGCCGTGACATTGGGCCATGGCAAGGCGATAATATAACATGTGTAACTTGTTTGTCAGTCGTTATAAAATAAATTAGTTTTAAACTAACTTTGATTGACATATTCATGAACGCAACTATCAATGTAACACATTATTATTTTGTGTGACAGAATTCGAAGACCTCTGTCAGACAAAATATGATATGTTTTCTTCGTATTCTGTTGAACTGATTTTTTCTTAAAAGTGAAAAGAATTAGCGAGAAAATATATGGAATAAATAGGTACGAGGGCCGGTAGTCAGATTTAAGCCAAGAGTAGGATAAGGGTATTAATCACGAGGCTCTGCCGAGTGGTTAAAACCATTATTCTACGAGTGGTTTTAATCTGATTACCCGCCCTGGTACCTATTTGTTTTATTTATACCATGCTCCTAATAAATGATCGACTTTGTCACTTAAAATGAAAAAACGATATTTTCTATCGCAAACACATGGGTTTTGTTTTGTTTACGGCTGCACGTGAATGCTTGATTGATAGCTAGACACATAGTGAACGCTGATTGAAAGCTTCCAGTTATTAAAAACAAATCTTACATTTCATTTTAAATATTTAATTGTAGGTATTATACACTTATTAAGTCATTGCACGTAGTAGATAGTACCGCAAAACGTCGCATGTTTGAATGAAACATCACGAAATGTTCCACTATTGGTGTAAATTTTTGTAAATTATAATTGAAAACGTTTTAACCGCAGTAGAAGCTTTACATTGGTAGTGCGGTTAAAAGCTAAAGTCTACATACGGGCTTTTCACAGATAATAACAAAGGTGAGCATGGTTTCTAAATTCCTTATATAGAGCCATCGGAGATGCTGGGAAAAAGATAGAGATATCTCTCTCACCCAAACCATGTCTGTGGAAAATTTTTGTTGTTCGTCGAAAAAATTGATGCTCGAATCCCAACATTTTCTGCTGCCAATTTGAAAAAAATGTGTTTAAGCGAAACCACAATTTTCATTGAGCAAAAATACCCCGATGTTTCAAATATCTTTGGTTTGGCTCGTTATAAGTATGTGATCACTGAGTCGTGATATACTCTATATGCTCAGAACGACACGCGATTGTGAATGGGTTAGTCGATATGACACGAGTGCCAGCGCGGAAGGATAAAACGAGAAGTCACAGGCATAGAGTTTTATCCTTTCGCGATGGCACAAGTGCCATATCGATTAACCCATTTACGTACGCGTGTCGTTCTGTGTTTATTACACGTCTTCGCGCGTCTATAAAAACAATTACCAGAAGGACACTCAGCAATTCATTTGACAACTATCAACACAAAGAATATTTTATCGCCAACCAAATTTGCGAAGTGAACCCGCGTTACTATTTCGTCCCCTAAGTTCCAATGTGTTCTATGTGCCTGTTGGCACATAGGGTACATTGGAACTCAGGGGACGATTTTTAGCTATCGCTAACGATTAAAATTGTAATTGCTGTGCACGATTTGTAGAAAATTCCAGTGAAATTTCGCTTCTATTTAAAAATAGCCCGTCGACGATTTCTGTTCCGCACCTATGTGAGGAACGGATTTTCATTTTCCGCATAGTTTAGTGCTATTGTAGACGGAGATTTCATGGAACAGGCGTCTTATAAAAAGCATTTCGTGTATTAATTATTTTAAAGAATTACTTTTGTTGAAGTAAATCCTTCAGATAATTATAATAAATGAACGTTTACGACATGTGTCTATTATTATTACATAACGTGTGCCTATAGAGATAGGCCTAAACCAGGGGTGTATCCTTTCGCCAATCTGTTTGCATCGTACATGAAAGGTTTAGGAGATGAACTCCTGCGTACCGGCGAAGGGGTAGCAGTTGGGGACTTGAAGATCCCATGGCTATTTTTTTCAGACGATATGGTTCTAGTGTCAGAAAGCGAAGAGGGGCTAACGAAAATTCTGGGAAATGTTGGGAAATATGGGAGCAAATGGAGACCCGAACTTAATGAAAGCAAGAGCAAAGATATACCCCGTGGGACGTAAAGTGGACCCCCACTCGAAGGTGGAGAGTGGGTGAGTTCGGCTTTCCGGAAGGGAGCAGCAAACTTCTCAGTGTTGGAGAGACAGGTGATTACGAGTATTTGGGGGTAAATATAAACATTACAGGAAGACGCATCTACCGAAACCACACAAATAAATTGATTCTGAAGGGGCAGCGAATCCTTAACCAAATGAAATTAAAAGGGAGAAACAGTTTCATAAGGTTTTCGTGGGGAAAACCATTTGGGAAATGGTGGCGCTGCCAAGTATAACATACGGTACGGAAGTGGTACCCCTAAACCAGACGGCCGTAAAGAGCTTGGAAATCCTGCAGAACGATGCAGGCCGATGGATAAGGGGTCGAGTAATGCTGCAGCGCTAGAAGCAATCAGGGGTGAGCTTGGGTAGATGAGGATCAAGGACAGGATAGACCTGTTGAAACTCGGTTATCTTAATTATTTGGTACCGACAGCCGATGGTATAAAGTAATGTTCCTGAGAATTTTCAGCTCAAATGTCAAAACGGGGTGGATGGTCCAAGTGAGGGAGCAAGTAGAGAACTACTCATTGGAGATCTCGGACCAGGACGTTGGGGCAAACCAGGGTAAAAAAATCGTCAGAGAAAGGGTCATGGAGGATTGTAACCGTAATTGGCGAGAGGGGGTCAAATCAAAGAGGTCTTTGTGTGGCCTGCGTGATAAAGAGAAGCCAGGTTTTGAAGAGTACCTTGATGGCACCTTTGGGGGGTCACTGTTGTTTAAGCTGAGGTCGCGATCCCTGGAGCTGAGGTGGGGGGGGGGGTGGAAATTGGGAAAGACGGTGAAAGGGAGTGCCAGATGTGTAACTTGGGCATGGTGGAGACCCTGGAACACTTTCTTCTAGAATGCCCAAAGTACCAGTCTAAAATAATGAGATTCACTGGGAGTATAATGGGGAAGTGGGATGGTAGAATGAAGGACATGTGGTTAGGGGGAGACTCAAAGGAGAGGGTTAATATGCTAATCGGAGAGATTGGGAAGAATGGGGTAAGGAACGTCATCAAGCAGTTCGTCTCCGAGTGTTGGGAGGAGAGGAGAAGCGTGGGAATAGGGAGGCAGTTGGGAGTACAGGGGTAACCAAGGCCTTCTCGTCCGAGAACCGCGACAAATCAGCGGCTGGCCAAAGTGTTATTATATTATTGTCTCAAAGTATATTGTGTTAGTTTTCAAGTTCGTTCCGACGCCCAACGACCCGGGGGCACTGTCGGAAAATTTTTAACTCTCGCCTAACCACGTTTGAAAATTTGGTGATCCTGGCTTCAGGCCTCTGCAGCCAATACTATAAAACGCTTACAATTATATTTTTCAGAATTGTATTTTCTGCCTATTAATATAACTCACTAAAATGAATCTTTAGCATTTTACAAGATCTGGCAATTTGCTATCTGGCAAATTGCCAGGTTTTTGAAAATGCTAATGTCTCATTTTAACGCATTTAAAGTCAAAACTAGAAAATACAATTCCAGAAAATACAATTGCGAAAGTGTTATAGTATTGGCCCCTAGTTTTGTATATATATGAATATTCCAGGGTGTGTGACAGTCTTCACTGGTTTGAAAACCGATACATCCTTCGGATGCTTATCAGGGTATACCAGTTTTCAAACCTGTTTGATTGTGCAAACACCCGTGAATATAGACGGATAACTAAATGCAATTTATTTCACTGTTGTGTCATCAATAGAATACAAACTTAAAAGAAAGATGCTGACACTGATCTTGAAAGTATCACCACTCGCGAAGCATATCAAATATTTATCTTTTTAATATGAACGTGGTCTTACAAATTAAAATCCATCGCATGAATAACTTTATATTCATGTGATGCAGCTATTAATTTATTACTTTATTACATGAAATGTTGAACACTCATTACATGGCACAATTCCGAGCGAAAATATGTGTTTAAAATTTCTCCCTGGCGGCAGTTGTCTCCGCCACTTATGATTCATGAATCTTGCAGGTATAAGCTACTCCCTCCACGTCACCTTCCCCATCCAGTCCACACTCACAGGTATTTTCTATTAAACTGGTGTAATATTAGTTATCCTTGTGTTTTCCAGGGTGGATGGGAATTTACACCGGTTTGGGAACTCATACACCCTGATGGGAAGCCGAAGGGTGTATGAGTTCCCAGATCGGTGTAAACTCCCGTACACCCTGGAAAACACAAGGATAGCGGATTTATTTCCAAGAATTTTCTTGTACTTAATACTCTTACCTACATTGTGGGCAAAAACAGACAGAGACAATTTGTACTTTGTAAGTTTCTTAATAAAACCAGGCAAGTATGGATGTCATTGGAACTGGCTCATTGAGCCAGTTCCAATGACATCCATAGCTCTAATATTTTATTACACATAAATATTAAATTTCCTAAATTTTTATTTTTGTTCTAGCATAACCGAGCAGAAGGTATGAATTAATAATTAAAAATGGGTACCTTTTTAGCTATATACCCTGCTATTGAGTATTCTTGTTTTTACACCGTGGTTAACCATGGTGTAAAAAAAGCTACTGTGGATTGCAAGTTACACCGTACCTCTATATCTGTACTATTTTATTGCACATACATATTAAATTTCCTTTATTTTTATTTTTGTTCTAACATAACCAAGCAGAAGATATGAATTAATAATTAAAAATGGGTACTTTTTTGCCATATTGCCTGCTTTTGTGTATTCTTGTTTTTACACCGTGGTTAACAAGGGTGTAAAAGAAGCTACAGTGGATGGCAAGTTACACCGTACCTCTTAGCCAATCAAAACACAGTATTTTGTTTCATTTGGAAATAATACGTTTTACGTAGTTTGTCATCTTGGTGATAGAAAAAAAGTTTACGATTAAAATAATCATCTACCGTGGCGGTGGACTTCTACAGCGCACTCATTGTGACAGAAATTAGTCTACGATTTTGCTTAGAGCTTCCGATACTGATTAAGTTATTGTTAAAAATGCATTTGTTCTCTAAAATTTGAGGACCCCAACGTAGCCTTGTACAGAAGCAGGAGAGGGGTGGGGGCAACAATTTCCTGTGAACAACCTACAAGGCTCACAAGAAAGATTATGTTCTTTTTATTGTCGACAGCATCCACGATAACGGTCCGTGTTTCAGGACAAAACAATTCCAGCGCTCATCTCAGAATAACTTCAGAGAAGGCAGATAAGAACTCTGCATTGTAGTATATTCTTAAAAGCGTCTTAATTTGAGGCAAAGAGGAACTGAGAACTTCTAAGAGTCGGTTTAATCTCTGCGAGAAGATATGCATCGGTTCTTCCTATGGCCACCGGGTGCCTTTTCGACCATACGATCGTGTTGCAGTTCTTCGTTAGATTCTATGTGGGGGCCAAACGAATTTCATTGTCTTACACTCAGTAAACTGAAGGTCAGTCAATGATTGAAAACTGAAGTCAATCAATGATGGACGTGAGACCCCAAAACACCTCAATAATCTACGATTGCATGGTGAATTCAGACGTAACGGCACCGGGACATAGGGGGCGGTGAGCACGGGGCATATATATGTACAAAGGCGTATCGCATGTCAATTGTTGCACTTGCCTTCAACGCTGCTGACTCTGCTTGTGTAGAGTTAGTACGCCGGGTAGTCTGACAATGGCTCGCCACTACGTGGCGTTCTCTCCGGATACTCCGGCGTTCTTCACCCGTAAAACTGTCCGACAAGAGGTGACCCTGGCGTCGCAACATTCAAATAAAACAAATAAAACCGCCCCATCCCATGAGATCAATTTTAAATGATTTTACTTTGATATCCGTGAAAAATGATTATGTTGATGATATTGGTTATTGGGGCGGGGGGGGGGGGTGGAGGGATGGCGACGTTTTTCGCTGACGTTCCAGCAATCTTGATGTATAGAGATCAGCGCGTTTGATGACATAAAACCAGTTACTGATGTCATAGCGTAACAGCTTCCATATCATCAAACGTCAATGATTGGGAAGTGTTATCGCGTTGATTAACCCTTTACGTAACGTCACGGCAAAAACCGGCCAGCGCTATTCTAAAAAATCGCAACTAATTTTCATTATGTTTTCACTGTTTGTCTCAAAAACATAGGTTATGACCGTCGTTGGAGCGAGCTAATCGAGCTCGTTCCAACGAGGGGTCATAGCCTATGTTTTTGAGACAAAATATGAAAAAAATTAGTTATTCAAGAATTTTTTTTGCAAGTGTCGTCTGCTTTTCAAGTTAGGTAAAGGGTTACCTTGACGCCATCTTAGGAGGGGGCAGTTTGAGTGGCGACGTTTTACGCTGATATTCCAGCAATCCAGTTGTGTTGAGATCTGTGGGGGTCGTCATAAGCTATGTTTTGGAGGCAAACAGTTGAAAAATATGAAAAGCAATTCTAACGAATAAAGATGACCAGATTATGGCGATAACGTCAAGTAAAATATATAAAGGACGACTTTTGTTTGTTTATTGGGTTTAACGACACTTTCAACAACCAGAGCCACATCGTGTCGGAGGTTTTAACGGGTGGAGGAAGTCGGAGTGCCCTGAGGAAACGACCGAGCAGCGACGAGCATATGTCAGACTCACCAACGTACTGACCCGTCGACACAAGCAGAATTAGCAGCCGTTGAAGGCAAGTGTACTCTCGACGTGTTGTACGCCTTAGTGCACAATCGAGATTAAGCGTCTTACTCAAGGACACAGCGCAGATGGTGCGAGTCAGGATCGAACCGCGTACCTTTGGACTTAAAGTAACCAACGAGCATCCGCTCTACCAATGAATTTGTAGGTGTCGACCAGTCACGTTTTCAAGCTGTGAGGTTGAAAATGTGAATTCATCTTTTTCACAATTTAAAGGTGAGTGGACTATTAAAGTCTATTCATTTTCATGAACGCAAACGGTATCATTTTGCGAATTCAGAGTTTAACGAGAAAAAAAATCTGAATAAAGGAATTGTGAATTCATTGACTACCGAAAATGTCTCCAGTATTTCCGCAACTAAATTGTTATAAAGCATATCACACTTACCAGCCAGAGTGATCAAAATGTATACTTTATCCATAATTCGTATTTGTGGAATCAGAAAATGGAAAACAAACAAAACTTTGGGAGACCCGAAGTGAGGATAAATTTTGAATGCTTTGGAAAGGGAAAAATTACACCAAATGAAATCGAGGCGTCGAAGTCGTCGAACAGGTTGAATCACTCGAGCAGCGACCACTTTCACAACTTGCACAAACAACTTCTGACAGTTGAACATTTGACACGGTCCATGTCATCACATTATGTTGTTTTGCAAATTTTCATGTTTTTTTTTCAATTTTTTTAACAGCATCATGATCTTACAACATCATGCATACCCACACGTACACACACGTAAAACACGCTCACATCCTCACGAAGTCAGACAAAGTATGCAGCTTGGTACGCATACGCGACCGCAGTGTGAAATCTCTAAGTAGAGTCTTGTTCTAAAGATAAGGGAATTATTGCCTGCTCTCGAGAGCAATATTCAACATAAAACATGAAAGCACTAACGGTTGTTTTGATGCAACCAATCATTGCGTCAAGATTATATTTCGTCCCACGTGGGTAACAAGGCGCCATCCGCAATGCAAAAGCATTACACAGTGCGCCTTGTTGCACTCAAGTGACTATTTAATGATTCTGTTTCACTGTAGACACTGGACTAAGTTTAGTTACTGACTGTCTTTGTTTGGCAACAATTCTCAAATTATAACCCCCCCCCCCCACCCCCCCCCCCCCCACCCGAGAAGAAAGTTCGTTAACATTTATTTTATTGAATCGAGCGCAATATGCCGGTATTAAATCCATTGGTAAAGGCAGCCCAAGTTATCTCCAAATTCTCGAACGTTGAACAAATATTCACGCCCAGACAACCTACGCAGTAACCCTACGGAAAAAACAGTACCAAAAGGTGTTGTGTACCCAATACTTGATGATTTTTTAGAAATTTATGCAAAGGTACCTGTCGACTCGATGTATGTGATGCGAGAATTCCGAGCGCTACGGTGAAAACATAATAATCTTTTTTCTTTTGAGCTCTCAATTTGAGCACAATGTGACATTTGCAATTCGATCCCTGTTGACAGAGAAAGACAAGCATGTAGACAGGGAGGTGGCGACATGGGTGTGTGGGAATCTCACCACCACCGCCATTTCTGGAGACTAAATTTGAATAGTTAGAAATTTGATAATCAAATAATTATACAGTTAGAAAACCAGTCAAACTACACTGAACATGCAGCGTTGGAGAATTGTTCGAATTGTATTTCGTACTGAATAGTCGATTCCTGGTGGACATTTTCCAACTGAAACGCGACCCTGCCCTGACTAATAATCTGTTGAAACCGAAGTAATATAACCTATACCGACACAAGGCCTCCAAAATGGATGCAACTGGTTTTAAGACGTGAAATTCCGTAACACAAAGGTGATAACCAAATGAGTTGCCGCTAGTCGGAAACAGCTGTGAGGGAGAAACCGCCCCTCCGAAACAGGGTATAATATCAGTGTGTTCCCAACATGTGCTGTGATAAATCTGATATGTACAGTGATCATGTTCATTTCGTGCTGTTAAAGAATTCAACTGCAACTGCCACCATCGTGGGCCCAAATTTGAAACGGTTTGCAATTCAAACAGTATACAGTACAGTAAAAGCGGTTTTGAGAGACCATCTGTCTTGAGAGGCCAGGTCTGAAAATAAGCAGTCTGACATATGCGGAATGAGGTCCCCAAAAGGTGAATTTGATGATGCTATCCCTTATAGTGGGCCAGTTTATCCTCTGGGTACCTCTTTCTGTTTAGTTTTGAGACCCTGATTCAGATTGAGGTTCACAGAGGGTAAATTTAGGGATGCTACCCTGCTGTGCAGGGTGGCATCACTAAATTCACCCTCTGGGACCTCATTTTGCAGGTGACAGTCTGCTTATTTTCTGGGTTGTGAGAGGCCAGTGAAACTATGTACCGAATGGTTTGGGTTCCTGAGTATTTATATCATTGTTATATTAGTATATAAAAGAGATATTATTTTAATGAAGAGTCTTGTTTTCCAGTCACATTTCCAACAACAGCAGTCTATGTGATGGATGAGGAGCTATAGCCGGAGCTAATATGTGAAATTTCCTAGTTCAAGGGCAATCACTCTTCTATAAACGAAAGGATCGGAATGAAATGAAAACTTGATGGAGAGGTACCCAATCAGGAAGCTACATACAAAACATATTCCATTATTTCCACCCGTAACCGAAAAAAAGGGTGGAAAACCTGTTATAACTATCAAATCTGTAAGTTCAAGGGCAATAACTCTATAACTGCGTGAACAACTGAGTGGATGGAGCACAAACAGAACTCCATCTTCAATTTGCAACATGGAAGGTACACACCAAATTTCAGTCATGTATCGCTAACATTAGTGAAGAACAGTGCGGAAAGTCTGTCATAACTGTCAACTTTCTAAGTTCAAGGGCAATAACTCTGTAATAAACCATACGCGTAGAACGCAATTGAAACTTGATCTGTAAGTGCTCACCGGGAAGCTACATACAAAAGTTCATTTCAATATTTCCATCCATTGATGAAAAAGTGCGAAAACCCTGTTATAACTGTCGAATTTCCAAGTGATAGGGCAAAAACGCTTTAATAAATCAACTGAGTGAAATGGAATGGAAACTTTATCTGTAACTACTCATCAAGAAGCTACATGCAAAAACTTATTTCAATATTTCCATCCGTAGCTGAAAAAGTGCAACATGGATGAAGAACAGCACGGAAAGTCTGTTATAGCTCTCAGATTTCTAAATTCAAGGTCAATTACTCTGTAATAAATCATATGAGTAGAATGCAATTGAAACTTTATCTGCAAGTGCTCACCAGGAAGCTACAAACAAAAATCATTTCAGTGTTTCCAACCATCTCTGAAAAAATGCGCAGATCCTGTTTTTACAATCGAATTTCTAAGTCCAAGGGCTATAACTCTGTAACAAACCAACTGAGTGGAATGGAAATGAAACTTTGTAAGCTATATACAAACATTTTTTCAATATTTCTATCGGTTGCTGACAAAAGTGCGGAAAACATGGGACAGAAGAATGGATGAGCGGCCGGGTAGACTGATCACTAAAGGGCACCCGCTGTGGTCGGCGGGGTCCCAATAAAGTTACACCATGTCTCAAAAGGTAAAGCAATATTTGCGCCACCTGTTACTGTCATTTGTAATACTAAGGCTAGGTTAAAGGACCTCTATGGGGGCGCGGTGGCATTGCGGTAACCGGTTCTCGTCAGATCACCTTAGTTAAGCAACGTCGAGAACGGTTAATCCTCGGATGAGTGACCGTCTGAACGATAGATTCGGACTCCCGCGTTGTGTCCTTGGACAAGGCACTTAACCCCGATTGTCCACATCGGGGCACGATGACGCCAAGTATTAAGGCGTACTATGGTGCGAATGTCTTCAACCAATCTAACCTTGCCTGTGCTGCAGTGCGGAGTTACGATGTTGGGGAGCTAGCAGCTGCTTGTCGCGGCTCGGTGGTTTTCTCCGGATACTCCGGCTTCCTCCACCCGTAGAACTGTCACGGTCATGATTAGCCATCGTGTATAAGTATGTGACCTTAAACACCAATAAATAAATAAATATAACACCTAAAGCGCTGGAGAGTAAATAAATAATAAATAGGACCTCTCTGACAGTTCAGACCGCCAGTCATCTTCGGACCTTACTGTGACAACTATACGTCAGTCTCAGTTATTAATAGATGAGCCAGTCAATCATGTTGGAGAGAAATTTGTTCTCTGACTGAAATATTGGAATTGAAATTAAAGCTAGGAGGCATATTCGTGGCTGTGATGACAATCAATTAGCAGATTATCTCTCGAATTGGACGAGAATCCTGGTAATTCTATTAAGTTTTTTTTCACTTGTTTTGAATAGGAAATGCATGTGAAGATAAGATTTCTGAAGACGTTTCAGGTTTGATCATGAGTTGTAATATTTTGTCTACATACTGAGTTGGGGTTTTATTCTTTAATGTATGACGTTCAATTCGCAATATCCAAAGCTTGTGCTTCGGGAACACATAAGAATTTTTATACACAGTGGAGGGCATGTCTTTTATTGTACTTTGTGTTCAGCCTGGGCCAATACTATAAAACTTTTACAGTTGTATTTTTCAGAATTGTATTTTGTATTAATGGAAATAACTAATTGAAATGAACCATTAGCATTTTCAAAGATATGGCAATTTATCAGTTGGCAAATTGCCATATCTTTTATAATGCTAATGATTCGTTTCTGTCATTCAAATTTACAGCAATTCGGGAAAATTCAATTCTAAAAGTTTTATAGTATTGATCCCTGTCAGGCTCCTTACTTCCAGTCCATAATTCTCTCTTTTTGCTGTTATTAGTGACGTAGATACATGGCGGGAAGTGACGAACTGTTTTAGCTGTCAGAAAAGTTAGGGATCCCATCCCTACACTAGTGAACATCTATCTGCACCACTGGCTTTTGGTGTCCTGGCGTTTTTAACTCTTCGCAACCTTTTGGGCCAGGTTCATGAGGTCTGTTTTCATAAAGCAAATGGCTGTTCTGTGAATTTTGAGAGTAGACCAATCCACGTTGACAATGTTAAGTAATATTAATTGGTCCATTCCCAAATAATTAATTGGACTCTTCCAACCGAAGTAATTGAACAGGCATAGAAGATCCCAGCGTTTGTTTGTCTATTGTGGTGTAATGACACTTTCAACAGCCAGTGTCACATCGTGTGGGACAATTTTACGGGCGGAGGTCCCTGTGGAAACGCTGGGAAGTTAAGCAGCTCTTGCGAAGTGTGGCATATTGAACTATTTCTACTCCTTTAGTAAGGGTGAAAATTTCGAGTTATCTCCCGTCATTTTTCACGCACGAACGCGCACGCGGTCTTATTTCTCATGCAATTGTCTCCATGGAGGAGAGGTATTATTTGTTGCAAGGTAATAAATAGAGAAAAAGCCCTCTTTTCAAAGTTAAATAGAACCATTAGAACAATAACATATCCCAAATATATTTATAGAACAAAGAAAATTAATTTTTGCTTTTATCAAATCTATGTCCGTCCAAATTTTCTCATAAGGATTTAGTACATGTTTAGGACTTTGAAGTGTCCCCACTCAGTCTTTTCTAACAAATTAATAAGGTGATGTTCTGGGATAAAAGGTGAAAATTTTAAACAAAAATGGAACCATTAAAAACTAATTTTAACAAAACGTATTTGATACCATTTTAAAAAAGTATGTTATAAAATATTTGATCACATGTCCTTCCATTATGTAAATAAATGAAGTTTGTTGCAAATGAAAGTTTTTCATTTTTCTCCCATAGGACGTTGTAGTAATATAGATTGTCATCTTTACCACTGTTTACACGCATGCGCATTCAGGGGAGTAAAAATAGTTCAATACGTAACAAAACTCTGTTTTACTGGTAAAATAGGACCCGGTAACCGATACCTGGGGTGGAAGTCATCTGAAATGGGCCACAGGGGTATAAACGACTGGCTGGACTTGACTTTATATCCATTAGCCAGAGTGCAGAAATATGTGACCTTAAACACCAAATAGTAAATAAATAATACGGGTGGGGGAAGTCAGAGTATTCGATGAGAAGTAAACCTCCGAGCAGAGACGAGCAACTGTCAGACTCTCCAACTTACTGTGTACAAAGAGAGAGTAAAAAGCGGTTGAAGGCATGTACACCATTGCCCTGCAGTGTGCCTTAGCACACAAGGCCCCCTTGCCCTAACATGGATAATCGGGATTAAGAGTCTGTTACCGCTGGTCAGAATCGAACCGTCGACCATTTGGTTTAAAGTCCAGTGTTTTAACCCTTTACCTAACGTAACGGCCAAAAAAGGCAATCTCTATTCACAAAAAACGCCAATTAATTTTCATTATTTTTTTCATTTTCTCTTTCAAACACATAGGTTATGACCCCTCTTTGGAACGAGCTTGTCCAGCTCGTTCCCGAGAGGGGTCATAACCTATGTTTTTGAGACAAAAAATGAAAAAATAGTTATTCAAGATTTTTTTTACAAGTGTCGTCTGCTTTTCATGTTAGGTAAAGGGTTAACCACGGAGCCAACGCGCTACTAGGACGATCTTTAAAAGGTTAAACAGGAAAAGAAGTCGATTATTTTTCCGACACTCTTTCCTCTTTACTTGCTTTACTCAACCCCAAGTTGAAGAACCCTCTCATTTTGGAGCTTCGTGAGAAGTTAACAACTCTCATATCTGACCAATATGATGTCGTGTTTTTCTGGTTACCCGGACATGTATGTATCGTTGGTAACACCAGAGCAGAGAGTGCAGCAAAACAGGCTTTAAGCCTCTCACTGACTTTAAGATTCCGTTCAGTGATTTTAAGCCTCATATCAGTAGTTACATCAAATCTATGCGACAAATAACAAGCTCCATCGCTTCCGACCAACTATTTCAGATCACTACCCGTCTAGTAACCTTTGCAGAAAGGATCTTGCAGTTTTGACGCGATGTCACATTGGTCATACACGACTAACACATACCTTTTTGTTGGAGAGTACTGTGCGACCAGAGTGTGTTGCCTGCCAGCAGGTGTTGTCAATGGAGCACATTTTTTTACATTGTACAGATTTTAATCTTAGTAGATGACAGTATATTAATGTTGTGTCTCTTGGAGACTTATTTTACAGTACAAATCCTCATAAAGTTCTGTCGTTCTTGAAGGAAATCAACCGTTTTAATAAATTTTAAAATTGTTTTTATTCTTTTAATCAAGACTCATCAAGTCTCAATTCCTCAGATTGATTTATAAGTTATTCACATCTCTTATCTTATTACCCGTTGTTGTTCAAATTACTCCGGTATTTGACAGATCTATTGTAGCTATTTTCTATTTTCTATTCAATCTTTTTACTTCTACACTGATAATGACTTTTTACTTTCCACTGTTTTCTCGCCACGATATAGCCTTAGCTGCTGATGTGGCGTAAGCACCAATAAATAAATAAAAGGTTAAAACCCATATTTTGTCAGTGTTCGACTGACAACCAAGCCCAGCGTTATGTGCGGTGAGATAAGGAAATAATTTACGATTTCTCTTCTTAGCTTAGACACAGGGCAATTGATTTAATTAATATTATACATGTTACATAGATGACAAAATATATTATTTCCAAATGAAACAAATACTGCATTTTGATTGGCTGAGAGGTACGGTGTAACTTGCAATTCACAGTGATTTTTTTGTGTACAACGTGGTTAACCACGGTGTAAAAACAAGAATGTACAATAGCAGGCTTTTTGGCTAAAAAAAACAGTACCCATTTTTAATTGTTAATTCATACCTTCTGCTCGGTTATGTTAGAACAAAAATAAAAATACAGGAAATTTAATATTTATGTGCAATAAAATATTACAGATGTGGATGTCATTGGAACTGTCTCATTGAGCCAGTTCCAATGACATCCATATTTGGCTGGTTTTATTTATTAAGAAACTTACAAAGTACAAATTTTCTGTCAGTTTTTGCCCACAATGTAGGTTAAAGTATTAAGTACACTAACATTCTTGGAAATAAATCCTACGCCGAAGGATGTATGAGTTCCCAAACCGGTGTAAATTCCCATACACCCTGGAAAACACAAGGATAACTAATAATATTCTTAGAGATCATCACTTGATTTCATATCGTCTGAGATATCAGCCCGAGGTAACGTCATATCAGCCTGAGATCGAAGGCCGAGGGCTGACTGATGTGGTGTTACCGAGGGCTGATATTTCGGCGGAAATGAAAATAACCTATTTATTTTTTTAATCCTTTACCGAACGTAACTTGCCAAAACCGCCAAGCGCTATTCACAGAAACCATCATTCAGTTTTCATTATTTTTTTCATTTATTGTCGCAAAAACATACCAGTTTATGATACCCCACTGGAACCAGCTCGTTGAGCTCGTTCCAGTTGGTGGTCATAAGCTATGTGTTTACGCAAAAAATGAAAAAATATAGTTATTCAAATATTTTGTTTGCAAGTGTCGTCTGACTCTTGCGTTATGTAGAGGGTTAAACAAAACAAAATCACAGAATGTTCTCAGATCTGTTAGAGTTTTCTCAGAGTGTTATTGTTTCTCATTTTTAGCGTTGAATTTTTTGTACAATTCTTATTTCTTCTCTTCATCCACTTAATCTTTACTCATTACCATCAATCAGTTCTAGAACTAAAACTAAAAAACTAAAAATCTGATTCAAACCTCTCCATTATGCCTGGTAACTCCAATTGTCCTGATTGCGTTCGATTAATAACTGTGACGATTTCGATGTACTAAACAATCTGGCTGGGCCTAGAAACGCACCAAGAGTTGGCAACTGTAGCTTTGTTCATATTGGCCGAGATCCGCGTCAGATCAACCGAGTTTGAAGTCATATCATCAGAGCTTGATAATGGGCAATTCGGGTAAAGAAAATCATGGCCAATAAATAAAATATTGAGCAAGGATGTGTCAAATTTTCAGCAGTCTTTGGGAAATGACAAAGCCAGGTTGGCTCTCCTCTCGTCATCTCTTTGAAAGAGAAAAAAGAAATAACTAACACAAAGAAAATGGTAATGGAATAAGAAAGAGCTAGAAAAGAGAGGAGAGATAAAAAAAAATCACGACGAATAGGTATCATGTTTTTCACGGAGCAGCAGTGGCACGTAAATCTATGTAGATTCGTTTAACAGACGTTTATGCATATTTACACACAAATACCTTTCAACAAAGATGTATATGAATATATATATCTATTGATGTTTAAGGTCACATATTTATGCACAATGGCTAATCATGACCGGGACAGTTTTACGGGTGGAGGAAGCCGGAGTACCCGGAGAGAACCACCGAGCAACGACGAGCAGCTGCCAGCTCACCAACATCGTAACTCCGCACTGCAGCACCGGCAGGGTTAGATTGGTTGAAGACATGCGTACCATCGACGTGCGGTACGCCTTAGTACACGGCGTCATCGTGCCCCCACGCGGGCAATGGAGATGAAGTGTCTTGCCCAAGGACACAACGCGGTTGCCGCAGGTGGGATTCTAACCGAGGTCCGCTCTGCTTGCAGCCTGCACCTCTACCTACTGAGCCACCGCGCTCCCATGTATATGAATAACATCATGGGTTAAATATTAACAGGCAAATATGAAGCAGCTCCATAGACCACCATTGCTAAGTTGCTAATCTTTTACTCGCTGTTTCTAAGCTATCAATTAGCAGTACCCATCAAGAAACTAACGATTTAACCCCTTGACAAACGTGTAGGATATCAAAATTCATTATTTTGATCATTGTTTTTTATTTTTTTCAAAACATTTTTTTTTAAAAATATATCATGTTATCTCATATTGAAATGAGCTCGTTCCAATGAGGGGTCACATGATATGGTTTTCTTGAAACTTTGTGAATTTTTTTTTTCAACTGCTAAATTTGAAAACTGCGCGCGCGGATTCGACGGATACATTAGGTAAAGGGTTAACATGATACACCAAAGAAAACTGCTCTGTTTATCAGGGACAACATAAAACGGTAACTGTAATTTCGGTAAAACCATCTGTCAAAGACCGGAAATGATTTTAAACTGGCAGCATCAGTTTAAATTCAAACCTTTATGCCTCCTACATTCATAATTCTCCATTTAAATTTGGGTTGTTGCACGGTAGTTGCCATGCAGTCAACACAGCCGATTGGGGCCCTGCGAATAGAGATTTTTTGTTCGAATCGACAAATGATCTCATATCGAATCGAACCTCAAAACAAATAACATTTCCAATGGTTGAGTCTGTGGTACTGAATATCAAGGATTCTCTCCCCTATATATCAGATAGTAGTTATCAAAGAATATGTATTTGAGGTCATTGCGTATCTTCACAGGTCCATATTAGTCGGACATTTAGGTACACCTCATATGGGACACCACTCCCCACCCCCACCCCCAGGGCCGAACGAACCCGGTTTTCTCAGGTACCTGGACATCTCGAGAGTAGATTTTCAGATGTTAACAAGATGGCGCCCATGAGGGTGGGTCAATTTCGCGATTTTACACCATCACTATTTTTTCTCGATTACGGAAAAAAAATATTTGAGATAAGGAAGGGGAATTAACTCATTCGTATTTCTGATACCATTCCCCATATAATAATATCAATCAAGTAAGTGAAAATCCAAGATGGCCGCCAAAATATGCCTCAAAATAGATCGAAATCGAGTTTTTTGACATGTTTTTGGCAAAAAACTTATACAATCATGATAAAAAATTAGAAATCTGTAAACTTTTAGATGTTTAGTTGATCGCAAATTATTTCCCTATAATACCCAGCGTGAACATGTACCATCGAAAGCCGATGTGGAAAACAAGATGGCCGCCAGTGCGACCACCCGTTTTCAGTTATCCCGCTTATGTAATGGACAAGTGCACACTATCTCAAGTTATACGATGGTTGCGGAAAAAATGTTTGATACAGGGCACAGGAATCAACTGTATAGTATTTTGGACACCTTTTCTGCGTATGATAAACCAAACAAATAAGTGAATATCCAAGATGGCCGCCAGAAAAATGCCTCGAAATAGAAGAAAATCGAGTGTTTCGGCCCTTTTTCACAAACAACTTATAGAATCATATAAAAAATAAGAAACATGTAAACTTTTAGATGTTAATTGATCGCAAATTATTCTACGATAATATCCAGCGTGAACATGCACCATCGAAAGCCGATGTGGAAAACAAGATGACCGCTTATGTAATGGACATCTGGTTCGGATTTCCTTGGAATCCTCAGTTGCTATCTGTTTTATCTGTAAATGACACTATTCTGACTATATTAGCTGCCTACCTAGTCTCAGCTGCATTTGTCCCAGCCTCTGACCTCAACCAAGCCTAATAATCACCAGTCAGATTGCTTCATTTCCCATAATATGTGCATATCCATATAGAGTTATATCCCCTGTATATAACGAAGTCCTATATGATTCGCAAGGCCAAGCGGCAATCGAGCAGGAACAGATACCGCTCGAACGGCTCGAATCTTATCCAACGAATAAGCTATCGAGTGGCGACTGGAACAGGCATTGCTCGAATGGCTTGAAACTAATCGAGAAAATAAGACATAGAGTATTTACTGAAGGCACTCCTCTTACGACTTTTATCCTCATCTGGGTATTGGAGGATACCTATGGTATGGCGATGTAATACTGAAGTATACCTTTGGAGGATACCTTTGGAGGATACCTTTTGAGGATACCTTTTAGAAGATACTTTTCAGAAGATATTTGTCTGAAGATAGTTATGGTGTGACTTAAATATATTCGATAATGTACTGTCAGACCACCTTGCTGTTGAATTTAAATTAAACCTCTCACATTCGGTACCGTTACGGAAGAAAATATCCTATAGAAAATTCCGAAATATTGATCAACGGAAATTCTGTGAAGAAATTCTCTCTATACCCCATGACACAAACTGGCTTAGGAATGTCGACTTGTTATTCAAGAACTTTTCATCCATTCTTCAAACGCTCACCGACACTCACGCTCTAGTACAAACGCGCGTAATCACCATGCGCCCAAACACACCGTAGTTCACATATGAGATTAGACAAGCAAAATCTCTTCGTCGCAAGCTTGAACATCAAAACTATATCCCCACAGACAGATGCATATATCTCAAAAAGATTATGTTAATATGCTTGTTAAGGAAGCAAAGAAAATCTATTTCACAAGCGCTATCAATAACAACATTAACAAGCCTAACATTCTATCATCAGTCATCGATAAACTTTTACATCGCACTAAAGTGTCTGCTTTACCAGCTCATACATCACAGACCGATCTCTGTGAACGTTTCTCCATCTTTTCGCTGATAAAATTGACCGGATAAGATCTGGCATAGCCAGCAAAAGCAAAGATCAGTAAGCAGATCACAGTCAGTCTCATGAAATTGCAATCGACCCTTGCTTTCATTCCTTCGCGCCACTCTCAGCGGACGAGGTATTCGCCTTGTTCATAAATCCCCATCTAAATAATGCAGTTTGGATATTATTCCTACATGGTTACTGAAAGCATGCATGCCAGATATTGCGCCATGGATTGCTTTGATTGTTAACATATCTCTTCAGTCGGGGGTTTTCCCGTCAAAAATGAAACATGCATTTGTAACACCCCTCTGAAATATTGAAGAACTACCGCCCAGTCTCCAACCTTTCATTCATCTCTAAGGTTGTGAAACGAGCTGTAGCTCTTCAGTTAAATCAACATCTAGCTCAGAATGATCTCTCGGAGGTTTTCCAGTCTGCATACAGACCTTACTGCAGCACAGAAACAGCTCTCCTCAAAGTACAAAATGACATTTTGATGTCGATGGACAGACATCAGGTCTCTTGCCTAGTTCTGCTGGATCTAAGTGCTGCCTTCGATACCATAGATCATGACATGCTTATCAACCCATTGAAGTGTTGAATTGGCATATCAGGCATTGCTCTCAAGTGGTTCGCATCATATCTCACCGAACAAACACAAAGTGTTAACATAAATACCTCATCCTCCCCTAAATTCACATTAAAGTTTGGTGTCCCTCAGGGCTCTGTACTAGGGCCCATGCTTTACGTTATATATGTCCTCCCTCTGGGTGATATAATTCACAGACATGGTTTAGAGTATCACTTCTACGCTGATGACACTCAGCTATACATTCACTTTAAATCTAACGAAGAAGGCATATCACGTTGTAAACTTGAAAGGTGTGTTGCTGATATTAGCCAGTGGATGAACAACAACTATCTGAAGCTAAATGCTGAAAAAACCGAGGTCATATATATAGGCCTACCTCATCAACTCTCTACATCAATGAAAGCATCCTTAATAATAGAAGACAATGCAATCACCCCCAATAAAGTACTTCGGAACTTGGGCTATTTCCTGGATGAGAATTTTACTTGCGACAGATATGTCAATCATATCTGCCGCACGTCTTTTTTCCACCTGCGAAATATCAGTAAGATAAGGGTAACTATTGATAGGAAAACTGCAGAACAACTCATCCATGCATTCGGCACCAGTCGTCTTGACTACTGTAATTCTTTGCTGTATGGGTGCAAAAATTCACTTATTGACAAACTCCAATATATTCAGAACAGTATCCTCACTCAAAATCGTAAGTTCTGCCGAATCAGCCCGGTCCTCAAAACCCTTCATTGGCTCCCCATCCAGCAAAGGATAAAATATAAAATACTACTTATTACATACAAATGTATTAACGGCCTGGCTCCGGAATATTTATCTACACTTGCCCTATACCCCAGTCAGGAATCTCCGCTCCTCTGAATCCTATTTATTTATTTATTTATTTATTGGTGTTTAAGGTCACATATTTATGCACAATGGCTAATCATGACCGTGACAGTTTTACGGGTGGGGGAAGCTGAAGTACCCGGAGAGAACCACCGAGCAACGGCGAGCAACTGTAAGCTCCCCCACATACTAACTCCACACAAGCAGGGTTAGCATTGGTTGAAGACAAGTGCACCATCGACGTGCAGTACGCCTTAGTACACAACGCCACCGTGCCCCCACGCCGGCGATGGAGATGAAGTGTCTTGCCCAGGGACACAACGCGGTTGCCGCAGGTGGGATTCGAACCGAGGACCTCTCGGATTGCAGCCTGCACCTCTACCTACTGAGCCACCGCGCTCCCTCTGAATCCTATAATCTGGTGGTACCAAAGTCTAAACTTGCAACAGCAGGTGACAGAGCTTTCATATGTTCCGCACCGGCTCTCTGGAACTCCACCCCAGTGCATATAAAATCTGTATTGACCATAAATCAATTTAAGTCCGGTCTCAAAACCCATTTGTACGAACAGGCCTTTATCTGTTGATTTTGTAATTCCTGGTCATTACACATAGTTTTATGAGCACGCGTGCGCGCACGTGTGCGTGTGTGTGCGCGTGTGTGTGTGCGTGTGTGTGCCAGTTACTTTTTTAAAGCCATAGAGCAGAATGTGGATTTTAGGCTTAAACATTATTATTATTTATTATTAGTGTCTGTTCAGTTCCTTGCATCAAGCCCTCCCCATGGCCATTATAGCTCCAAGACCGCTCCTGCTGACTTGTCCAGTATCGCCATCGTCTGTCCTGTGCTTAACTTCTACTGTAGTCACCCAATCTTATAGTCCTCTTCCAGCCTTTTACCAGTACTACTGATATGTAGCACTACTGCAGGCTTGCTACCTATCTCAAAATGCTCGAACGACTAGAATACCATCGAGCAAATAAGCCATCGAGTAATTGCTCGAACGAGTGACTCCTCTTACGACTCTTATCCACATCTCGGTATTGGAGGATACTTATGACATGGTGATGTAGTACTGGAGGATACCTTTTGAGGATACCTTTTAGAGGATACTTATCTGAAGATAGTTGTAGTTCCTGGTACCTGGTCGGCTTATGGTTTTTCTAGCTCTAAGACCACTATTGTTGACTTACCCATATTCACTATCATCTGTCCTATCATTAGCTTCTACATCTTACTTGTAGCACTACTACAGGCTTGCTGACTATCTATGTCTTGACTCTAAGCTCGGCCAGGCCTTTAACAGGTTCAATAAGATTGCTTCAACCCCCCCCCCCCCCCACTCACCACCCCCCCCCCCCCCCCCGCCCCATACAGAGTTCAAATCCCTTGTATATCATTTATAGATATAAACATGCTATGGGAGGAGTTCTCTAAGTGGGATTCCAAGCCAATTCCATAAAGTGGGATTCCGTGGTAGAAGACTATAGTATTTTGGGTGACTGCTGTAGAAGCTAATGATAGAACAGATGATGTTGAATGTGGGTAAGTCAACAGTCGTGGTCTAAGAGCTATAAAAACCAAAGCCGATCTCGTACCAGGAACTATAACTATCTTCAGGTATCCTCAAAAGGTATCCTCCAAAGGTATCCTCAAATGGTACATCACCATGTCATAAGTATTCTCCGTAACCGAGATGAGGATAAGAGATGTAAGAGGAGACACTCGTTCGAGAAATTACTCGATAGACTATTTAGGCTTTCCCCTCTGGAAAAGACTATTGTTTTTCTACGGATTATTATTTTTGTTTTTTTTTTGTTTTTTTTTTTTTTTTGGGGGGGGGGGGGTCCACACAGT
Organism: Pictodentalium vernedei; assembly: GCA_031216915.1. Taxonomy (NCBI): domain Eukaryota; kingdom Metazoa; phylum Mollusca; class Scaphopoda; order Dentaliida; family Dentaliidae; genus Pictodentalium; species Pictodentalium vernedei. The sequence goes on along the minus strand of CM062291.1, from coordinate 258,012,006 downwards.
TTATCCGTACGATTCAGAAGCCATTTTCGAACCGATTTTCACAAAATTTTGCACACGCATTGAGGGGCACAAAATCTAAAAATGTACCGAAGCGGAATTTTCGATTTAACCCTAATCTCGTCAGAATTGGCAAAAAAACTGCCAAAATTAGGGGTTATCGGCACTTTCTCAAAACACATCTTGTAGATTTTTTTTATTTTTAAACATTCATCATTGGTAGACCTGCCTGTGGCACGACCTTTGATACCCACGACATATCAGGCGATGCATATGGTAACCCTCCACAGTCTGCCAAACATCGACATTGTGATGAAATGGGCCGGTTTCAGGCCCCACAGCACCCATACGGTACACGAGGGATAAACATAACTTCCCTTATTGGAAGAGGAATTCACCGAGGATCATTTTTGTAGGTAATAAGGGTGTTGAAAAACCCAAGAGTTAACCCGTTTTGGGGCTGGTCTAAACAGCAATACCCCCATAAAGCTCAAAAATTCATGTTTTCCGTGGATTTCTCTAAACGAGTCTTGTAGATTTTCCAGAAAAATTTGTCACTCCTAGGCATTGGTGTGACAATAGAAGCTGCATGGACAAAATACTGCGGTTAGCATTTGTTAATCCTCCACGGGCTGCCAAAAGTCAAAATTGTGATAAATGGGCTGTTTTTGGACGCCAACAGCACCCAATGGGTACGCCACAAAGAAAAGTGCCTTCTTTTATCGAGCGCACAATCTATACGGAAACATTCTTGTAAGCAGTAAGGGTATTCAAATGTCGAAGTCTTAACCCATTTTGGGCCGGCTAAAGAGAGAGATCCCTTAAAATCTTGAAATTTCCATTTTCTGTGGATTTTTCTGAAAACATCCTGTAGGATTTCAAGAAGAATTGACTACTCGCAGGTCTTTGTGTGACATTACAAGTTACATGGACAAAATATTACGGTGAGCGTTTATTAACCCTCTACAGGCTGCCAAACATCGTAATTTTGTTGAAATGGGCTGTATTCGGACACGCACAGCACCCAAAGTGTACCTGAGAAATAAACATAATCTCCTTTGTTGGAAGTGGAATTCACCGAGGACCATTTTTGTAAGTAATAAGGATTTAGAAACCCAAGCGTTAACCCCTTTTGTGGTTGTTAATAGTGATACCCATCAAAAGCTTAAAAAATTATGTTTTCCCTGGATTTCTTTACAAACATCTGGTAGGATTTTCAAGAGAAAATGGCCATTGATAGGTCTTGGTGGGTGTCACATTACCAGTTAATTGGATAAATTATTCCGGTAAGCATTTGTTAACCCTCCATGGGCTGCTAAATGTCAAAATTTGGAAAAAATAGTCTGTTTTTGGACACCAACATCAAATGGGAATGCAACAGAGAAACATAACTTCTTTTACCGGACGCAAAACTGACAGGGAAACATTTTTGTAAGTAGTAAGTGTATTCAAAAATCGAGGTCTTAACCCATTTTTGACTAGTTAAGGAGATATACCCCTTAAAAGCTTAAAATTCCAGTTTTCCGTTGATTTCTCAAAAAAAAAAATTCAAGCAAAGTTGACCATTCGCAGGTCTTGGAGTGACATTACAAGTTGCATGGACAAAATATTTCGATAAGCATTTGTTAACCCTCCAGAGGCTGCCAGGCATAGACATTTGGAGAGAATTGGCTGTTCTTGGGCAACCATGACACCAAATGTGTACCTGCGAGATAAACATAACCTCCTTCATTGGAAGTGGAATTCACCGACGATCATTTTTGTAAGTAATGAAGGTATTCACAAAACCAAGCATTAACCCGTTTAGGGCTGGTTACAGAGCGATACCCCTCAAAAGGTTAAAAATTTATGTTATCCGAGGATTTCTCTAAAAACATCTCGTAGATTTTCAAGAAAAAATGGCCATTCTCAGATCTTTGTGTGACATTACAAGTTGCATATACAAAATATTCCTGTAAGCATTTGTTAACCATATGCAGGTTCTCAAACATCAAAATGGTGATGAATGGGCTGTGTTTGCGTATCCACAGCACCCGAAGTTCAGAGGAGAGATCAAAATAAGTGGAAGTAGAATTCACTGAGAATTATTTTTGGAAGTAATAAGAGTATTCAAAAAACAACACCTTACCCGTTTTGGGCTGGATAAACAATGATACCCATCAAACGCTTAACATTCATGTTCTCCCTGGATTTCTCTGAAAACATCTTGTAGATTTTAAAGAAAAATGGCCATTCACAGTTCTTGGTGTGACATTACAAGTTGCATAAATATTCCTGTTAGCGGTTGTTAATCCTCTACAAATTGCCAGACATCAATATTTTGGATACATTTGAGATAAAATGGACCATTTTCAAATAGCCACAGCACTCAGTGGGTATGTGTCAAACAAACATAACTCCTTTTGTCGGTCATTGACTTGTTGGACGACGATATTGACATTAACCTACTCCACTGTTCATGATGGTTTTTACCTAAACAATTTTTTCATCAAACCGAGTCATTTGAGACTACTATACTCACCTTTCTCATAACATCAATGAAGGAACTTCAGTGAGACAGTTAAAAACAATTCACCAGACACTATGGGGTCATGAAAAATCATGGAATCTCATCGGGAAAAGCCATGATTCTCCAGAATCATAACATCTAGTTGCTCGATGGGATTCTAGTCGTTCGAGTAATCTGACATAGTTAACATGCCTGCCTGCAGTCGTGTTACAAGCCAGTAGTAATGAAACAAGGCTGGAGGAGGACTATACGATTTCGTGACTACAGTAGAAGCTAATCTTAGGACAGACGATAGCAATATTGGAGAAGTCAGCACTAGCGGTCTAGAAGCTATGAATGTGATGTGGATTGCGGGGGGGGGGGGGGGGGGTCTAGATACAAGTAACTGAACAAACACTAGGAACAATAACTATCTTCAGATAGATATCTTCCGATAAGTATCCTCTAAAAGGTATCCTCAAAAAGTATCCTCGAAGTATCCTCGAAAGGTACCCTCAAATAGTACATCATCATGTCATAAGTATCCGCTAATACCGAGATGAGGATATATGAGTCGTTCAAGCAATTACTCGATGGCTTATTTGCTCGAAGGGATTCTAGACGTTCGAGGAATTTAAGATAGTTAGCAAGCGTGCAGTAGTGCTTCAAGTCAGTAGTAATGGTACAAGGCTGGAAGAGGACTACAGGATTGGACGATTACGGAAGAAGCTAATCATAGGACAGACGGTGGCGATATTGGACATGTCAGCAGTAACGGTCTTGGAGCTATGGAGACCATGGGGAGGTCTAGATGCAAGGAACTGAACATACACTAGGAACCATAACTGCCTTCAGATAGATATCCTCCGATAAGTATTCTCTAAGAGGGATCCTCAAAGGTATCCCCCAGTACTACATGACCATGTCATAGGTATCCTGCATTACCCAGATGAGAATAAGAGTCATAAGAGGAGTCACTCGTTGGAGTAATTACTCTATCGCTTATTTGATAGATTAGATTTGAGCAATGCCTGTTCCAGTCACTACTCGATAGCTTATTCGCTGGATAAGATTCGAATTATTCGAGCAATATTTTTTATTGATCGATTGCCGCTTGGCCTTGGAAATCATATGGGAGTTCGTTATACACAGGGGAGATAGCTCTGTATGGATATGCGCAGATTATGGGAAATGAAGCAATCTGACTTGTGATTAAAAGACTTGATTGGAGTCAGGGGATGGGACAGAGACAGCTGAGACTAGATAGGCGGCTAATATAGTCAGAATAGTGTCAGTTATAGATAAAACATATGAAATCCGAGGATTCCAAAGGAATCCGCACTAGATAAATAGGAAGTATACGAACAGCAAACTACTCCAATTTGATCACACTTACCCCCAGGAAACCTTTCGGTCCTATAGCACACCGTGCTACTATTATAAGCCGAAAATGGGGAAATCTAAACAAACTAAAGCCCGTTTCGGTAATTTGGGGTGGTTTGAAGGAATTGTCGGGTTGTTTGTGGTAATTAGATTTACTTCTGTTCAATCGAACACAGCCTCCAAACATACCCTTGTCCTATTGTAGGGTTTTGGGTTACATAGCAACCACGTGCTGTCATTGAAACCAATAAAAAATGGACGACTGAAACACGTGTGTCACCCTAACAATATGCGCTGCGTATTCGCATTAAGACCACGTATCACTATGGGGATGACGTCACAAGATGGCCGCTCACGCGTGCTACCAGGACAACTAAACATGACGTAACTGTGTCACGTGACATGACGTCACTTCCTAGATCCACCTCTAAGTCCATCCGGTGCGGTTTATGTTCTACTACTGATTCTCTTCAGTTTCGAGGCATTTATCTGGCGGCCATCTTGGATATTCTCTTGACTAAATTGGTTTTATCAAACGCAGAAAAAGTATCCAAAATACTATACAGTTGATTCTCATGCCCTGTATCAAACATTTTTTCGGCAACCAACTTGAGATAGTGTAAACTTGACCATTACAGAAGCGGGATAATTGCAAATGGTGCATGCTCACGCTGGGTATTATTGGAGAATAATTTGCGATCAACTAAACATCTAAATCTTTACAGTTTTCTAATTTTTTATCATGAAAGTTTTTTGCGCAAGAAAGTGTCAAAAACTCGATTTCCGTCTATTTTGAGGCATATTTTGGCGGCCATCCTGGATTTTCACTTACTTGATTGATATTATTATATGGGGAATGGTATCAGAAATACGAATGAGTTAATTCCCCTTCCTTATCTCATATACTTTTTCCGTAATCCGGGGGGGGGGGGGGGTTAGGAAAAAATTTGCAGACGCCGATGCCGATTTTTTGTTTTTGACCGGTCGGAGGACCCACCCACCCAGTTTTACAATTTTTTCCGGGGTTATCTGAACCACACACCCCCACTAAATACATGCTTCTGCATCATCCTTCCCACCATACTGCACCATGACAATTTTATCATACAGTATTGAGTGATTGACCTTGCACAGTAGGACAGGTCTTGAAAGAACATCCGTTTTATCAGACCAAAGTGGTCTCTTAAGGCAGATGGTCTCCATGCCAAATCAAATATAGAGTAAAGCTGGTATGTCCAGGTATGTCCATATAAAACATGGTGTCCAAAGACATCGGTCTCTTAAGGCATGTTCTATTATAATTCATTAACACTCTTGAATGTCATATCATTAACTTTTTACCTATAGTTATCTCTCCATGTGTTCAGACATGTTGTAGAAACCAACAATATATATGGTTTCGACAGAGTTCAGAGAGATTTGTAAAATATCATTCAAATTGTTTGTTTTTTGACGAAGGTTGGGGTGGGGCATGGCTGGGTTCGGGGAGGGGATTTATTACTTATTTTAAGTCCAGCCCTAGAAGGCCTGGTACATGATTTTGTTGACACCTGTGTTCTCAGATGTGTTTGAAATAAATTAGCAGTTCAATCAGGTTCAGTGTTTAGTAGTGTTTGTGTTACATACTTCCTACAATGGCAATAAGAGTCATTGGTGTTTTCCTAATAGGTCTGGATACATCGTTGTACAGAATTGTTCCTGCAGCTGAAATCTGTAACTGTTCCTGACTTCACATAATTGTCTTTGCTCCTCATCTAAGCCAGCCGATCTCACCAGGCTGAACATATTAGAAATTTAATCAAACGGAACACCCTCAAGATAACGTATCCTCAGAGTGCAGTGTTTGATAATTGCAATTAGTGATGCATTTTAACTTGCATTATTCAATATGTCATACATTGTATCACTATAAGCCGAATCATAGCTCAGCCGCAATAACAGTTTTATAATCGTATATAACCCATGGTAGGTACCCCCTGATAACTTGAGTGCCTTTTTATTGGTTCTTGAATGATACTTCACTAATTATGGTATACAATTTTGCCCAAAAGTGTCTGAGGAAAAAATTTGCCTGCATTGGAAAACATTTGCTTTGTCCTCCTTGACCACCCACCCACCCCGGCATCAGTGTTTTCCAATTTTTTTCCAACCCCGCCCCCCCCCCCCCCCCTGCGTAATCGAGAAAAATAGTGATGGTGTAAAACCGCGAAATTGACCCACCCCTATAGGCACCATCTTAGATTACGTCATATCTGGCTGGGATGATTTCGTTTTAACATCTGAAAATCTACTCTTGAGATGTCCAGGTACCTGAAAAAACCGGTCTCGTTCAGTCCGGGGGGGGGGGGGGGGGCTCCCATAGGGGGTGTACCTAGCTGTCCGACTATATTAAGCCAACTAGTTGACTTCCTATGGACGAGTGACTGTGCGATAATAGCCTAACACAGGTATTCTTTTCTAAATACCGCCTGCAATGCATGGGAGATACATTACCTTATACGTTAGGAGTGGAATTTTGCAGAGATTCTTAATCTTCCCGAATATCCCAACGGATTTCGAATCGAATCGAATCGAATCTGAGAAATGATTTCGAATCGAATCGTATCGTATCTCGAAGCTTCGTCATGCCCTACAGCGGGTGTTCGGGCAACACGCAGAAGATGAATATGAACTTCGTGATAGCCGTGTGCATTTCATTTTGAATAAGGTCTTCCTGAATGTCTTAATGTCTTTTTACCATTACTCAAACTAGTGTAGAAAAGGTTTTATGGTAGTGTCGGAGAGAAATTTGGACAAAGGCTGTGATACAGCCACAAATGCTCCAAATTAACTTGGACATTAATAAATAAATAATAATAAATAAAGATAATTCTGACCACTTGTTCAGTTTGTCATGTTATCCTGCCATATTTATCGCAAGAGTTCTCAGATGCGTTCTGAAAGCTCGCTGGGACAATTTCCTTTCTGCCAAACATACATGAATAGTAAACACATGTAGGTCGTACAGGTCACTGAATTTAAATAACTTTGCTTTCGTCAATAACGAGTCTCTGTGGGAATTAACCCTTTGCCTAACACGAAAAGAAGACGATACTTACAAACGAAATTCTTGAATAACTACTTTTTCTCATTTTTTGCATCAAAAACACAGCATGTCACCCCTCAATGGAACGAGCTCGATGAACTCGTTCCAATGAGGTGTCATGAGCTATGTTTTTGAGACAAAAAATGAAAATTGGATGGTATTTTTTGTGAATAGTTCTGGCCGGTTTAGGCCATTACGTCAGGTAAAGAGTAAAATTCCCTATTGTTTATTTCGAGCAGTGTTTGGTTTTGCATACAGTAACACTTGGTCGTGACATTTCCATGCCCTCGTGTTTGGGATAAAGTGGGTGACTTTGTACGGACAATAAATATAGCGATTTTGCAGCATTATGTGGATGAGTTGTCTTAAATCTATAAGAAACAAATGTAGTACGTGATATATTTTATGTTGTACATGTATGCATGATGTCTTGATTGATTTTCAGTGATTCAACAACTAATACCTCGCGACCTTTTCATCAGCAATCAGCAGTTTTTGAAACCCGTTCATGCTTTGTTCCAACAAATTGTTCCAACCCGAAATGTAATACGACACTAAATGTAATAAATTTATTACAGATCGGGTTGGAATGCATCTTGCATCTCAGCAATAAATGTAATAAATTTATTACAAATGGGGTTAGAATGCATCTTGCATCTCAACGCTAAATGTTATAAACTGATAATTCAGAACATTGTCGGCTGATTAGGATTTTAAATGCAATATTGCTAATGTACAGTACTCGAACTATTTTCTCGACCGGGTAGAAAAGTTTGAGAAAACGGATGAATCGATTTCCTTCAGTGTTTAAAAATTGTTGTGTTTGAAGCATTTTGTACTTTCACAACACTTGTAATAAACTTTTCATCGTTAGCATTTGAATGCATCTTGCATCTCAACACCAAATGAAATAAGTCCATAATTTACACCGGCAGTAGCCGCATAGGTCTTAGTATTCAATTCTGCTCACTGGTTTATTTGTGCTCAGCCAATTTTAGTTTAAACAATATTTATTCATGAATTATAATATAATACATACAGGTAAATGATAATTACATAATGTTCATGGAGACTTGTGATACAGGTGTGAGCATAAAGGTAGTTCAACATAGTTGATGTACAAGTTGTATGTGTGGGATTCAGCGGTAAGCTATAAGCTTATGTTAAGCTGTCTCCCAAGAAAATCTGGAAAAAAAATTGCAGGTAGTTGCTTACACTATGTAAAATATTGTTTAAACATGAAATGGAGGTATACAAAAAGAGAGAAGAGAGACAGAGGAGGAGAGAGAGAGGGGGGGGGGGTAGAGAGTTTCAACCAAACTGAGCTCAACGCACACCCGACTTAGAGTTATTAAACGCAGCTTCAGAGAATGTGCTGCTAGCGGTGTCATTAAAGCGGACTCACCCGGGATCCACACCTGAGCCGCCATTAACGCGCGCGCATCTTACATTTACAAGCTATCAACCACATTTAATCTATTAAAAGCCACAAAAAACCTACATCTTGTTTATCCTAGACTTCCTAGATCGATGCACGCGGGGAAACACAGCCCAAGCGCGGAGCCCGAACTGCCCACGATGGCTCCCTCGTAGCCTGGCGTCCTGTGGCACTAACGCCCAGAATGCAAAATAAGGCTGCAGTATTCACACTTCAGAAGCATGTAATATCCACAATCTGTGAAACGTGCATAGCCGCGTGCACCGCCGGGACCGTCAAGCCACCCCCCCCCCCCAACAACGGGTGCGGGGGGGGGGGCAACACCTGTCACATCACAAGTGCCACTCCCCGCACCCACCGCCGGGAAGAGAGAAGCCCACCAGCCCCGACAATGGCCGCGACCACACACGACCCCCAAACAGCCGACACCAAAGACATCTATTCCTTGCTGGAAAGTCATCACATCAGTCTCAAATGTTTGAATAACGAATATGTGAAATGAAGGTGATAAGTCATTCCCCAAAGAACTACAAATGCAACTGACTCACTGGAAGCGCCCATTCAGTGTGATATATTCCTGTACAATTCCGAATACAAGAGCATTATTAGAGTTGTCCAACCATTCAGACCCAAACAGAAGCGTAGTGAGGTCAAATGTGAAAGGCAATGTATTGATAGTTGAGTCGCGTGCAGCGTCATGTATTGGACAATACAGGAGGAAATGTTCAGTTGTCTCTGGGTCACCACACTGGCACAGTGGGGATGGCGATAGATGGTTGTCATAGAGGTGGGCATTGATACCGCTACAATTCAAGCGTAGCCTACAATGATAGATTTGTGCAGCACGGGATTTAGCACCAGTGTAAAATATCGGTGGTCGTTGGTTTGCACTATTTAAGAACCTTCTAAAATTTGTGAGGGAGGAATTTTTCTTTACCGAGGTGGGTAATCTGTTCCACTGATTGGTAACATCCGGGATAAATGAGGATTGGTATAAGTTAGTATGGCAGAAGGGAATACGGTGGTTAATTGCAGATCGGAGATTATGACTTAGATTGATGGATGCACTGATGGGGGGAACTTTGATAGAGATATATGGAGGTGTTAGCTCATGATACATCTTGAAGAACTGAGTAAGCTTGTGCTTTCGGCGTCTTTCTTGTAGTGTATCCCATTGAACTTCAGTATAGAGGAGGCTTCTACTGGCGCTCACAGTGGCACCAGTAACTATTCTTGCTGCCGCTATCTGTATTTTCTCCAAGTCAGCTGCTTGCATTGCTGGGCAGTTGTCCCAGACACAGTCAGCATATTCTAATAGAGGTCTAATGAAAGCAAAATATATTCGTTCGATGACTTTTTGTTCAAGAGTAAACTTGTGAGCTCTAAGCATATCGATACGTGACCAAGCTTTAGACAAACGTGGTCAATATGGTCATTCCACGTACAATTTTTGTTCAATATTACACCTAAGTGCTTATGACTGGTAACCTCAGTAATTCCTATTCCACTTAGATATAAGGGTGGATGTACAGGAACATTACTTTTACGGGATATTAGCATAGTTTCTGTTTTTTGAGCATTGAACTCAACCAGCCATGTTTTGGCCCAATCTTCGATTGTTGCCAAATCACGATTGATCAAGACTGCAGCTTGATTAGGATTCTCTACAATGAGATATAAAGATGTATCATCTGCAAATAGACGAATGCTACTCAGTAAATTTTCAGTAATGTCGTTAATGTATATCAGGAATAAGAGTGGGCCCAGAATGGAGCCTTGTGGAACACCAGACGTTACTTGTCTACAGGAGGACAGCTCAGAGGCTACCACAACCCGTTGATACCGGTCGGAGAGGTAAGATTTTAAAAAACAAAGTAGATCGCCAGATATCCCTATTTTCTCAAGCTTGTGAATAAGACCAACATGCCATACCTTATCAAACACTTTACTGACATCACGAAAAAAAACTCTAACTTCTTTACCGTCGTCAAGGGCATGACAAAATTCATCATAAAGATCTGTCAGTTGTAATACCGTTGAGTCACCTGGGGTAAACCCTGACTGGAACTGGCTCAGTATATTGTTATCACATAGGAAATGCCATAATCTTTTAAACACACATTTCTCAAGTAACTTGCCAGTACAGCTAATTAGTGATATCGGGCGATAATTGGTAACAGCATTAGAAGGATTCTTTTTTAATACCGGCGACACATTGGCATTTTTCCATAATTGTGGAAAATAACAGTTTTTTAAAAGGATATTAAATAATGTCGTAAGTGGTACACATAATGAACTTCTGCATTCCTTCAGGAGCCGTGGACTTATGAGGTCAGGGCCGGACGCCTTCGATATCTTAATACTCTTGATTGCTTCATACACTTCAGTGCTTACTAACATTATTTTATCAAATGAATGCAGGACTGGATGAGATGAGTCGGGCAAAGTTGCATTTGTGTCATCCAGTGTTGAAATGGAACAGAAGTATTCGTTGAACACTTCCGCCTTCTCAAGATTGGTTGAGTAGAGTTTGTTCAAGTGATTTAAAGTTGGGATTTCTGGGGTATTTCTACTGATAAATGTTTTTAAGGTTTTCCACCACTCCGACGATGATGTATTTGGGCAACTCAATGTTGATTGAACTTTTGAAATATACGTGGCTTTGGCCTTCCTAACTGCTGATACGACCTCATTACGTTTGCGTTTATATTTATCCCAGACGTATGGTAAACCTGAGCGCTTTGCTCTGCGATATAGACGAGTCCTTTGCCTAATCAGTAAGCGAATCTGGTTATGCATCCATTTGGGTTGATTGGGCCTGGAAGTTATATCTTTGTTGGGGATGAATTTAGATGTCGTGTTAAGTAGGATCTCGGTAAAGTTAGAGATTACAGTGTCTAGACATGAATTATCGGACAAGCTCTTCCAGTCAACACTGTTGAAGGCGTTGTTCAAAGCATTATAATCCCCTTCCGGATACAGCCAAATGCGTCTCCTAAAGTGTTTGGACGTTGTTTTTTAAATTCAACCTCAATTGAAATTGGGCAATGATATCGAGTCATGTCAGGAATAAGGGGCTCTAGAACTTCACATTCCAGTACAGGAACTGTATCACTTACAGCAAACAGATCAATCAGTGTAGCAGATGACCCAGTAAAGCACGCTGGCTCTCCCACAAGCTGCCTCAGATTAAAATAGTTACTTAATTCACGGAAGTGTCCTCGGGAGGAACCATTTTGATTTTCATTAAAATCCCCAGTAATGATTAGGTCAGAGATTGAAGTATCTTTGGCTCTATCAACAGAAGCTGTAATGCTATCCCAGATATCAGGAGTACTATTGGGTGGTCGGTAGAATACTCCAACTAGTATTGATTTACTGTAATTTGTAAACACCTCAGCCCAAAGGCACTCAGCGTTATTTACCTCGAGGTCAGTTCTTCACCGAAAGCACAAGCCATCCTTTATGTACATGGCAACGCCCCCTCCCCTCCATAAACGGTCACGCCGCAATGGTTCCTGGAAGCCACTAATCATTATATCAGATATTTGGTCGCAGATTTGGAGCCAAGTCTCGGTGAAGGCTAATATGTCATGCCATGACGATTCATATTCTATAATGTTCAATTTTGGCTTGAGGCTTTGAATGTTTATATGGAAGATTTTCAGTGAATTTTGGCCACAATAAGTGTTTACGGAGGCAGGCCCAGGGTTTAATTCAATGTCCCCAGACAATAACAGGAGTGGGGCCAGGAACAATGTTACCAAAATTATAAGATGCCACATAGCGGACTTGATTAGTTTTGGAGCCATTGTGTTTGGTGTCAGTGGGGTTCCAGATCCTCCTCCAAGAAAGTTGGGTCTCGTAAATTCCACACACCTATCAAGTGGTTGACCTTGTGAATCGGAGAGATGAAACAAGGCTGACAGCACAGTTAAGCTAACTTGAAGACTGATACCTACACTGCGCAAATACAAATACGTTAGAAAACACAGGGACTGCTCCTTGCTAAGTTTTCGTTTGAGGCCGCAGACATATATTGCAGTACTGAATGTACCAATCCGGGCACGGTAGGAATCTAGACTACACACTATGTAATTTGTGGATGGTAAAATCTGCACGGTGCCCGGAGACTGGTAACTTTCAATAACAGGACTATTCTTCATTGGTAAGAGTTGAGCTCCGGTTGGTTACTAGAAGGTTTGGGTTTGAAGAAGAGTGGATAGAGTAGCTTTGAAATGGGGTATAAAAAAATAATGGTAGAATATACGAATAACGTATTGAAAAACCATTCCATGAGGCAATGTGATATGAAATAATTAAACTCAAAGTCAAGCACCATTAGTTATTAAGTGGATGTTACAAATGGAGAAATTGAAGAATGATTGGATTTTGTGAGAAACATTTGGAAATAAATACGTGTAAACACTTATTTGACACGTCCATACACCTGCGCACACCCTCACACACATGCACGATCACAAACGCACACACACATTCGTCAACACAACTACTGTTCACTAAATCAAAACAGCCGCTCAGTCCGGGTGACCATTCCCTCTGTGCAGTCCCACACCCGACTAGTCAGTGCATGCATACTCAGACACAAATACCTTTGTATAAATGCACTGGCAGACCGACAGACACTCACATGCATCTCCACATGCACATAAATATGGAGCTACATGTGCACCTCCGACAGTCCGTCAGTATATTTATCTATCCTTATACACATCAGGAGGAAAATGTTAAAGCATAGTTACGCACAGTATTTAATCTCGAGCAAGAGTCGGCAAGAATTATGTAGTCTTGCAAGCATTCTTTCACTTCCAAATCCAGAAAAATAAGGACACCTGGAAGAGTGAAGGGAACGGAAGGCCCTTCCGACACGAAATGTCGAAAGTTGTCAAGAAAAGCTACCTGTTACAATGTAGTGGTAGGCAAGTGGGATTCACCCCATACCTTGGGATTGGTCCATCTTGCAACAAATGTATATATTCTAGGAAAAGATTAGTCAGAAAATAATAATAATAATTATAATAATCAATAATAATAATAATAATGGTTATAATAATAATAATAATAATAATAATAATAATAATAATAATAATAATAATAATAATGGCACTTGCAAGACGGCGTGGCGGGTGGAATAAGGGTGTCCCAGTTGATTTTCTTGCCGAGTCGTGCTCAAATATTTGAGAAGCGGATAAATAAAGCAAGTGTGATCACAGAAACATTCTGTGCGACGACACCTTAACATCATACGTATGTTTGGTGGAATGGGGAGGGGGTTGCTTATAGGTTTGAGTAAGCTTGCGAGGGGGGAAATACCCAGCTGTACAAGTAACGTAATCTATAGCAATGTCATTGCAGATTCCCCACTTTTAAGACTAGATTGTGTGTTGACCGATAATATATATATATATATATATATACACGTTCGTATATGTACAGTAAGCCTACAATAAAGTGTACTATCAGGCAACAGAAGCGTGCCAATAGCGCCTGAATATATCACCCCACCATAACTGTAAGGTATTTTCCACCAAGATCAGCCATGGCTGCCTCGCAGCAGCCATGATTGGACATGGCGAAATATATTATAATATCACTCAGTAGGTGAAGAATCCTGGGTAGTCCAGGAGGACATTGTCACATCTAGGATACTCCAATCCAAATAATATATATACACACACACGTTCGTATAGGTACAGTACAGCCTACAATAAAGTGTACCGTCAGGCAACAGGAGCGCGCTAATAGCGCCAGAATATATCGCCCCAACCACAACTGTAAGGTATTTTTCACCAAGACCAGCCATGTTTAACTGTAAAGTATTTTTCACCAAGACCAGCCATGGCTGCTTCGCAGCAGCCACGACTGGACCTGGAGAAATATATTATGATATCACTCAGTAGGTGAAGAATCCCGGGTAGTCCAGGAGGACATCATCACATCTAGGATACTCCAATCCAGATAATATATATATATATACATATACACGTTCGTGTAGGTACAGTACAGCCTACAACAAAGTGTACCGTCAGGCAACAGGAGCGCGCTAATAGCGCCAAAATATATCGCCCCAACCACAACTGTAAGGTATTTTTCACCAAGACCAACCATGTATAACTGTAAAGTATTTTTCACCAAGACCAGCCATGGCTGCTTCGCAGCAGCCATGACTGGACCTGGCGAAATATATTATGATATCACTCAGTAGGTGAAGAATCCCGGGTAGTCCAGGAGGACATTATCACATCTAGGATACTCCAGTCCAGATAATACATATATATATATATATATACATATATACACGTTCGCAGCAGCCACGTCAGGCAACAGGAGCGCGCTAATAACGCCAGAATATATCGCCCCACCACAATTTTAAGGTATTCTTCACCAAGACCAGCCATGTATAACTGTGAAGTATTTTTCACCAATACCAGCCATGGCTGCTTCGCAGCAACCATGACTGGACCTGGCGAAATATATTATGATATCACTCAGTAGGTGAAGAATCCCGGGTAGTCCAGGAGGACATTATCACATCTAGGATACTCCAATCCAGATAATACGCACAGTATTCTTCCATGGACGCTTGATCTGCTAGCATGCCTTTTTGGGGGCTTGTCGGTAGTCGAGTGGTCTATGGTGCTGGTCCAGTTTCGCTAGGCGATTGGTGCCGCAGAAGTCAACTCTCATCAAGGCAGTGGTTCGATCCCCATCGGCGTCAGAGTCTTTCATCCTAAAAAATGCATAACAGAAGTGCCGAATTCTGTATTCTGTACCGTAAGCAGGAGAAATTTGGAAAAGAGATTGATTCTCACTGATTTCATCTGCATTACATGGTATAATTCATTATATATATATATATATATATATATATATATACACACGTTCGCAGCAGCCACGACTGGACCTGGCGAAATATATTATGATATCACTCAGTAGGTGAAGAATCCCGGGTAGTCCAGAAGGACATTATCACATCTAGGATACTCTAGACACGATAAGATATATATATAAACATATATACACGTTCGTATAGGTACAGTACAGCCTACAGTAAAGTGGACCGTCAGACAACAGGAGCGTGCTAATAGCGCCAGAATATATCGCCCCACCATAACTGTAATGTATTTTTCACCAAGACCAGCCATGGCCGCTTCGCAGTGATGCCTACCCTATCGTGACTTTTAATGCAGTAAGTTCAAAATCACTATACCGATTTAAGAGTAAGGAAAGGAAATTTGTTTCAAATCCTGTCTCCCATACACAGACCATGTCCCCACATTGGAATGAGCCCGAAGCTCATTCCAATGTGGGGCCATAGGCCATGCTCTGGAAGGACAAATTTATGAAAAATGAGTCATTAATATTGCGCCGCTCGCATGGTCCAAGCGATCGTAAGGCAAACCAATGATCCTGCCAGAATTACATTGGTTTTTACGTTATCACTCGCTTCCAGCTCAGCAAAGTGTTAAACTATCCATCTATCATCTAATACAGTTCGAGATTTTCGGACTTCAAATTAAATAACCACAAAGGTTGAAAAAACGTTTTAATCTCTGTCTTCAATACACAACCCATGCTCCTTCACCCTAACGAGCTCGCCGAGCTCGTTCTAATAAAGGATCATTAGACATGGCCCAGAAAGAAAAAAATAGATAAACGAGTTATCACCATATCCCGACAATTTATTGTCGCTTGCGCTCAATCAATTAAGTTGAAGGATTAGCTGATTTTGAGAGGTAGACAGTTAGTTCATCTTATTAATTTACATTGCTACGCAGTGTTACGTTAAGTCATTTTATGACTATTAATGTAATAACGTTTACTACAACTTTTAATATAAAGGTTTAATGGTCAGGAGATGACTAGATTAAGTGATGATAATTACCTAATTAATAATATAGGATTGTGATGCATTTAAGTCGATTTTCTGAACAATTCTATACTTATTCTCTAGGCGTTCTATCTGCCTTGGGCTCGTGGTCCTTTCGACAGTGCCATCTCTGTGCTTTGCAAAGATGACTCCGTCGAAAGTCCACGAGTCCAGAAGCTTCTGGTCGCGAACCATAACTCGAGCTCTTCGAGCTATGGTTGTGCGAGTTTTGGTCAAATCCTCATTAATGAAGACTCCAGAGCGGCTGTGCCGTTGGCGATCAGAACCAAATGGAAAGCTAACCGATTTCAATTTGGTTCGAGCACGGAACAGGGTGTTACGTATTCTGTAGCTATTGAGACGAAATATGATAGAACGTGCTTCAATCGGCTTTCCATTGATCACTTTTGGACCAACTCTGTGGCTACGAGAAATGTCCTCGATTGACAAGTCCACACCTATTTTACTGGCAGTCTCTAAAATAATCTTATCAGTATCTTCTCCTGTGTTTTCGGCTATACCTGAGAGACGTAAATTGGTCCTTCTACCGTATTGTTCCAAGTCGTCTAACCTGTCGGTGAGCTCCTGTACTTTATTATCTTTAGAGTTTAATTCAATTTTTAGATTTTCAACTGTCTTTTCCAATTCGCTAATTCGCTCATTCGCAGCCTCCAAGAAGACCGATTTCAGGGACTCCCTAACAGACGGACTACTTAGAACCCTGGTGAAGGCATGGATCATCCGTGCGTCTTGACTCAGCTAAGTCTGACTATCGCTAGGTGAACCAGAGTTCCAAAATTCGGAAAAATCAAGCTCCTCGTCAGAGCTGGTGTGTTCACGAGCTTGTTTGTTGCCATCTGGAGATGGGGTTGAACTAATTGCCGATCTATTCCTCTTATTGTTATCATCGTCGCTAACCCTTTGAGCAGAGGTGATATCAGTACTGGTATTAGAATCATTCATACTTAAAGTTTATTTACCAGGCTTAATTCCAATTTGTCTCTATTTTACGGATATACTTCAAATACTACGAAAAACTTTGAATAAGGTTTATTATCATTCGCTTTTGTGACCGATATTTGGAGCAGTGATTGAATTGACTGAACTGTAAATCAGAAACTAAGAAGAATTTCCATTCGCGCATGAGTAGAATAATCAGTCACCGTTGTAAAACGCCGTCACAATACAGTTAGTACCAAAAAGGACACCCAGTCAAATTAATACTAAACTGTCTTTCTTCTCTGAGGCTTGATTCATGAAACCCTTAGGCTTCAAAATTACCAGTATTGCCCAGTGAATAATAACTTAACATGATCAGTACACTACTCAGAAAACTCAGGAAACTCCCAGAGTAGAATCACCAAAACTCACGAGGAGGGAAATCAGTTTGTCGTTACCAATGTCGTTACCAATGTGAACAAAGTCCAGACTCCATTTCAGACACTCAGCAAACTAAATCCGACGAAGTCCAATCATTCGGTCATCCTAATTACAAATTTCACATTAACACATGATTTAACATTCCTTTAACAGCATCCTGTACAAAATTTAAATCCACCAGATGAAAATTAATCCTAAAAATTGACTTTGAAGTAAGAGCAGTTTTTAGTGAGCAACCACCATAAATCGGCCAATTTTCGCGACCGGCAGGAAAAGATTGCCGAAACTGGTGAACCTATTCCCCATAGTGTTTTGAAAATAGATGTGTCTGAAGCGCATTAACGCTTACCACAAGCAAAAGTATGGCTTAAGCAGAGTACAAAAAGATTCACGCAAAAATTCAGTGTCGGAGCTAATCGGAGTGGATCGACCAATAACAGAGGTAGAGGAGCTCCCTCCCCTCTCCCAATTTTTTTGGAGGAACATCCAAATTCGGAAAAAGAATCCAGAAGAAAAGGGTATACAGTCTGTACACCCCATACGCTTTTGTCTGAAATACGAGAAGAAAGTGGACAGTACTTCCACACACCGTTTTAGGTTTGAACAACTAGAAGTGTAAACGTAATACAGGCCGTAAGCAACCGACCCTTCATCAACGCAAGCCATTCCCAATGCTCTTCATTATTAATTCATTTGCATGAAGCTGCATGACATATAATTATTCAGCATATATTAAAACCTGTGTAATTAAATTTTCAGCGTTAAGAATACTTTGTTCAGAGTTACCGTCTACAGTCTAGCTCCTGTTAGGTTAGGCTACACTCTACACACCGGTGAATACAACCCAATATGCTGATACAGAATAATTTCTTTCATGTTTCTTTTTGGAGTCCGTTGCGTTTACCTTGAGTTTAACGTTTTAAATATTCTTTCAACTATGGGCACTTCTCTTCTTGCTACACATCGCAAAGCTAAATGTAATGAACCCATACACACTAAAAACTAAAGTGTTAAAACTGACACTTTCAAGGTGTTAAATCCATTCTAACTCTTAGGGTTTGATTTTAACACCCAAAGTGCAATGCTTTAAGCACTTAGACATTACAATCGTCAGACATCTGAAACTTGAATGGATGGCACTTCCCATGTGTCTAGCATTGGTGGTACTTCCAGAATCGTCCATAATTTGATTTGCGCTTGGTGGGTACATAATTAAAAGGACACAACGCAGATGACGCGGATCAGGCTCGAGAGTTCGAGCCTGATCCGCGTCACCTGCGTTGTTTCCTTTCAAGTGTCGCGACATTACACTTGTCAAGTGGTATTATTGTCAACACCTGTCAAGTTCTGGGATATCTACACTTGAACAAAGTGCTAGTTCAGCACTTAGTAAGTGTTAAATACAGCACTTCAAGAGTAGTTTTTAACACTTTAGTTTTTAGCGTGTAGTTTCTTTAAGTCGATCTATTACGACATCGTATTCAATATTTTTTGTCAATTTATGCTCGCGTTCTTTCAGCAATTGGACAGCGCAGGGGGGTAAGGGAGCACGGGTTTTCCAAATGGATTCATTGATTGCTTGATTCAGCGATTCATTCTGACAAATTGACAACACTACTGACTGATGACTGAGTTTTTAATCGGGTGCCACAGGGGCATTTTCATACCACCTTTGCTTTGATTTTGTTCTTCGGTTTTTGTGTCAACAGCTGACAGTGAAATTGATACACACTGTAGCCTACTAACATTCCTTAACCCTTTACCCAACTTAACGGCCAAAACCGGCCAGCGCTATTATCAAAAATCGTCAATTAATTTTCATTATATTTTTATTTTTTGTCTCAAAAACATAGGTTATGACCCCTCTTTGGAACGAGCTCGTCGAGCTCGTTCCAATGAGGGGGTCATAACCTATGTTTTTGAGACCAAAAAATGAAAAAAAATTAGTTTTTCTAGAATTTTGTTTGCAAATGTCGTCTGCTTTTCATGTTAGTTAAAGGATTAAACAGACCTCAACTGCTGAGAAGGATGTTTTTTTTACAAATCCTGAGGTATTAACTATATGGGCAAAACGCACAATATTCGTTCAATTTGAGTTAGAAACAGAGTCTCGATCAAAGTTAACGACAGAATTTTTTTGTAAGGACGGGGCTGGGGCCTCAACCACTTTTGCTTTAACTTTTAAAGTTTCTTACCCTTCTATTTGTATCTCAGCGCTAAGTTAATATATTTATTACCCTTATAGGATTTTAATGCATCTAGCTTCCTCTCAACGCTAAATATAAAAGAAATTATTACATTTTGTGTTGGGACGCATCTTGCACGTCAAAGCTCAATGGAATAATTTTATTTCATCTAGGGTTAGATTGTATCTTGCATCTCAACGCTAAATGTAACAAATTCATCACATGTTGGGTTGAAATGAATCTTGCAACGGACCCCTAAATGTAATAAATTTGCAACGTACAAAAAGCCACGTACCACTGAGTTCAGAAAGAGAAACCTGATTCAAGACAACGAATCTTTTTTTTTTCGTTGGAAAGGAGCGGGAGGGGGGAGGGGGGTTATCACGTTTAACTTTATGCTCGAACGCCTTACCTGTTTATGAGGAAAGGCCATTTAAGATGCCTATCAGCGCTAAGTGGAATATATTTATTATATATAAGGATAGAATAAATTCATTACAAATAGTGTCAAGATGCAAGATGCTTTCCAACCCTATATGTAATAAATTTGTTACATTTAGCGTTGAGATGCAAGATGCATTCCAACCCCATCTGTAATAAATATGATCGGTGAGTTGCTGTGGTGGCGCGAACATTTTCCCTACAGAGGGGACTGACCTCCCCGGCAAGGGGCTAGTCTGTAAGACGGCTATATACTGCCCTTCCCCAGCTCGTGGTTCATGCCCCAGGGTGGAGGAGGTCGGTTTATAGCCGCTCGACAAATCTCGAGTGTGGTCTCATTGGCGGAAGCTTGTCGTTGGATAGACTTTTGTTTACGTCCATTGTTTGGCACGAATGTTTGGGAGGTTTTGCTCATTCGGTCATTCCCGTATGTGACAAACGGCGACCCTCTCTCAAAAGCCCTAGTCTCCCTACTTGCCCCAGGGACTCAGCGACCCTACCCACATAACACGATCCTCCCTCTCCTCCATGAAGGCTTAGAATTTCTCAAGCTCGAAGAGTAGTTCGACAGGTCACTCGTTGATGATCGGTGAGGGTCAGTAGGCGCATGGTGACAAGTGATCGTGGAACACCCAGTATTCACTTAGTGATCACTAAAGCCCAGATGAGTAGACGAGTCGCTCGAGGAGTCACTCGCTAGGAGTTCACCTCGTTCACTCGGTAGGTACGAGCCGTTCGAGGAGTCTCACCTCGAAGGGCTGCTCCATGGCTCCTTCGCTCTATCCCACCTAGTCGACAAAGAAGGACAGGGGCTACCAGGGAGGAAAATCGAAAGCCAACAAAGGGACATTTCTGTTCCTGGTTTGAGATATGCCATGGGATATTGGACGGCACTCGCACCTTTTTGGAGGGACACAGCCTATTCACACGACCCTAACGACGTTTAGTCACTCAGCTCTATGGACAGCGGTGAACGTCGTCATGACGTCGCGCGCTCTTCGTGACGTTAGCAACGCCATAGCTACACTAACAGATTTCGAGGCGAACCTTGATACCTGAGTTTTCCCGTTTTCACAGAACTTGCATTAAGATGCCATACCCAGCCTGCGATGCCAGCTATGCGAACCGTTCCTAGCCAGGCGACTGGTTTTGGGCGATGGATCTCTAACGGCTGTGTCAGCTGAAAGCGATAGGTTCGGGGTATGGGGGAAATGCCTTGATATACGGCAAACAAGGGTCGTAAATCACTCTTACATAGCATGATTTTGTGCAGATTTTGAAAAACATTTTTCACAGATACGCCCCCACCTCACCCAATCTCTAGTCTCTGTACGACTACTTACTCTCTGCAGGTCTACCTGGACCATGAAGCCTACTTGGAGTTGTAGGCCGGTAGGCCTGAGATGGTAAGTAGTCTTACAGATACTTGGTTCCATTGCTCTACCTGTGAGATTAAGAAGGTGCCATAATACAGGGGTCAACACACAGGGGAGGGTTAGCGAGGATTATAGCCCCTTTGTCGGCGAGGCCTGCTTCCCTCTCGTGGAACTCTCCTCCTTTATCGCATGGTTTCGTGCCTACACTCTAGCCTCTTTATGAGGGCAAATACTGCCCTGCGCAGTATCGAGGCATGGGTTCCACTCTAAGGTAGGCGCGGCAGATAACCGTCTTACGGAGTACCGGTAGTTTTTACAAATCTCCTCCTCCCAATGCATGTTGGGAACTCTTCTTTTTATTGCAATATAGCTTTTGTAAGACGACTATATACTGCTCCTCCTCCACCCCGAGGATTGAGCTCCGGGTGGAACAGGGGCAGTGTATAGCCGTCTTATAGACCAGTATATACCTAGACATCCCCGACCCCACTGTAGGGGAGGTCAGTCCCCACTTTCGGGGAAATGCTAGCGCCACCACTGCAACCCACCAATAACAGAAAGGGTGACCGGCTCCCCCCCCCCTCCCCCTCTCACACACAAGCACACACTTCTGTGTTTTTTTGTTTCTTTAGTCATTTGTGAGGACTCCCAGAATGTACCTGTACTGACCCTCCCAGATTTGTTTTTTTTTTTTTGCCTGCTATCACGTATTGTAATCATAATTTCATGTATGTGGCGCAACATAGCCTCTGTTAGACGACTATATACTGCCCTTCCCCCACCCTGGGACATGAACCTATGGCTGATGAAGTAGCAGTATATAGTCTTCTTCCAGACTGGTGTTTATCTAGCCCCTTCTCAAGGAGGTCAGCCTTCACTGTCGCGGAAATGCTAGAGCCACCACAGCAACTAAAAATAATACGGAGGGTGATCGGGCCCTTAGAGTCCTCCCCACTTCTGTTTTGTACCTCCAGTCATTTATTTGGCCTACCAAAACGTATCCCCCCACCCCAAATCCTATGTGCAGTTTTATCACATATTGCAATTGTGATTTCATGTCTGGGACTCAGCACATCCTTTGCAAGACGGTTGTATACTCCTTCCCCCACCCCATGCTGGGAATTTCGTTGCAATTATCCCGTTAATCTCTGAAACAGTGTTATGAATTTCTTGAGGTAACAAACCAATTTAAAAATAGAACTAGGCAATATTCAGGCACATCCGCCATTCTCAATAGTAATACCAGAATGACTATACCGGTGTCTGACCGACCAATGGCCAGCCCCCGCCTATGAGACGACACTCTGGAATGGTCGAGCCGTAACCCGATATATCAGGATAATAACCTGATATTTCAGGATAATAACCTGATATATCAGGATACGTAAGCTGATATATCAAGATGATAACCCGATATTTTTTCAGGGATGCATAAGGATGGGGTTGGGGGCTCAACCACTTCTGCTTCAATGTTTAAAGTTTCTTACCCTTCTACTTGCATCTCAGCGCAAAGTTAATAAATTTATGACCTTTATAGGGTTTTTATGCATCTAGCTTCCTCTCGACGCTAAATGTAAAAGAAATTATTACATTTAGGATTGGGACGCATCTTACAAGTCAAAGCTCAATGAAATAAATACCGAATCAAAGCATTCGTTATTAACGATATCTGTTGAAAGTGTTAATGCTATATTAGAGGACCGCGGCAAATCAGTGGAAGGCCCAAGACTTGTTATTATTATTAAATTGGGATGGGCAATATACCGAAAAGCCGAACCGATACCTATGTCATGGGAATACCGAAACACCGAACCGAACCAATCGCTGAATACCGATACCTTATGAATTTTCGAACTTCCCTGCATTCGCTATTTATAAGTCCCCGTTGAGGCTTGATAACAGTGGAAAGGTTTCTCGTGAAAGAAGTAATGACTGATTTTCTTTTCAGTTTTGTTAACCCTCAATAGACTGGGCAGCTGTCCTGAATTCCCACTAGACTACAGTCAAGGTGCTAGCTTGGATTTTCGATTTTGTTGTTTAAAAGTGTATATATTTTCGATAGTCTTTCTCACTCGAGCTAAATGTAAAGCGTAAAGATAGGTATATGACGGACCCCGAAAACCGGTTTGTCACTTAAACAGACCAGCAAGAATTCAATCCCAGCTAATCAAGCATGAAAATTTGATGGCCATAAAGTACGATTTTACTGAACACTATATGAGCTATCTGATAGAGATTAAAAGCAAGAGAGACCAGTCATCTCCTGCAGTCATTATCTGTGTAATTATGACCAGTTAATAGGTAATTGTGGTGAAAACAGTACATCACACATGTTCTGGACACACACCCACATTACGCATCTAGCCTGTCGCCGGATGTCAGGAAATACCGAAAGGCAAGACTTTCAAAGGAACTTAAAAGCGAAAATTAAATTAAGATAGATCTAAGAGGCCAAGTTCAAGAGAAGCAATTAAACTGAGAATTGATGTTCTGCCTATGGAAATAAAAATAGGGGGCTTTCTCGAAAAATTCATTCCAGTCTGAAGGTGTGTAAGACTGTGGGTCTCGGCGAGGAAATGGGGATGTCCCATGCTATAGGTTAGAGGAAGTACCGCATCGGTGTATAAGCCCGTTGTAGTGTAGGGGAACCAGAGGGCTCAACTTAGAATAGGAGCAGTCGCGAGCCAAGACGGTGGCCATATTTCAGTGTAAGATCAGAAATAGAAAGTGTGAGCTCAGGGAGCTATTAGTATTTAGGGATATGGCATACCTGTTGTAGAAGGCAGGACATACGTAGGCAGAGTAGGCTTGCCTGTTTGAACATTATTCTGAGATAAACGTAGGGGAGCGTTTAACCCCATTGGTGGCGACTGCGTAAGTGAAAAGCTTTCCGTAAAGTGATAATACGTTAGTGGCCGTGCGACGGCAGTGGGTGAATGAAGTGAAGAGGCGACCAAAGAACAAACATCAACGAGAAGGAGGAAAAACCAGCGACAACAGAGAATGCGGGTCCGGAAGTGACTCAAAAACTGTGTGGGTAGGGAGTGATTGACGTTTTGTTTTCTGATTCATTGGAATTAATGTAAGTCACAAATTACCATATCCATTTTATATATATATGTATAAAAATTGTTGTTTTGGTGAATCCCTGTTGATTCATGCTTTTTGACGAAAAGTCACTGACCCCTTCAGGATAAGAACCACCCCAACAAAGTGAAATGTGCAGGTTCGTTTCGGCGAGACATACGTTCACGCACGGATTCAGGCGACAATCCTTGAGTTTTGGTTGAATACGCGGCTTGAATCTATTTCACCCAGCAACGACAAAGCCCGGTTTCCGACAACTACAACCTGTACATATCCATTTTCTTAGCAGTGATTTCTAGTAAAGTCTTGGCTGCCCGTTAAGGCAGCCGAGACCTGACTAGAAATCACAGCCCAGGTGTTTTGTCTATTGTCAGCAGGACCTCCTAAAGATGGCATGGTCAGGGCACATGCTCTAAGATTGCAAAAGCCTAAGATAGGCCTTTAAACGTTAAGGTGCGTTTAGAACAAGTCATAAAATTACTGTAGATATAATCTGTGGTCGTAAAATAATGCCTCTGTTGAGATCAGTGGCAGTGGCATGTATAGTGTTGTGGTAGAATGATACTGCAACAACTTCTTCTGTTTCTCCTGGTGTGATTTCCTCTTCGCAGCAAATCTCAGTCAAGTCAGATACCCAATGCTGAACCAATACCGAGGTGTACCCCCCCCCCCCCCCTAAAAATACGATATCGAACTCAAAATATCATTACCGCCCATCTCTTTTATTGGGCCCTTTAACGAATCGTCCAACTATCGTTTGTAACGTCTGATTTGCTTTAACCCTTTAATAAACATGAAAAGCAGACGACACTTGACAAAAAAATTCTTGAATAATTATTTTTTTTAATTTTGTGTCTCAAAAACATAGGTCATGATCCCTCATTGGAACGAGTTCGACGAGATCGTTCCAACGGGGGGTCATAACCTTTGTTTTTTGAGAAAATGAAAATGAAAAAATAATGAAAATTATTTGGCGATTTTTGAGAATAGCGCTGGCCGGTTTTAACCGTTACGTTTTTTAAACGGTTAATGGATTGCCCTGAATAAAACGTGTCAAAATGATCAGGGATATCAATAGGGAATGTAGTGGCTGGTGAGTTAGTGCTTGAGATCGAAAGGATCGACGGTGCTATCTTGACTCGTATCGTCTACGTTGTGTCTTTGAACAAGACACTTAACCCTTTACCCAGCGAATCGGCAGCATCCACCCGCGTAATATGCAAATTCAGCAGCTGAAAAAATATTATTTTTCGAGAAATTTCAACAAAACCATATCATGTAACCCCTCTTTGGAACGAGCTCGTGGAGCTCGTTCCAAAGAAGGGTCACATGATATGGTTTTGTTGAAATTGTTTGAAAAAATTTAAAAAATGATATTTAAAATAATAAATTTTGAAATCGTCTGCGTTGGGTAAAGGGTTAAACCCCAGTGCCCAAGTGGGAGTATGGTAGCGCTGTGTACTAAGACGAAGAGCACAACGACAGTGCACTTTCCTTCAGCCGATGCTAACCTTGCTTGTTCTAGGTTAGTAAGTTGGAGAGTCTGCCAGTTACTCGCCGTTGCTCGGTGGTTCTCTCCACCCGTAAAATTGTCACAATATGACCCTGGCTGTTGAAAGTGTCATTAAACCCAACTAATAAACAAACAAAGGAACAAGAGATATCAGTACTGGCTAACAATAATTCCGGACAGCATGATAATGATGCTGAATTTGTATTGATGTGGTCAATTATTGCTGTAGCGTAATCACTCCAGTCGGTTTAGTAATTATTAGAAGAAAATCCTTACTGCTACACCTCAATCGTGGACCTTACTTCAACATTAACATAAATATTAAGGATACTAAGGCCATTATACAAACTGAAACCTACAAAATTAAGGATACTAAGGCCATTATACAAACTGAAACCTGCAGGGGCCAATACTATAAAACTTTTACAATAAATATTGTATTTTGTATACTCGCCCAAAAAAGAAAGTGTGCATTGCAGAAATTGATCAAACTCCAAAAAAATAATTTCGTAGGTGTAAAGAGTGTTAACCTGTTCAGGAATAAGTTATATTGAACAAAAAACAGCTTTCCCCGTTAAAATTGCATTAACGTTAAATGACGTGCTGCACGTTTGTGAAAAGGCATGTTTTGCACGTGGAGAGTCTGAAAATTCATGCAGCAGTGTGAATCCTTGGGTATTTAAACACTAAAGTAAGGCCTTCAAACTTGCGCTGCTGTTAAAACGACTCCACATTAGCATGCCAAGATTGACAATGAATCAACGTCTCCTTGCCCTGGGTATGATTAGAGCTGGCAGAACACACAGAGAGGTTGCCCAGCATTTGAACTGCCACCGTAACACTGTAGTCAGGCTAGTCCATCGACATGCACAACATGATGACGTGCGAGACCGACCCCGCTCCGGGAGACCCCGAGTTACCACCCCTGCACAAGATCGGTATATCCGTGTCGTCCATCTCCGGAACCGGCAACAAACGGCAACGACGACAGCCAGGAACATCCCTCACCTGAGACGGATACATCCTCAAACAGTAATCAACCGGCTGAGAGAATACGGCTTACGTCCTCGAAGACCTGCAATTCGTCCGATTTTGACGTTACGTCACGGCCCCGGCGCCATTCTACAGCAGGACAACGCCCGACCCCACGCAGCTCGTGTTGTTCAACAGTATCTGCAGCAATAACAAGTGGATGTTCTTCCCTGGCCCGCAAATTAGCCCAATATCTCACAGTAGGTATAAAAGGCGGATTCAGTATCACTTGTACAGATTTCGTACATGTACACGTACATTGATGTACACCTCCATAGGATTCAGTGTTAAAATCGTGTACAGGTACACGATTTGTCGTTTTCTATGGTGATACAGAATCCGCTAACCCACTGCCACGTTTTCTCAGATCACACATTTAACGTTGAAATACCCGTTGGCGAACGTGTACATTCTACACGTCGTTTAAGAGTGAAAAAAAATGTATGAAATTTTAAGAAAAATGAGGTGGATTGTCTGATACAGAATCCGCAAATGGGTTTCCCCCATAGGATTCAGTGTTAAATCGCGAGCAAAAAAACGTGTTGCGGTTTCTGTATCATCATCAACAAGTGGTTTGCGGATTCTGTATCATCCGTATCTGTACACGATTTTAACACTGAATCCCTATGGAGGCGTACACGGAAACCCATTTGCGGATTCGAATGAATGAAAGGTTTTAGCGCGCCGAAGGCGCGCTGGGACGATGTGGGATTTACAAATCCCTTGCGACCCGGTTAACCTTATTTTTTTCCCCTTGGATCACACAGGCCTAGCTTTCCTCTTGCCCAAAATGGAGTCTGAGGGGGTTATGCACGCGGTTAGAATACCCGGCAGTTTACGCTGGAGTGTTAGATGGTCAATACTCAATCCCTCAACGCCTTTAAAACTATTAGAGAGCGAGCTCTATTCGGTTCCAGTTCGGCGATGGTAGAGGTTTGGGTCCCACCATGGGGCGAGCCAGAATGTAATGTTGTGCGATGGCAAGTTTAAGGGAAGAAGAGAAAAGAAAACAAAACAGCAACGCCGGTTTGGTAGCGGCCCCGGTATATGACCATAGCGGTTACAAAAAAGAAGTGGAGAAAGCTCCAACAGTTTAGTTTTAAGAAACCGGGAGTCATCCATCAAGCCTTCTGGGAGATAGGATGCCGTATGTGATTTTGAGGTATCTGGTTATCCTTCGGGAATTCCAAATGACCTCCTCCACCCCACACCCCCCCCCCCAAAAAAAAAAACCACTCACTGACACACACCCTCAAGCCCTTAAAAGGGCTGTTAAATCTTTATTCAAATGTTTATTTATATCAAATGTACACTCGTTCCCAGCCAGACAAGCTTGTTTCAATCCTTATTTTAAACAATATTTATTGAAAAAGATAAGTTAACTGTATACATGAAAACAAGTGTAAACATATTGAATGTTTTGTACATAAAATTCAGTGAATACATTTAACACCTGAAATGTCAAACTAACTTGTTGTAGTAGGGGATTCGGAAGAAAGCTGAATGCTTATGTAAACCGTCTCCCAAGTCTGCAAGATTACACAATTTCAGTTAGACAGATAGAAAGGGTCGGTCTGTTTCGATATTGTTTAAAGGAGAAAAAAAATGAAGAAAGTAGATCGAGAGGAACAGTGATGAACAGTGAAGGAGAAGGATGACAATTGAAAAGGGCCAACTTGAATGCAAAGGACATCAACATTGATCGACAACAGTTAGGGAACTGACTCACTTGGAAATCGCAGCCTAACGCTAATATAAGACGAGAATATTCTAAAGGACAACGGATGGGGGGTGGGGGGGGGGTGCGAGCGCTGATAACATTTTTCATTTCAGTAAGGGACACGACTCCGGAGGACCGCCGCCAGCAATCCTTGCCTAGCGTTTGGTGGTTTCTTGTATATGTTGCAGAAAGGTAGGTTGCACCAATTCCTCCTACGCTTTGTCTACCATTTCCTTGCGTCTTCTTGATAAGAGTGTTGCAAGAAAATTTGAGAATGTTCAGTTAGAAAAGTAAAAGGTAGAGAGAAAGATAGGTATCCGCTATTGTATATTGTGCCTGCTGTGTGATTGTTGCTATGGATGGGGCAAGGGGTGTGTTTCTTTGGAGCCCACTCCCCACACGCAGAGTTGCGAGGCAATCCTCACAGACTCAATCCTAAAGATTTCAATGAGTAGCGAGGCAATCCTCACTGACTCCACGCAGTTTAATTCTATTGAGTAATTTTAATTTACTGTGGATTATTTTGTTTTTCTGTTTAGGGTTCGGTGTTCGTTCAGATTCACCATTGATTCACTATCCTGGAGTATGTGGAGGGTTTTATTATATAGATCTTATTAAACGCGTTTCAATCGCGCTTCAGCAGAGTTGCGAGGCAGTCCTCACAGACTCTATCCTAAAGTTCCCAATGAGTAGCGAGGCAATCCTCGCTGACTCCACGCAGATTATACATCAGAAAATCGACTTATGTACGGTACATGGAAAAGAGGTGATACCGAACCCGCAAACCCACGATGAGAGTAAAAACTGACACTCATGTTTTTGTTCTGGTGTGAATGAAGGTTTTCGTTCAAAAGAGTCGACTATAAACATGAGTGTCAGTTTTTGTTTCTGGTGTGAATGAAGGTTTTCGTTCAAAAGAGTCGACTATAAACATGAGTGTCAGTTTTTGTTCTGGTGTGAATGAAGGTTTTCGTTCAAAAGAGTCGACTATAAACATGAGTGTCAGTTTTTGTTTCTGGTGTGAATGAAGGTTTTTGTTCAAAAGAGTCGACTATAAACATGAGTGTCAGTTTTTGTTTCTGGGGTGAATGAGGGTTTTCGTTCAAAAGAGTCGACTATAAACATGAGTGTCAGTTTTTGTTTCTGGTGTGAATGAAGGTTTTCGTTCAAAAGAGTCGACTATAAACATGAGTGTCAGTTTTTGTTTCTGGTGTGAATGAAGGTTTTCGTTCAAAAGAGTCGACTATAAACATGAGTGTCAGTTTTTGTTTCTGGTGTGAATGAAGGTTTTCGTTCAAAAGAGTCGACTATGAACATGAGTGTCAGTTTTTGTTTCTGGTGTGAATGAAGGTTTTCGTTCAAAAGAGTCGACTATAAACATGAGTGTCAGTTTTTGTTCTGGTGTGAATGTAGGTTTTTCGTTCAAAAGAGTCGACTATAAACATGAGTGTCAGTTTTTGTTCTGGTGTGAATGAAGGTTTTCGTTCAAAAGAGTCGACTATAAAATATAATCTGTAAAAAATAGACATTCATGTTTTGTTTCAATGTAAACGAAAAAAATTGAGTTTAGAAAAATTAGAAAAAATCGGAGGTAAAAAATCGTTTGTTCACGTTTTGTCACTGCTAATTTTGTGAAGTAAATTTTAATAAAACACTTTATAGAATGTTTCATTCAAATAAAAAAATAGTTCGTAATTGACACTCATGTTTTTGTTGTGGTGTGAATGAAGGTTTTCGTTTAATGGATCGTTTTAATAACAGATAATAAAACGCATTTTTCCACTCAATTAGGTTTGAGTGGTAAATTTTTAATATATTCGTGATAATGTTCAGAGATGTGAATGAAATCCTTTTAACAGATGTAATTATTCTCAAATGCGTTAAATTAGAAACCGGTTTCTTTATGTGCTAAAACTTTTAAACTTTTTTCAAAGTTTTCTCAATTCAACATTGAGTGAATGATTTTGAGATATGAATGAAATCCTTTTAACAGACGTAATTATTCTCAAACGCATTAAATCAGAAACCGGTTTGTTATGTGCTAAAACTTTTAAACTTTTCAAGTTTTCCCAGTTCAACACTGAGTAGAGATATGAATTTTTTTAGTTATTATATTAAAGACAGAAGATTTTTATTTACTTAAAACATAAAAAAATAATTATACATTTAATTTTGAAAATAATAAATAACTCACATTAGCATACTCAAAGGAATATTAATAATTTAAAAACGAAAAATGTTTTTACAGATGCATGCTAAACGTCGAGATCATATTTTAAACGAATATGAATGTGCCAAGAAGAGCATTCAATCGGCTGACAGAAGCAGACGTCTCGGAGAGATGGAACTCAGACGCGAAACCACAAAAATATTTAAACCCGTGACGGATGTTCAAGAGCGAAGCAAGAAGGAGATAGTTGAAGAATTGAGACCCATAAAAGAGAGTTCTTTGAGAATGGGTTCGTTGCCCAGTAGTTTTGGAAATCAGTATTCCTTTCAATCTACACCGGATTACGTTCCCATAGGGATTCAAACCGACGTGAGCGACGATACAGCTTCGACTATCACCACTGATAGCGTCGCATCGTCCGAGGATGGCGGTAAGAGAGATCTGTTGTATGGAATTTATAAGGATTCGGACGGTAGAACTTTTGTGGGCGACACAGAAGTGGAAATGGATGATAAAGATTTAATTGCCGGTTCGAATAAGAATAAAATAACTGATGGACTGCGCAAATTGCTCCTTTTCGACAAGCCTGGAGATTACACGGAACAGGATTTTGACAATTACGGCGACATTCTGGTTCAGACCCACGCCATGCTGAGAAAAACGATGCCAGAGAGACGAGACCCAAAGCCAACAGAGGTTACAAGTGGACGAAAGTGGTGAAACCCATATGGGATATGAATAAGAAGTTCGTCGAATCGGTGACAGGTAAAGGGGTGAAAACCACTTTTCTTCCGAACGATTCTGACGCTCTGTCTCAGAGATTGAGATTGTTGATGGCGAATAGACGCGCTGGTAACACAGGATGACATAATGAGATAGCATATGTGACGAATTGTTAAGACAGAAGGTTTTGAATAAAAACCATTATAAAAGGCTGATGAACGAATTGAAGGATTGATGTATATAATAAGTAGAGAGAAACAAACAAACAAACAAAAATATATAAAATAAAAACAGTAAATTTTTACACTAGAATAATAAAAGTATTTAAACAACAAACGATTTACCAGTGAAAAACAAAATATATTATAAAATAAAAATATGTTGGTGATAAAGAACAGGGGATACGTCAGAACTTACGTTCAAGGCGGTTCTGGCATCGTCGATTCTATAATGCGAGCGTTCACGAGCGATGTGGGTAGAAAACTCGCATCGACAGCGTTTGAGGTCGGTAAGAAGACGGCTTTGGATGCTGGTAAGAAAGCCGCTTCCAAAGCCAGTGGTAGGATAGCTTCTGTGGCTGGCAAGAGTGCAGCCGACGTGTTGATCGACAAGTTGATCAGTCCACCGGCGAAGCGAGCTGCGTTAGAGCGAACGCCGAAAAGTTGGAAAGATTTTAAGGATGCTGTGGTACCCATACAAGATTTAGCCAAAATGACGAGTGGATCCGGATTGAAGAGAACTCGCGACGGTGTAATATAAATAAATAATAATATTAAAAAAACTGAGTTTGAAAAAAAACATAAAAATTGTGTTTGAAAAAAATCTAAAATAACAAACAAAAAAATAAAAAAACAAAGATGAACATTAAAGATATGTCTTGGAACGACGCCGCGACCAAGAGGTCGAATAACGAGTTCTTTCCCAAAAGCATAAGAGACTTGATAGTGGGAAAATCGAATTGTGGAAAGACCAATCTGTTGATGAATCTGTTGTCCCGACCCGACTGGTTGGATTACGACAGATTGTTTGTGTTTGGCAAGAGCTTGTTTCAACCCGAATACAGATTGCTTCGAGAGTGCATGGATCGTAGATTGCCCAAGGACGTCATAGCCAGAATCTTTGACAGTAGGGAGGAATTCGACAAAAGTGAAGCTCCTCTTTCGACCATTTTGGACGGTGCGGCGATGGAATTGATGAAGGGAAATGCATCTTCGGACGTCGAGTGTCGATTTTATGAGAACGCTAGCGAGGTTCCGGATCCTAGAGAATTGAAATCGGAAGATAAGAATCTCATGATTTTCGACGATATGCTTTTGGAGAGACAGAACCAATGCGAATTGTATTATGTTAGGGGTCGACACAGCAACGTGGACTGTTTCTACCTGTCGCAGAATTATTTTTGATTGCCCAGACAGACGAGAAGGGAGAACGCTAATTTTCTATGTCTCTTTCGCCAAGATCTCAAGAATCTCAATCACATCTACGGCAATCACGTCACAAACGACATGAGCGTGGCGGAATTCAGGAGATTCTGCAAGAGGGTTTGGGATGGACGACTTTACAATTTCGTCATGATCGATTTGACTAGCGAATTTAATCGCGGAAAATATTGGTGCGGATTCGACAAGTTTTATGTTTCTGATGATAATAAGATAGAGCGTGAAAATAAAAAAAAATTAGAAAATAATAAATCTTCAAATAATTAGTTTTGAAAAAATAAAAATAAAATTAAAATATAATGTTTGAACAAGGAGAATTGTTAGAACGGATAGCTGAGAATACGGCTGCAAAACAATCCATTCAAATCGTGGTGAGTGGCGATTCGACTCGATTCGCGACGAAATTCGAACCTTCCATCGAATTTAATAGAGAGAAAAGATACGAGATGGTGTTGGTGAATCTGGAGACTTATTATTCCTTTCCCAACGTCACCGAAAAGAATAACTCGTTCAAGTATTCTGATGGAGTGGATTGGTTGGAGATTCGAATTCCCAAAGGAAGTTTCGACATAGACGATTTGAACAATTACATTCAGGCGCGATTGAAGACGGATGGAAAGGGAAGCAACAAGATCAGACTCACTCCCAACCCTAATACCGTACAGACGATGTTGGATTTGGAAGATAATTTTCGAGTGGATTTCAATACGGATGATTCTATAGGCAAGATGTTAGGATTTGATCGAAAGATGTATCAAGACCACGCAGCATCTGAAAATACGGTCGACATTCTCGCAGTCAATAGCATTCTGGTGAACGTGGATGCGATTGCTGGAAGCTACGTGAATGGTAGCACTCAACCGATGATCTATTCCTTCTTTCCAAACGTGTCGCCGGGTTATAAGATCGTGGAGCAACCTCGAAATTTAGTTTATCTACCAGTGATTTTAGACACGTTGTATAGTCTCAAAACCACATTGACGGATCAAAATGGTGAACTGTTAGATCTTCGCGGAGAGTGGGTGATGAGTGGGTGATGATACAATTTCACATAAGAGAAATATAAAAGCAAATAAAAAAAATATTGTGTATATATATAAATAACAAAAATAAAATAAACGCAATATTAATTTTACAAAAATTATTTAATATATATAATTATCATTAAAACAAGAAAACAATTGAAGAAAATATATTTAAAAAAAAAAGAATTATGACACAATACGTGGTTAAAAACGTGAACATATCCGTAGGACAGAAGAAGAAACTTAAGAGAGCGTTAACAAGGTGAGATTCAAATTCACTCACTGGCGGTCAGGATTCGATCGCCTGGACCAGAAGTCAAATCAAAAGGATCGAGAAAGTGATTCGTGATGGAAGAGGGTTCACGGTGAGATTAAGTCCCGCTCAATTGAGATACAATTTGAGAATGAAAGGCGGTTTCCTACCACTATTGGCAGGAATCGCCGCAAAAGAATTACCCTTTGCCTCAAAGGCATTACCCTTTCTCGGAAAGACTCTCGGCGTGGGAGCACTCACGGGACTCGCGAGTTCGGCTGCTGAGAAATTAATGGGTGGCAGCGGACTGTTTTTGAAGAAGGGAGGAGCCGTGTGTCGCGTCCACGTAGACGACAGTGGTAAAGGATTGTATCTAGAACCCGTTAGAGGTGACACCTTTTTGAGTGGAAACAGTCTCTATCTGAAAAGTGGACGGAACATTGAGCGACTCGGCAAGGGTTTGTTGTTTGGTGAGAATTCGCCATTCAAGAATATACCGATTTTGAATATGTTATTATAATATAAAAAAATTATATAATTATATAAAATATAAATCATAGAAAGTATAAAATAATATATAAAATGGATAAAAAGGTGGAAAAACAATTAGACGATAATGATGAATATCGCGAGATAGAGTGCGAAAAAGATGTGGAAAAATGATTAGACGCTAATGATGGATATCTTAGGAAAGAACTGATAAAGGAGTTAAATAAAGATCGGGATATGCGGTTGAAATTTAAAAGAATGAGTCGTTTTCCACCATTACCACTATCTTCTGAAGAGAATGGTAATGATGCGAGTGTTACCAAGAGATGCACACCATTCGTTCATAATTATGATTCGGATAAACAAATGTGTTGTTATAAAAATGTAGCATATCACAAAAAAAGAAAAAAAAAAGAAAAGAAGAATCGACGCTGAAATTTAGGAAAAAAGGAAACGTTATTATAATATATTGGTAATAGTGAAGAAGGAAAACAAAAAAAACAAAAAAAAGTAATGAGATCTAAAGATGATCTCATTACTTTTTTTTTCCTTCTTCTTCGCTAAAAATCAATCTCTCTGTTGTTTATATTTCCAAGTCCGTTATTAGCATGTTGACACTCGTTTCTTCTCCTTTTTCGAAAATGTGTTGAATGTTTATCTTTACTTTTTTGAGTTTTTTTACATTGGTGAACTCGCTCTCACCACCCGATTTGTTCACAAGTTCAAGAGAGATATTTGGATATATGTAACTTCCATAGAACAACGTCAAATCGTCCTTGTCGAATTCTTGATCTTTGGCGATGACGATTTTCTGGAGATCGCTTTGGTACTCGTAAAACAAATTGAGCGTGGCTTCATCCAATTTCAAAGGCATGTGATATTTGTCATGTTTGTGCTCTAAGCCCTTCGTCTCAACCTCGTTCAATTCGATGGAACCGTGTCGTTGTAATCTATAGATTTTAAAACTGAATTTCTTACAGGTTTCGACTCGTTTCAATTTCAATTCGCATCTTTTAGGTGTTGTTGTCATGATTGATTATTTGTTTTTTTGTTTTATGAATTCTTGCAAATAATGTATATTTTAAATTTTGTATTTAAATAATAATTTGTTAAAAAAGTTTGGGTTTTTTTTTGCTCTTTTTTGCTCTTTATATATATAAAAAAAAAGTTTTTTAATAATATTCTTACAAACCCAATTTTGAGGTAAAAACAATGATCAAGTCCGAACATCTGAATTATAGTTTAGAACGTGCAAGACTTCAAATGTTTAAAAATTGGCCTTCGCATCTTGCTCAAAAACCCAAAGATTTAGCTGCTGCAGGTTTCATTTATGTGGGTAAAAGTGACAGAGTTAAATGTTTTTGTTGCTACATACATTTAATGAATTGAGAACCTAATGACAAACCTTTGGTAGAACACATAAATAATACCAAAGGTCGTTGCGATTATTTGAAGAAGATCCAGACATTAAGATTGATTAAAATTGAAAACGAAGAATGGGAAAGAAATAAAAATGAGAGTTTATTAAGGGGTATTTTACAATCCGGATACATGAAGGAACAATTGTATAATACATTGAATTATGCAAACAAGACGTTATCTCAATTCTTGACTTAAGAAGATTTGATTCAATTCATGAAAGAAGAAGATGAGTTATTATCATTTATTGAGAAAGAATCGGGTGATATGAACACGTGTCTGCTTTGCGAAAACAAATCCGCAAATGTTTTGTTTCTACCGTGCGCACATTTGTGTTATTGTAAGGAATGTTATTCTAGAGACGAGAAAACATGTTTGTTTTGCGAACAAGAAATAAAAGCGATCGTAAATTGTTTTGAATAAAAAACATTAAAGAAAAAATTGAATTAAAAAAAATCTTTTTATATATAAAGAGTAAAAAAACAAAACTTTTTAACAAATTATTTTAATACAAAATTCAAAAAAAAAAAAATATTCTTACAAATGGAGCAAACAAATAAAAAAATGGAAAATTTAAATGAGAAAACTGTACTTCAGTTAAACGAGATTTGTAAACTATTAAAAATTCCACATTTCAGAAATCATAGAACTAAATCAAAAAAAATTGAAGTCATACAGGAATATTTGCAAAACAATGAAAAGGCAAACGAAATGTCGATAGCAACGACGTCAAAAAATGCATCAGTTGTGAAAAATGAGAAGAAGAAAAAGATAGTAAAAGGAATCGAAATGCCGACGTCGAAAAAAAACAAAAACGTTTCGATTGTGAAAAATAAGAAGACGACTAAACGAAAAGCCATTGAAGAACTTCAAGTTTCAAAAGAAAAGAAAAAAAAACCTAAAACGAAAACGAGTGATGCACTTCAGATTCTAGACAAATGAGATATATCGAGCGAAATTCGACAAGCAATCAATGAAGGGAAAGGAGAAGAATATGTAGCATGACTCGTCATGGAACTATTTCAATCGAAGCCCATAGAATGGGAGAGTGTGATCAAAGGCATTTTTAAAACTTTCGACGTGGGTCCCTCATTCAAGAAAATCAATCCGAAATTGTTCATGGAACGGGTGAAGAAAAAAGTATTGGATTTGTTTCACAAACACATGAATGTGGGACTAAAAATTAAGATGATACACCATTGTGTTATGAATAAAATCGACATGAAGTCTGGCGAGAGCATCGTGACAAATGCATTTTTCAGATCTAACGTCAAACCCGTATTTTGAGGTTCTGATTTATCGGACGTTTTCGAAAAGATGAAAGACAAGATGTTGACATCTCTCGCGAATTATCAATGTGAAGGTAGTAATTGGACGTCTGATGAGGTGTTGAAACTCGAAATTCATATAACTGAAAATGATTCGTTGAAAGGGTCTTCCTACGTGAAATTATCATATTTCTTAGCTAAAAAACACTCCGTGGTCAATGTGAGAAATAAAGATTAACAGTGTTTTAAATGGGCAGTCACCTCCGCTTTATACCCTGTCAAAATGAATTCTGATAGAGTTTCTTGTTACGAGGAGACTTCTAAAAATCTCGATTGGACCGGAGTGACTTTTCCAACAGAGTTAAAACACATCAAACGTTTCGAGGCTCAAAATCCCACCATAACGGTGAACGTCTTGGGATACGACAATGGAAAACGAATGATCTATCCTCTCAAACAGACTTCGTATCTCGAAAGAGAAAAGACGATTATTTTATTATTGATTTCGAATGGTGACAATCGTCATTATTGTTGGGTTACTGTCGAGACAAAATAATAAACATAAAGGAAAGATATGTTTATGTTGCAACTGCATGAACATGTTTCAGAGCGAAAAATCGTTAGTGAAACATCCGGAATATTGCAACAAAAATCAAGGTGTCGCCGTCAAAATGTCCAAACCCAACACCATCGTGAAGTTTGAAAATCACAATTGAAGGTTAAAAGTACCATTGGTCGTGTACACCGATTTTGAATGTTTCACCACGAAAATGAGTTCCTGTCAACCCAACGCTCTTCAAAGTTACGTCGAAAGATATCAAAAACACATACCTTCAGGCTATTGCATTTATGTGAAATCCGCTTTCGACTCGCAACACGACATGGGTCCCTTCACCTACACTAAACAGTGCGAAGATGACGACGTGGCCCAAAGGTTCGTGGAAGAGTTGGAATCGAAAATTCAAATGTTATATGACAAATTCAAAACTCCGGCGAAAATGATCATCACGCGAGAGCAGCAGGACGAAAATAACAGAGCCCCCGAATGTCACATATGCAGACAATCGTTCGACGAGAATTTGGAGGAAAATAAGAAGGTCAGAGACCATGATCATTACACGGGTCTGTATCACGGTCCGGCTCACAGCAAGTGTAATTTAAAATATCGAGACGCCGTTTTCTATCCGGTGATATTTCACAATCTCTCGGGTTACGACAGTCATCTGTTTGTAAAAAATCTCGGCACCTCCCACGAAGAATTAAATTGCATCGTGAACAGCGAAGAAAGATA
The DNA here is from genome assembly GCA_031216915.1 of Pictodentalium vernedei. Taxonomy (NCBI): domain Eukaryota; kingdom Metazoa; phylum Mollusca; class Scaphopoda; order Dentaliida; family Dentaliidae; genus Pictodentalium; species Pictodentalium vernedei. Next base: position 257,972,912 of record CM062291.1, on the reverse strand, counting down.
CATTTCATTCATGAAATGGAAGCTCATGGAGAAAAAAAAGAGTAATCGAAGGAGAGACGTTGAAAGAAAAAACGAAATTCATTCGTAGAGGCATACGTTTCATTGACAGTTTTAAATTCATGTTGACTGCTCTGGAAAAATTAGTCGATAACATGAGCAAGGATAAATTTAAAATCACGAGCGAACATTTCGGAGAACAAGTAGATGTCATGTTGAGGAAAGGAGTCTATCCTTACGATTACATGAACGATCTAAAGACATTCGAAGACACCGCACTACCTTCAAAGAAGATTTTTATTCGAAATTATACGAATCCGACATTTCCAACGAGAATTACAAACACGCCAAAAACGTGTGGAAATCATTCGATATGAAAACCATGAGAGATTATCACGATCTCTATCTGAAGACTGACGTTCTGCTCTTGGCAGACGTGTTCGAAAATTTTCGAGACGTCTGTCGTCGAAATTATGATCTGGATCCCGCTTGGTATTTCACCGCACCCGGTCTGGCATGGGACGCTCTTTTGAAGACCACCAAAGTCCAATTGGAATTATTATCCGACGTGAACATGTTGCTCATGTTCGAAAAGGCTGCGAGAGGTGGCATCTTGATGATCTCCCACAGATATTCTGAAGCTAACAATCCCTAAATGAAAGAAGGTTTCGATTCGAAACGGTTGAATAAATACATACAGTATTGGGATGCTAATAATCTGTATGGTTGGGCTATGAGTCATCCTTTACCGATTGGAAATTTCGAATGGGTGACGGAACCGGAAGAGATGCAAAAATGGAGAGACTATCCTTGCATTTTAAAAGTCGATTTGAACTCTCCGGAAGAATTACACAATCTACACAATGATTATCCACTGGCTCCCGAGCGAATGGAACAGAACAAAGGAGACGAGGAAAAACTCATTCCCAATTTATTTAACAAACGTAACTACGTCGTCTACAGTGGGAATTTGAAACAATATGTCGATTACGGGATGAAATTAGTCAACATACATCACAGCATTCGATTCGACGAAGAGCCTTGGATGAAAAAATACATCGATCTCAACACGAATCTCAGAATTCGAACTGAGAACGATTTCAAAAAAGATTTCTTCAAACTCATGAACAACTGCGTGTGCGGTAAATCGATGGAAAACATCAGAAAGAGAACAGACGTTCGACTCGTCACATCTGAGAAAAAAGCTAAAACATTAGTGGCGAAACCCAATTACAAACACTGAACCATATTCGACGAAAATCTAGTGGCCGTTCACATGCAAAAGACGCACCTGAAGTTCGACAAACCATATTATCTCGGACCGATCATCTTAGATATCAGCAATCGATTGATGTATGAGTTTCACTACGATTACGTCAAACGAAAATTTGGTGATAAAGCCAAACTACTGTTCACCAACACAGACAGTTTAGTTTACGAGATACAGACGAAAGACATCTACCGAGATATATCTCCAGACGTGGCTGCGTGGGTCGACACTAGCAATTATTCCGTCGATCACCCGTCCAACATTCAATCGAACGACAACAAGAAGGTGTTGGGTAAATTTAAGGACGAGAGCAGTGGTAAACAAATCGTCGAATTCGTGGGCTTGAGACCCAAACTGTATGCTTATCGTCTAGAAGATGAAGAGATCAAGAAGTGCAAAGGGGTTAAAGCATGCGTGGTGAAGAAAAACATCTCTTTCCAAGAGTATAAAGATTGTCTGTTAGGAAGTGGTCCAGTGTATAAGACTATGAAATCGATTCGAAGTGAAAATCACGACTTGTATACCGAAATAGTCAACAAGATTTCGCTAACGGCCGACGACGATAAGAGATTCATGTTAGATGATAAAATAAGCACTTTGGCACTCGGACATTGGATTTCGGATCTAAGTAGAGACGATATGATTGTGGATGATTGGATTCCAGATATGAGTAAGGATGATAGGATTCCAGATATGAGTAAGAATGATAGGATTCCAGAAAATCAAGAGGAATTAGACGGATTCGAGATTATAGAAATCGATAGAGACATCAAGAGAGTTAGTTTAAAAAGAAAAAGAAAAAATTTTTTAAAAAAATAACGTCATTTTAGTGAATTATAATAAAATAAATAAATAAAAAAATATATATATACGCATTTATGAATAAGAAAATAGAGATATCCGTAGAAGGTGTCGTCTTACCTAATGAACCTCTATCCAACATCGATCTGTCGAATACGGTGAAGGATTTGAAAATCAAAGATTTTCTAGGCATGTTTTCCAGAGATGCCATGCCGAAGAGAAGACCTCGACAATCGGAATGCGTAATTTTAAATCTAGACGATTTATCGGGTGAAGGCACTCACTGGGTGGCGTGGTTTAAGAACGGGAAGAAGAATTATTATTTTGACAGCTACGGAATCTCACCGCCAAAAGAAATAAAGAACTATTTCAACAAATCGATGGTTTGTTACAACACGGAATGAGTGCAATCACCAGATCAAGTGTTTTGCGGTCACCTGTGTCTCTACATTCTCAAGAGATGGTCTGAAGGAGATCGGTTTCAAGACATTCTCAATGATTTACATTAGAGAGAGATTTTTTTTATAGTATATAAAGGTAAAAAAAATTATTAAAAAATTTTTTAATCAAATAAAACGAAAAATAAAAAATAAGTGAAATAATTCATTTTTAATAAACTGCGTTTGAAATATATTTTTCAAAAAACAAAAAATCTCAAAACAACATGCCAGTCGATAAATTTGGTAGAAGTGATGACGGAAGTCGACCCAAAAAGAAGAGGAAGACGCTCGAAGTCGACGATGGTTACGACATTGCCAACTTGGACGAACGTTACGTTCGGAGATACGAACCATGAGAGGAATCTTTGAACATGAATGATAAGAAGCTCTACAATCTTCCCGAGCAGGTCGACAGCGGGAACGCCGATTTCGAACGAATCATGCTAGATAATTACGTGGATAAAACCATGACCGACGATCTCGATCTGAAATCTAAATGTTTGGTGAACGTCGCAAATCCCATAGATCCCTCGGATGCTGCGACCAAGAAATATGCGGACGACTCTCATGCGAGATTCAGCGAACACCTGCGAAATAGATTCGTTCAGAAAACGATGCACTTGGAATTGAATGCCAATTCTAACAAGATAACGAACGTGGCCACTCCCACGAATCCCAAGGACGTGGCGACCAAACACTACGCAGATCTGGAACAGAGAAAGTCTGACAGACGAGAAATGAAATCGGATCTGAATGCGGGATTCAACAAGATATTGAATCTGTTGAAGGTCGACAACATAGATGCGGACTCAACCACGGTCAACAAGGGCTACGTAGATTCTGCCATGATACGATCACAAGAATACCTAGAATCGCAAGTGGACGTTCTCTACCTGAACAAACAATCTGGCGGAACCATGGAGGGTGGTATCGACATGAACGGTGAGAATTTATTTGGACTCAGTCACGATCCCGAATTCGATTCCAGCGCAGTCAGCAGGAAGTACGTGGACGACAACTCGGTCTGGAGAAAGGGTGACATCATGGAAGGTAAACTAGACATGGGTGGACATGCGCTCACGAATCTACCGGATCCCGTGAACATGACGGATGCCTGCACCCTGATTTCGGTGGTGGAGAAAGTCAAATATGCTAGACAATTGATCACCGTGTGGGCCGAGGAGGCCGGCACCTTAGATGAGGGAAAAGCTGAGTGGTCTTTCGCAAATGGAGGTAGCGGATCGAAACATGGTCAGTTGGGATATCCCATGCCGTTGGGAGGTAAAATCCTTCGAATGAGTCTGGCTTCCTCGGATTTGAATAACAGAGCGGTTGTCAATCTCATGGTGAATGGAGTAGAGAGCGATAAGAGATACAGCGTCGAAAAGACTGAGAATCAACACGCGAATGTTAGCACGTTCGGCATGCCTCTCAAAGTGAATGCCGGAGACAGGATTAATTTCGTTAAACCAATAATCCCGAAGCCGCCACTTCCGTGGTGAGTCTACTGATCGAACTAGTTCCTTTGAACAAACAGTGAACGCATGGAAAATAATTAATTAAAAAAAATAATGTGTGATTATTAAAAACAAAAAAAAAGTAATGAGATTTAGAAAGATGTTCAATCTCTCTAGATCTCATTACTTTTATTTTTTTGTTTTTTTTTAATAATTACTCATTACTTTTTTTTATTTTTGTTTTATCTTTTTTTTCACACACGCCTCTCATCGAATGATCAACATCTTATTTCCATCCGATTCGAATTGTAATTCTCTGTCTGACAGGACCAGGGCGAAGGCTTCAGTTTTTCTCAGCACGTTCCTATCGAATTGCATCTTGATCTGAATATCTAAGACGCTACTCTTGAGTCGTTCACTCTGTTTACTGACGTCAAATACGAGCATGGGATACATCGACTTGTATTCGCTGGGAGATATGTTAGGGTTGCTCATCAATTCGTCTAGACCGTGATACTTCTTTCTAAAATCAGCGGCATCGCCGTACAGTCTGCAGAAATCGTTCTTGTCGAACGCCGCATTGTAATCGATTGCTGGATATCTCGTGGCGTTCAGAAACACTTGCATGTTTCTCAAATGGCAGTAATCGAACAGCGATGCATTCTTTTCCTGAGACCCGTCCCTATCGGTCTGAAACGCAGCCATGATGAAACACGGTCTCTAGGAAGCGGATTTCACCGTCAATCTCCAATTGAAGTGATTCGTGGAGAGAGGAATGCTAGCCGTGTCGCACTGTCTCATTCTAAATCCCACGGGTAATTTACTCTTGGATTCTATGATCTTGTAGAGACGCGCTTTTTCCACGATTGAAGGCTCCACATGTGGAACTAACCACGATATCATGTGTAGAGTTATCTTACCCGCATCAGTTGCAGTGAGTCTCACTATTGCGTCGTCGTTTCCTTTTCGAATCAACGTCAGATTGTGTTTGAATCCGTACATGATCTTGTTGTAATCGTCCGCAAATCCGAAGATGTGTTTCAAAGGTATCCTGAACGAAAACGTTCCTTTAGGTCTGGATGTCTTGACGACGTAGTCGAATATCGCTGCAGCGCCAGCGCTAGCAGGGCCGACGGTGTCTTTCACCCACAACTGATTAAGTCCTCTGGATTTCGAAAAATCATCAGGATACGTCAAGAGTCCGAACATCGTGGTGGCCTGACCGGGATGAAACACAGATTCTATCTCTTGTCCGGATAGCATGTATTTTATATTACTGAATAGATGCATGGTGCCATTATTGGCTAGAGTAACGGTGTCGTCGTCGGCGTAGTCGCTCCCATCTTCCTTGGTGAGACGTCCCTGCACCACTATGTAACTCTCGCTAGGATGTATGAATAGATCTTGAGTTTTGACGTTGATTCTTATCTCTCCCGCATTGTTCAAACTCGTTTCGGTTACCGGTTCGTATTCGTGAACCTCATATTCTTGAATACTTTCATCTTTCACTATGCTTTGTGCTATATCTAATATATTTGTCATTTTTAAAGGATTTTTGTTTTTTTGTTTATTAATTAGCTTGCTTTTTTTTATCTAAAAATAGTTTTAATTATTTTTATTATTATTTTTCTCTCCTATATATATATGTGTGTAAACAAGAAAATGATAAAAAGTGTAAATAAAAGAAATTTGTTTTCTTTATCAAAACTTTGTCTTCTGTAATTGTTGTTCGTAAAACTTTCCGATGATCTCTTCTCCATCCAAAGCTTCGATTTCGTAAGTCACCAGATCGGTGTGAAATATTTTGATTATCACGAAGATTTCCGGGGTCCATCGAGGAGTATAACCCTTTTAAAGTGCTTCTTATAAGCGTAGATTCTCACTCGATCACCGACCGCAAATTTCGGCGTTCTAGACTTCTTCCTAATCTTAGATCTTTCAGGATATAGATTCGCGTAGACCCGTTTTTCATTTCGAGGATCGCCAGCTTCCACGGGAGTCATCTTGATCGATCTGTGTCACGTGTTGTTGTAATCTTTAACCAGACCATTCAGAGCGTATATGTATTTCTTGGTCGAATTCGCCGTGAAGTATCTGTGCATCTTTTCCTTCATCGTTCGATTCCAACGTTCCACCACGCTGGGTTTCTCTTCGTTTTCGATCGAGTAGAGGTCGACCAATCGATGAACGTGCTTGTTGTAGAATTCCTTTCCCTTATCCACCCACAATTTACTCGGTTTTCGAGAAGACGAGTCGAACATGCTCTTCAGAGCCTCGGCGATGCAATGTCCCGATTTCTTCTTCAAAGCTCTGATCCAACCGTATTTGGAAAACACGTCGATGACTGTGAATAGATATTTGACACCCTCGTTCCACCTCGAAAATGATCTCATGTCGACCAAGTCGGCAGACCAAATATTATCCAAACCCTTCACGAACGCCCTTCTCTTTCGAAATTTATGCACGATGGGTTTGTGTAACTCCGCGGCCAATTCGCTCGTCAATAATCGTTTCTTCTTCTTTTCAGATGCGCTTTTTTTTTTAACTCCCCATCCGAATCGAGGTTTCGCACCGATCAGATTGCCGACCAGCGAACGTTCTATCTTCTCTCTCCTGGTCGGATTCGATATGCCTCTCAATTTCCCCAACATGTTTTTATCGCAGACGTCGTTGCGAGCCTTGGTGTCGGGATGTCCGGCGTAGCACAGATCGTGATCGTACGCGGCCGCGGCCGCGGCCACCCTATTCACAGGTTTGCTCCAAGATTTAGGAGTCATATCGGCGTTGAGTCTCTTGTTCAATTTCGTTCCGGGTCCCGTGAAACAGTGACCAGGCAGATGCATTTCGAAAGGTAGATTATTGATCATTTTATTCACGATGCCTTTACCTTTGCTCGCGTTCTTTTTTTTATGAATCGAGTCTTGACAGAACCACACACGTCGTAAATTCCGCGAAGCATCTGTCTGTTGTTTTTAGTTCGTACTTCTTGAGAATTACTCGTCTCGGTAACTCTCTTACACTTTACGCAATACATTTTTAAGAGTTATTTAAATTAATTTCGTTTTTATTTTATATATAAATTTAATATTTTTTTTTTTTAAATTCTGTTTTCATTATATATATATTTTTTTTTCAATCGCTGCTCTTGAGTTCTATCATCTTACTGAATTCTTCCCTAGCCTCTTTCCTCCCCTTTTCCACGAGAGAATCCTTCATCTCTTCCTTGATGATCTGACGAGTCTTGATTCTCACAGCTTCTTTCATGGCTTCATATTTCGTTTTCTCGCTCAATATCGCGAAGTATTCTCCGTTCGATATCCTACCGTCTTTCAACGCCATCGAGATCATTTCGGATATCGTGTCGATCTTGGAGTCGGCCAAGACGCGAATCTTGTCGTGTTTCCTCACCTTTAGATATAATTTCCTACTCAAAAAGTTTTCGAGCGTGCTAAACAATCCGGCGGCGAGAGCCACTCCTTCTACGGTCAACACGATCGGAATGCTGACCGTGGTTGACAACAATCCGATGCCGGCCCCGTGTAAACCCATGGAAATCGTGATGAGTGTCGTGTCGATCGCGTTGACGAATTTCACGAAACGCGAATACTTCTTCTTGAGAGAATGACGAGAATCTCTCTCTCGAGTTAGATACGCTTGGATTCTACTGATTTGATCGACGCGATACCTCTCTCCCCTTTCTCCTCTTTCTTTTTCTTCTAGCGACGGTGCCGTCGGCAAAACGCCGTTCGGCATCTCGTCCTCGTCGTCATCTAACGTCGGATACAATTTATTTCTTCGTCTCATTTTTGTGGGTTTTTTTTTCTTTCTAACATTAGATAAAAAATTTATGTGTGTATTTATTTTATTTTCTATTCTCCCTTATTTTTATATCAACGAGAAAACTTGAACAATAATTTCATGATGCATCCCTTGTCCTCTAAAGTCAGACTTCTACTACGCGCCAATTTCATTTCTTCCGAAACTGTGGGCTTGCTTCGATCCTTACAGAAGAGTAATCTCTTCCAAAACGCGATCACTTCGTCGATTTGAACGCGTTCGAACGCCGGTTCGAAATACTTGACGACCATATCTTCCCTTTCCATCGTCAGACATGAATGATTCTCGTGATCGAAGTCTAGTTGATCCCGACATCCGACGCATCGTTCTAACAAGAGGCGACCTATTCGTTCATTCACGCAGAATGCGTAGGCTCTCATCAGCATTTTTAAGAGAACCCTTGCTCTAATAATCTGGGAAGTGCTCATGATTTACGTATTTTTATTATCTATTCGATTTGATATATTTATTTTTAAATAACTATTTTATTTATATATTTTTTTCTCTCCTATATATCAATCACTTTTTTTATTTCCTCGAGAAACTTGGCAGTGGGTTTGCGGGTTCGGTATCACCTCTTTTCCATGTACCGCACATAAGTCGATTTTCTGATGTAGAATCCGCAAATGGGTCTCCATGTACGCTTCCATAGGGATTCAGTGTTAAAATCGTGTACAGATACGGATGATACAGAAACCGTAAACCACTTTTTGATGATGATACAGAAACCGCAACACGTTTTTTTGCTCGCGATTTAACACTGAATCCTATGGGGGAAACCCACTTGCGGATTCTGTATCAGACAATCCACCTCATTTTTCTTAAAAGTTCATACATTTTTACACTCTTGAGCGACGTGTAGAATGTACACGTTCGCCAACGGGTATTTCAACGTTAAATGTGTGATCTGAGAAAATGTGGCAGTGGGTTTGCGGATTCTGTATCACCATAAAAAACGACCAGTCGTGTACCTGTACACGATTTTAACACTGAATCCTATGGAGGTGTACATTGGTGTACGTGTACATGTACGAAATCGTGTATAAGTGATACTGAATCCGCCTTCTCACCCATTGAGCACGTATGGGACGAAATGAAACGTCAGCTACGTCTGCTTCCCCATGCACCGTCAACGCTTGTGGAACTCCAAAGACAGCTTATCAGAATATGGAACAACATCCCACAACACTTCCATGCTAACTTGTTCGCTTCCATGAGGCGTAGATGCACAGCAGTAGTCGATGCAGACGGAGGTCATACCAGATATTGAGTGTGTGACTTTTGTGTTTGACCCTTAGTGTCTTTGACTCTCCATGGCACCCAGAGTATTCGTCGTAGCGTAATGAAATTTCTCGTGTTGATCACAAATTGATTCATCTGTGTTTGAATAAAATTTCCATGAATGAAAATGATATATATCTATTTTTAGTGTTATTTTTTAGCATGCACACTTTCTTTTTTGGGAGAGTATAGAATTATATTTTCAACTTATTAATATAACTGACTAAAATTAATCTTGGCATTTTAAAAGGTATGGCAATTTGCCAACTGGCAAATTGTCAGATCTTTGAAAATGCTAATGGTTCATTTTAACCCATTTATAGTCATAACTAGAAAATTCAATTCTAGAAAATACAGTTGTAAAAGTGTTATAGTATTGGCCCTTAAATCATTGATCATAATGTTTGCACAGCATATCGTTGCATTTGGAAAGTATCTTCAGTTATTGTACGTTTTTCTTTGGACATTGAACTCATTTGGACTTCGTGTTCTTGTCTTTGTTCGACCTCAAGACTCAAAATATATGCATCGTTGTATGTCGAAAGCGCAAATTGAAGAGAAATGTGGATAATTGTTACATGATTACACCGCGCCTAGTGTATAGTGGGGAGGGGGCGTAATATATTCATATCAGTTGTGGAGTTTCTGCAATACTCTCAGTGGGTTAGTTGAAGGAATTAGTGCCTCAGCTATGCTCCAAAATATCGTAGTCAAAGGAAGTACGCGTATTAGCGGTCGTGATTGATAGGAGGCATGTGTCGCTCTGAAACATGCGCTGCGCTTGCACACGAACACTTCGTAGCACAATAGAAATGACGTCACAAATTCACAATATGGCAGCTCTCGACCTCTACTATCGCGACATCCATCATGTTTCGCGATATGACGTCATTTCCGATGACAGTAAACGAGATTAACTCCTTGCACGCTGCTGGCGGATATTCCTGCTCTGGACCGGGGGGGGGGGTGGTAGGGGGGGGGGGGGAATTGCATGAACATAGGTGGGTAGTGGGTGGGTTGTCAAGTGCCAAAAAAATATGCGAAATCAGATAATGCATTTTTAGCTCAACTTGACTAAGTCAAGTACGTCTACAATTTTCTTTGGCACACCGCACAGGTCGCATTTATGAACAGATCGCTTTGGACCTTGGTATGCTTGTTTGGGGTGATCTCTAGTTGGGAGCTATCGATCTTTGTTCATTTTCCGTCAAAACATGTTGCCACTGGCAACGTTCTTTGAACTTAGTTAGGTCAGACCTCAATATTTAACTTTGGCACACCCTACAGGGCACATTTATCATCAGATTGCTTTGAAACTTGGTATGCTGGTTTGGGGAGACCTCTAGATGGGAGTTATCGATTTTCTTCCATTCCGTCAAAAAATGTTACCGCTGGCAACATCCAATGAACTTAGTTTAGTCAGGCGTCCATATATTCCTTTGGCACGCCCTACAGATCATATTTATGATCAGATCGGTTTGAAACTTGGTATTCTTGTTTGGGGTTACCTCTAGATGGGGGCTATTGATTTTCTTCGATTTCCATCAAACAATGTTGCCGCTCGCAACGACCTTCGATGAACTTAGTGCAGTTATGCATCAATATTTCCCTTTGGCACACTCTGCAGTGCACATTTTTGACTGGATCGCTTTGAAACTTGGTGTGCTTGTTTGGGGTGACCTCTAGATGGGAGCTATTGATTTTCTTCCATTTCCGTCAAAAAATGTTTTACAACTTAGTTAAGCCAGACCTCAATATTTCCCTTTGGCGCACCCTACAGGACACATCTATGATCGGATTGCTTTGAAACCTGGCATGCGTGTTTGGGGTGACATCCAGATGGGAGCTATCGATTTTCTTTTCTTCCATTTCCGTCAAAACATGTTGCCGCTGGCAACGTTCTTAGAACTTAGTTAAGTCAAACCTCAATGTTTCACTTTGGCACACCCTACAGGGCACATTTATGATCGGACTGCTTTGAAACCTGGCATACTTATTTGGGGTGACCTCTAGATGGCAGCTATCGATTTTCCGCCATTTCCGTCAAACAATCTCGCCGCTGTCAACGACCGTGGAAGTTTAGTCAGGCATCAATACATTCCTTTTTCACGCCCGACAGGGCACATTTATGATCAGATCGGTTTGAAACTAGGTATGCTTGTTTGGGGTGACCTCTAGATGGGACCTATCGATTTTCTTCAATTTCTGTAAACAAATGTTGCCTCTGCCAATGGCCATCGATGAACTTAGTACAGTTATGCATCAATATTTCTCTTTGGCACACCCTGCAGTGCACATCTTTGAGCGGATCACTTTGAAGCTTGGTGTGCTTGTTGGGGTGACCTCTAGATGGGAGCTATCGATTTTCTTCTATTCCCGTCAAAAAATATTGCAGCTGGCAACGACCTTTCAACTTAGTTTAGTCAGAACTCAATATTTTCCTTTGGCACACCATACAGTGAACATTTATGATCGGATTGCATTGAAACCTGGTATGCTTGTTTGGAGTGATTTCCAAAGGGGAGCTATCGATTTTCTTCAGTGACCTTTGCACGTAGTTAAGTCAGGCACAAATATATTCCTTTGGCACGCTCGACAGGGCACCTTTATGATCATATAGGTTTGAAACTTGCTACGCTTGTTTGGGGTTACCTCAAAATGGGTGCTATTGATTATCTTCGATTTCCATCAAAAAATGTTGCCGCTGGCAATAGCCTTCGATGAACCAAATGCAGTTATGCATCAATATTTCCATTTGGAACTCCCTGCGGTGCAAATTTATGATTGCATCGCTTTGAAACTTGGTGTGCCTGTTTGGGGTGACCTATAGATGGGAGCTCTCCTCTTTCTTCTATTTTCGTCAAAACATGCTGCAGCTGGGAACGACCTTTGAACTTAGTTTAGTTAGACCTTAATATTTCCCTTTGACACACCCTACAGGGAACATTTATGACCGGATTGCATTGAAAGCTCGTATGCTTGTTTGGGGTGACCTCCAGATAGGAGCTATTTATTTTCTTCCTTGTCTGTCAAAAAATGTTGCCATTGGCAACGACCTTTGATGAACGTAGTGAAGTTATGCATCAATATTTTCCTTTGGCACACCCTACTGGGCACATTTATGATCGGATTACTTTGAAACTTGGTATGCTTGTTTGGGGTGTCCTCTGGATAAGAACTATTGATTTTCTCCCTTGTCCGTCAAAACATGTTGCCGTTGGCAACGATCGTTGATGAACGTAGTGCTGTTATGCATCAATATTTCCCTTTGACACACCCTGCAGGGAACATTTATGATTGAATCGCTTGGAAACTTGATGTGCTTGTTTGGGGTGACCTCTAGATGGGAGTTATCGGTTTTCTCTCATTTCTGTCAAATATAGTTGCCATTGGCAACGACCTTTGGTGAACTTAGTAAACACTTAGTGCAGTTAAGCATCAATATGTCCTTTTGACACACCCTGCAGGGCACACACCCTGCAGGGCACGTTTATGATTGGATCGCTTGGAATCTTGGTGTGCTTGTTTGGAGTGACATCAATATGGGAGCTATCTATTTTCTTCCATTTGTCGAAAAATGTTGCCGCTGACCTTTGAACTCATTTTAGTCAGATCTCAATATTTCCTTTTCACGCACCCTTCGGGCACATTTATGATCGGATCACTTTGAAACTTGGTATATGTGTTCGGGGTGACCTCTAGATGTGAGCTATTGATTTGTTTTCATTTCCATAAAAAATTATTGTCGTTATCACCAGCCTTTGAACTTACTGCATTTGTGCAGCAACTTTCCCCTTTTCCACGATATAGCCTTGGCTGCTGATGTGGCGTAAAGCACCAATAAATAAATAAATAACATCCCTTTTGCACTCTCTGCAGGGCATAATTATGAATTTCCTTAAAAAAACATTGCTACTAGCAGTGACCTTCAAACTTAGTGCATTTGTACATTAACATCTTCCTTTGGCATGTTTCAGAGGGCACGTTCATTATCAGGTTGTTTTGAAACTTTGTATGCTTATGCAGGGTGAAAAAGATAGGAGCTATTGATTTTCTTTTCTCTTCCATCAAAACCTGTTGCTGTTAGCAATAATCTTTGAATTTATTGCAGTTGTGCATCAATATCCTTCTTTGACATGGCCTGCAGGGCACATTTATCTTAGGATTCTTTTTGAACTTGGTGCGGGACCTCTAGATAAGAGCTGTTGAACAGCATTCATTTCTGTAGAAAAAAGTTGCCGTTTACAATAACCTCTGAACTTACTCCATTTGTGCATTAACATTCTTCCTTTAGCCACCCTTACAGTTTACATTTAAAAATGCATGGGTTACTCTGACGTTGTGCACACACAATGCTATTATGTTTAAATTTCATCAAATAACATTCGTACCAATGATCTTCAATTTTGTCATTTCATTTTCCCTTTTTCACTGTTATATCATCTTTTGTGTCCCAAACTGTAACAGAATGTCACCAATTGAACATAAAAGCCTATTTAGAAGCATTATTAACCCTTTACCTAACATGAAAAGCAGACGACACTTGCAAAAAAAAATTCTTGAATAACTACATTTTTTCATTTTTTGTCTCAAAAACATAGGTTATGACCCCTCGTTGGAACGAGCTCGACGAGCTCGTTCCAACGAGGGGTCATAACCTATGTTTTTGAGACAAAAAATGAAAATATTTTGAAAATTAATTGGCGATTTTTGAAAATAGCGCTGGCCGGTTTTGGCCGTTACGTTGGGTAAAGGGTTAACAACACTCACCCCCATTAATATAAAAATATTGGAGACTTTCATCCCAAACTGACTTATGGATGGGGGTGGGTGTCCAATATTGAGCGGAAAAAATTTGCCCGACAATTTTCTCCTAAAGTCATCAAAAATATTCATTCACAACATAATTCATTCAAATCAAGTTGTTTTTTTTTAATGGAACATTCTTTAAAATAAAGCATAGTATATATTATATTGTCTAATGAGTCATAATAGGTAGGTGGGACTGATTTTTCAAAATTAAACAATGGAAAATATTAATTTTTATTTCAACAAAAAGAAAAAAGTCTTTTTGATCGCTATCCTGGTATGCAGATGCGATAACAAAAACAAAAAACACAAGGTTTGCCCTTCTTGAGACAGAATAAAAATCAGTTCCCATTTACTTAACCCTTTACCCAACGTAACGGCCAAAACCGGCCCGCGCTATTCTCAAAAATCTCAAATTAATTTTCATTATTTTTTTCATTTTTTGTCTCAAAAACATAGGTTATGACCCCTCGTTGGAACGAGCTCGTTGAGCTCGTTCCAACGAGGGGTCATAACCTATGTTTTTGAGACAAAAAATGAAAAAAATTAGTTATTCAAGAATTTTTTTGGCAAGGGTCGTCTGCTTTTCATGTTAGGTAAAGGGTTAACCAATATTTGCAACATATACACAGTTACAGTATAAATTAATTATGGGCACAACAGGCACAGTGCTTACATATATCTGCATATGCCATGATTTACAGGAACTAGACTGTTCGAAGTGCATATCACTGCATATCAGCGATAAAATTAGGAAAAGCTAATTTAAATTTGGTTTAAACTCAAAGGTTTCTGGGTAAAAGGATAATTGAGTTTCATTTGCAAGGTAAACCTAGAGAAACTAGATTTTTAAGAATCTATATACTGCCTGTATCATAACGCTGTTGGTTCCCAAGATGAAGGTAGAATTATTCAAACAGATCCACTGGATGGCCTAAGAAATCCACCACCCACTGGAGGAACTATTAAGCTCATCCACACAGACACCTCAATGAAAGGATAAAACAAATTTCTTAGAATTTGCTACATCAATGTGGTATTAAAATGTTTGTATGAACAGCCAGGCCATCGCTGTTGTGCGTTAACAACCTGGCTACCAAATGTGGACCCGGGTCCACATTGGGTTCAATCTATACAGTAATGTGTCTTTGTGAACTGATGTGAATCTGGCAAATCTTGAAGAATGCATTTGATAGAGTAAATGGAAACATGTTTGTGCATATAAAAATTTGCATTGAATCAGTGTTGGAGTGCCAAAGTTTTGTACATAAAATGTATGAGAAGGTGGTGGGTTCCCAAAATGTCATGGAAGAAATATGCAGGAAAGGGTGGGTGGGTCAAAAACTAGGCAAAATAAAAATTTCCACCTATGTTCACGCATTTTTTTCCCGCACCCCCCCCCCTCCCTCCTGTCAGGACGGGAAATCTCTTGCCACTGAAATAAGTATAATTTAGGCACTTTTAACCAAATTTCCCCCTGTAAATTGATTGGACTTTTCGACCAATGATTTCTTGAGTTAAATTTACATGACTTTTTCATCAAATCTAGTAAGGCTGCTTCAAAGCATCTATGACTGGATTTGATGAAAAGTATTGTTAAAATACTCAGCGGGTTAGGAGTTAAAAAGAAAGGGAAGAAATTTCTGACATGCCACTTGGATGTTCACTGCGTTTCTGTTTGAGATAAAGCAATTTCGAATATGCCTTCCCTTGCGACCGTCTGCAAGAACCCCCCCCCCCCCCCCCCCCCGCCCCCAGCTCATTTGAAATGCGACTAGTATGTAAAATATTGGGTATGTTGATAACACATCCAAGCTAAAATCAAGCGACCTGGGGCCAAGATTAGAAACTTTTACACTTTATTTTTTCGGAATTATATGTTCTGTTTGTTGCCATAAATGTGTATTTAAAAGGGCGTGGCAGTTGACTTGTAGGTACAGTGCCACGTCTTTTAATTTGCTACTGAATCTTTTCCATTTTTCATATTCAGAGCTAGAAATTACTAGAGTAAAAGTTTTACTGCACCCCCTCCCTCCCCTCCCCAGCCCCACCTGCTCAAAGTCTGGTTTGTTCCCGTTAGTCGTTGGTACGTCTGATAGGTATTTTCAGTGGCTCGCATCGACATCGAACCTCACCGTCGTTGTACACTAGTACACTAGTAATACAGACATAGCTTAACCCTTTGAACATCAGAGGCCGCTTTACCTGCCCAGGGATATGTTACGTCATACCTTCATTAAGTAGGATGCCTGCTAAGTTAATGGTGGGGTAGACCAATCAATATTTTCAACGTGGAGCCCTAAGGCTGCGCGTTGAAAATATTGATTGGTCTACCCCCAAATAGTGAATATGGACTCTTCATATTGCTGCATATGAACCGACATGGAAGATGCCACCAGGGTTCAAAGTGTTAACCCATATTGTTGAATATATTTCGGAACTCCAACAAACAAACAACCATCATCTGTTTAACCTCAAAGAGTGACGGCTTTTCTGATAAATTTTCCTTGAAACTTTTCACGTTTCACACCATCGTACCCATCAGCCTATTTTTTGGTAATCTGAGATAGGGCGTATGCTTGCTTTCTGTATAAACAAAAAGAATGAACTAATTTTTAAAAAAATCAAAAATGGTAGTAATATATAGAATTGTTTGTCCGCATTTACTCTGCCCGTTTCAGAACACCTTTATACTTGTGGTTATATATGGACATCCGTTCACAAGCTCGCCGAACTTGTTCCACTGAAGGGCCATGAGCTGTATTACTGTGATAGCAGACGTATAGTCAGAAAATTTCGACCGGATCAGGTCCCAGTCGCGATGCAGTCGAAATTGTCTATCCGGTTTCCTCCTCGTAACACTAAGAATCTTGTCGGAAAAGACATGCGACACCATTGAATCTGGATTGCTATTTTTTGATGTGTTTTTCTTCATGTGAGCTTGAGTTCGCAGTATTTTATTTCGAAATTTCAACTCATTGGCAGGTGTGTCTCAACCAATGTATGAATCAGTCAGGGGCGCCAGAAGCACTTCCCGGCAGATGGAGGCAGATCCCGGGAAAAGGGCATTTACTCGCACTAGCAGACCCGCCATGACATGCCGAAGAATGCATGTCTCGAAAACCGAAGGCCCGAGATGGGGTTTACGGGAGATGTCCCTCTCATCGGGATGGGAGGGAACCTCCTCCTAAACTCCCCCATTGAAATCTGAAAGCTCCCACAAAGCATTTGGGGTGTATTTCAGCTTTACTTCAAGAATAAATCATTGTAAAAATTGAGTGACGAAGCTGGGATGGGAATTGTCTGCCCCTCTCGCCCCCTCTGCCTCCGTGCTTCCGGCGTCCCTGGAATCAATGAATTTCTCGATATATGGTACAGAAAGAGTAAGTTTCTGCCTGTATAACATATGGTCTTCTCTCTTTTCTTTCTTTTTCTTCTGCGTCACAACGCATTTGTCTGGGGTTATTGTATTGTATGTTTCATTTTCGTCATCTTGTTACGGTTTTGAATATGCATGTATCGAGAAGAGAGAGCGTTTGCTCAGGGGTGCGGAACGATTTTCAAAGTGGGGAGGGGGGGGCTGGGTCGGGCGATGGATGGTCATCGTACGAACATTTTAAATTCCAGGGTCCCAAAACCCCCATTTCCGGATATTTTTAGATTTTTCTGGAGATGTATTTGAAAGATTTCACACTTTGAGAGCCGTTAAAAACGTCGATAAAGCATACAGGTGAGGTCTATTTATCAGCTTTGGTCATAACGACCAAAGCTGATAATAGACCTCACCTGTATGCTTTACCAGACGTTAACAGTAGTTATTCTGTCTGTGGATTATCTTGTCTGGGGTGGATTTGGTACTTGTATGTTTGTAAGATTACGATCTCTATTTCAGTCAACCGACTTTTTAACAAACTGCATACATTTTAGCGTTTGTAACCACTTACTGCAAAAATTTTTCCGAAATCCATCGAAGCTGAACCAGTACAAGAGAAACATAGCTGGAGAAATTATGGGGGAGACTCTGGATCCGCCCCTTGTTTTACCAGTCATTGGTTGTGTTAAAATATGTGCATACAGAAAAACATGGCCCAGCAAAAAAAGTGGAGGGGCTGAAGCCCCCCCCCCCCCGCCCCCCTCCTTTCCCCCGTTCCGCCGCCCCTGTTGCTGCATGTGTTTAGCACTCTTTCCTCAATCAAGTTTGCCGTTTCTGATTCGCAGATAACCCTTTACCCAAAGTAACAACCAAAACCGTCCAGCGTTATTCACAAAAGTCACCATTCAATTTTCATTATATTTTTCATTTTTTGTCTCAAAAACATAGAATTTATGACCCCTCATTGGAACGACCTCGTTGAGCTCGTTCCAATGAGGGGGTCACAAACTATGTTTTGGTCGCAAAAATAAAAAAAAGTTTAGTTATTCAAGAATTATGTTTACAAGTGTCGTCTGCCTTTGTTGTTAGGTAAAGCGTTATGGTTTGTCGCGATCGAATCGGCATTAGGTCACGAAGGAGACCATCTTTGTGATCACAGTACTATGCTTTGGAGTGCAATAGTTGAAAAAATATTAAAATTTGAAAGGTGAGTTTCGTAAATGCCGCTAGTTGGAGTGGCCTCTAATTAAAACCCTTTGAACTCTAGTGTTATCTTCCAAGCCAGTACAATGACAGCAATTAGAAGAGTCCATGTTCATTATTTGGGGTAGACCAATCCATATTTTCAACGTGCAGTCTCGGGGCAGCAGGCTGAAAATATTGATTGGTCTACCCCACACATTTACTGAACAGCCATCCTATTTAATGACGTTATGGAGTGTCATGTTTCTGGATGGAAAAACGGCCGCTAGTGTTCAAAGGGTTAATCCTTTGAACATGAGAGGCCGCTTTTCCAGCCCAGGAACATGATACGTCATACCTTCAGTATGTAGGATGGCTGGTGAGTTAAAGTGTGGGGTAGACCAATCAATATGTTCAACGGGCAGACCCAATTTTTGTACGTACGAGTTCATAATTCAACTGATAGTGGACCAATCTTGGTTAAATTTTATACACACGTCCAGTATGATAAGGCCATTTGGTGTTATAGTGAACTGAATTAGAGTTGGGTGAGGCAATGTTCATTATTTGGGGGCAGACCAATCAATGTTTTTATTTGGATGATGCCATGTTCATTATTTGGGGGCAGCCTTGAGGCTGCACGTTGAAAATATTGATTGGCCTACTCCCCAGATTCCCTTATCACCCATCCTATTCTATGAAATTATGACGTATCAGATTCCTGGACTGAAAAAGCGGCCTCTCTGTTTGAAAGGATTAAGTGTGACCAACAAATGAAAAACAAATTTGGGACGTTGTACGGTCAGTTTATGAAATAACTTTAGCTCTTGCATAAAATAATTTTTAATTAATAAATTTAGCCCTCTTCTCACTGAGGCCGAACAATCAAAATGCCAAGCTGTAAATTTTTCCCATAATGTAACTGTAATAATTTGACCAATTCAATATTTTTGACAGAGCTCAATGAGCTCAGTCAAAACAGATTACATTGGTTGAATTCCTAGTTACATAATGGGAAAAAAGTGCAGTTGAAAATTTTGTATTGTGACACTGCAGTGTGCAGTGGGTTAAAATGGCTAGCTATCTCTTCCGCTTTCGAAACGTTTTTAATTTTCTGCTTTTTTTCTTTAGGCACCTATTAAGCAAAGGTGAGAAATACCTCTTGAAACTGTTTGAGACAGATTACACAACACAGTTTAACCTTGTGGAGAAAGGTTGAAGCTTGTTATAAAATCCAGTGAGAGCAAATGTGCAAACAAAATGCGACAAAGAATATGTTTCAGCCTGAATAATTACATTATTTGTTTGAATACAAAGAAGGAGATGCTGAGACATAGCAGGGAAAATGTATTGAACACACCTCCGTCACAAACTTTAGGAGACAACGCCCGAAACATTTCTTTTCCAACTTCAGTCGCATGTGATCCACATATGTTGAAACCTTCAGCAATGCAATCGTTCAAGTCATGGAAGAAACTGAAACAGAGATAAAGTACCAACTCGTTAACTTCTCCAATTCGAAATTTCACCGTTCAGCCTGGCTGATAATGTTATTTTATTCAACTTCTGACCCAAAACATAGCCTATGACTTTTCATTGGAACGAGTTGGTAAAGCTCGTTCCAATGATGCGTCATAAGCTATGTTTTGTTGGCGAAATGAAAATTTTAGTTTCAAAACTGTTTTTAATAATTGTATCTCAGTGTAAATTATGTACTGCGAAGAAAAACTGGGATTGCCTTACCGTATTGAAGAGTCGGCGGAGCCAGGGGGGGGGGGGTGGGCACAGGGGGCACGTGCCCCTCCACTTTTTTCCACAGATATGTTTCGCAGTTACACAAATTAAATGGGCAAAGGTGTCAATATACAGGCATTTCTGTAAAATTATTTGCAAATCCAAACAATGTTTAGCCAAAGAATCCCACGTTCGGTTGCTTCAGTCCGCTTCTTGTACTTCAACTATCTTCTAACCCGAAGGATGGCCTTCGGGTTGGAAGATGGTTGAAGTAAAAGAAACGGACAGGACAGGACAGTGACCACACAGCGGCATATTCATCTAAACGAGGGACTATAGCGAATCATGATACATTTACCGATATACGATTTTAACCTTTCTCACACTGGGTCGAACCATGGTAGCATTGTAAATCTGTGTTTTCCACTTTTATCGAGCTTCCGCCGCCCCTGTCGTATTGCGCATAAAAGCCTACATTGCATACACTACTGGTTAATATTACACTACTGGTTGGTTATTACACTACTGGTTGTTACAGCAGCTCTTAGAATGGCCCTTGCGCAATAGTCAGAGTGTGGAATGTGCATCGTTATTCGGAATGTTTTCCCTCTTTTACCTCAAGTTGTTAGACAAAACCTGGCCTGTGAGTCCTCTAAATGGAACACTATGAGTGTAAACTTGAGAGTAAAGTTTAGTTGATTGTTTTGTTGCGATTATGATTTATTCAGAGACAGCGTATCAATAACCACAAGCATAGATTGTTCAAAGGGAGTTTAATGTACTCATCGCTAGTGAAGTATCGACGCACCCAAGAATGGGCACGGTTGCTCAGGTGGTAGAGGTGCAGGTTGCAAACCGAGAAGACCTCGGTCCAAGTCTCACCTGCGGCAACCGCGTTGTGTCATTGGGTTATAGCGAAAACGGCACCGTGCGAAAACGGCACCTGGCGAAAACGTCACCAAGTGAGCGAAAACGGCACCAATGGTGGCGAAAACGGCACCAATTGTACTGGCGAAAACGGCACCATGGGTTGGCGAAAACGGCACCAGTTCGGATGGCGAAAACGGCACCATTATTTAATTAATTTCATTCTGCCATTTTCTGTGCTTTGTTTTGAAACTGAGTATTTAAGCTTGCGGATGCATTTTAGCTTCTTTCATTAGCCAGGGATTCCCTGCCGAAGAAAATTAAGGATAGCCGGATGGTGTTGGGCGCCAGTTCACTTTATGGACTCTGATCATCCTTCACTCTATCCCCAGAGATGGTCATTCAAACCATGGATAGGCGAGCATTGGTCCTGAGTCCCTCGTCTTGCCCTTTTTGTAAACGCCCTCCCCCTCCCCCCCCCCCCCACGGATTCAAAATACAGCCCCCTTCTTTACTGCTGGCGAAGTCTGAACTGAGGGGGGGGGGGGGGGGGGGGCTTAGTCCAAACATTGCCTAGAAGATCGTGTTTTAATTTTATGGTTTGGTACGTCCTGCTGCCCCAGAGGATAAAGTTACACTTTTGTTGGCTCGTTGTCGATAGAGTATATTTTGGCTTTTCCCTCCGGAAAAGGCTATTGTTTTTCTACGGATTATTAGGCTTTTCCCTCTGGAAAAGACTATTGTTTTTCTACGGATTATTATTTTTTTTTTTTTCAGGTTTTTTTTTCCACACATTTTGTCCGCACGATTCAGAAGCCATTTTCGAACCGATTTTCACAAAATTTTGCACACTTATAGAGGGGCACAAAATCTAAAAATGTACCGAAGCGGAATTTTCGATTTAAACCCTTATTTCGTCAGAATTGGCATAAAAACTGTCGAAATTTGGGTTTATAGGCACTTTCTCGAAACACTTCTTGTAGATTTGTTTTAAACATTCATCATTGCTAGACCTGCCTGTGACACGACCTTTGATACACACGACAGATCAGGCGATGCATATGGTAACCCTCAACAGGCAGCCAAACATCGAAATTTTGATGAAATGGGCTGGTTTCAGGCCCCCACAGTACCCAAACGATACGCGACAGATAAACATAACTTCCTTTATTGGAGGTGGAATTCACCGATAATCATTTTTGTAAGTAATAATTGTCACTCCCAGGCCTTGGTGTGAAAATAGAAGTTGCATGGACAAAATACTGCGGTGAGCATTTGTTAATCCTCCACAGGCTGCTAAAAGTCAAAATTGTGATAAAATGGGCTGTTTTTGGATGCCAACAGCACCAAACGGGTACGTCACAAAGAAAAGTGCCTTCTTTTATCGAGCGCACAATCTATACGGAAACATTTTTGTAAGTAGTACGGGTGTTCAAAAGTCGAAGTCTTAACCCATTTTAGACAGGCTAAAGAGAGAGACCCCCTTAAAATCTTAAAATTCCCATTTTCTGGGGATTTCTCTAAAAACATCCTGTAGGTTTTCAAGAAGAATTGACCACTCGCGGGACTTTATGTGACATTACAAGTTGCACGGACAAAATATTCTGGTGAGCATTTATTAACCCTCTACAGGTTGCCAAGCATCGTGATTTTGTTGAAATGAGCTGTTTTCGGACACGCACAGCACCCAATGTGTACCTGAGAAATAAACATAATCTCCTTTGCTGGAAGTGGAATTCACCGAGGACCATTTTTGTAAGTAATGAGGGTATTCAAAAAACCAAGCGTTAACCCCTTTTGTGGTTGTTAATAGTGATACCCATCAAAAGCTTAAAAATTTATGTTTTCTCTGGATTCCTTTACAAACATCTGGTAGGGTTTTCAAGAGAAAATGGCCATTGATAGGTCTTGGTGTCACATTACCAGTTGATTGGATACATTATTCCGGTAAGCATTTGTTAACCCTCCATGGACTGCTAAATGTCAAAAGTTTGAAAAAAATAGTCTCGTTTTGGACACCAACAACATCAAATGAGAATGCAACAGAGAAACATAACTTCTTTTACCGGACTCAAAACTGACAGGGAAACATTTTTGCAAGTAGTAAGTTTATTCAAAAATCGAGGTCTTAACCCATTTTTGACTAGTTAAGGAGACATACCCCTTAAAAGCTTAAAATGTCCTTGAGCAACCATATCACCAAATGTGTACCTGCGAGATAAACATAACCTCCGTCATTGGAAGTTGAATTCACCGAAGATCATTTTTGTAAGTAATGAAGGTATTCACAAAACCAAGCATTAACCCATTTAGGCCTGGTTACAGAGCGATACCCCTCGGAAGGTTAAAAATTCATGTTATCCGAGGATTTCCCTAAAAACATCATATAGATTTTCAAGAAAAATTGGCTATTCTCAGATCTTAGTGTGACATTACAAGTTGCATGTACAAAATATTCCAGTAAGCATTTGTTAACCCTATGCAGGTTCTCAAACATCAAAACGTTGATAAAGTGGGTTGCGTTTGCATATCCACAGCACCCGAAGTTGAGAGGAGAGATCAAAATAAGTGGAAGTAGAATTCACTGAGAATTATATTTGAAAGTAATAAGAGTATTCAAAAAATAACACTGGGCTGGATAAACAGTCATACCCATCAAAAGTTTAAAATTCATGTTCTCCCTGGATTTCTCAGAAAACATCTTGTAGATTTTAAAGAAAAAATGGCCATTCGCAGTTCTTGGTGTTACATTACAAGTTGCATAAATAAATATTCCTGTTAGCACTTGTTAACCCTCTAGAAGCTGCCAGACATCAATATTTTGGATACATTTGAAATAAAACAGACCATTTTCAAATAGCCACAGCACTGCGTGGGTATGTGTCAAACAAACATAACTCCTTTTGTCGGGCATTGACTTGTTGGAAGACGATATTGACATTAACCCACTCCAACGATAACAACGATAACAATAAACAATTTTTTTATCAAACCGTGTCATTTGAGACTACTATACTCACCTTTCTCAAAAATCAATGAAGGAACTTCAGTGAGACAGTTAAAAACAATTCATCAGACACTGTGGGGGCATGAAAAATCATGGAATCTCATTGGGAAAAGCCATGATTCTCCAGAATCATAAAGTCTAGTTGTTATTTTTTTTTTCCACACATTTTGTCCGCACGATTCAGAAGCCATTTTCGAACTGATTTTAACAAAAGTTTGCACACGCATAGAGGGGCACAAAATCTAAAAAATGTACCGAAGCGGAATTTTCAATTTAACCCTTATTTCGTCAGAATTGGCAAAAAAACTGTCAAAATTGCGGTTTATCGGCACTTTCTCGAAACACGTGTTGCAGATTTTTTTAAACATTCATCATTTCTAGACCTGCCTGTGACACGACCTTTGATACACACGACATATTCGCCGATGCATATGGTAACCCTCCACAGGCTGCCAAACATCGAATTTTGATGCAATGGGTCAGTTTCAGGCCCCACTACTCCCAAACGATACACGAGAGATAAACACAACTTCCTTTATTGGAAGTGGAGTTCACCGAGGATTATTTTTGGAAGAATAAGAGTGTTCATAAAACCAAGCGTTAACCCGTTTTGGGCTGGTTAAACAGCAATACCCCCATAAAGCTCAAAGAGTCATGTTTTCCGTGGATTTCTCTAAACGAGCCTTGTACATTTTCAAGAAAAATTTGTCACTCCCAGGTCTTGATGTGACACTAGAAGCTGCATGGACAAAATACTACGGTGAGCATTTGTTAACCCCCATGGGCTGCTGAAAGTCAAAATTGTGATAAAATGGGCTGTTTTTGGACGCCATCAGCACCCAATGGGTACGCCACAAAGAAAAGTGCCTTCTTGTATCGAGCGCACACTCTATACGGAAACATTTTTGTAAGTAGTAATGGTATTCAAAAGTAGAAGTCTTAACCCATTTAGGGCAAGCTAAAGAGAGAGACCCCTTAAAATCTTGAAATTCCCATTTTCTGTGGATTTCTCCAAAAACATCTTGTAGGTTTTCAAGAAAAATTGACTACTCGCAGGTCTTTGTGTGACATTACAAGCTGCAAGGACAAAATATTCCGGCGAGCATTTATTAAACCCTCTACAGGCTGCCAAGCATCGTAATTTTTTTGAAATGGGCTTTTTTTCGGACACGCACAGCACCCAATGTGTACCTGAGAAATAAACGTAATCTCCTTTGTTGGAAGTGGAATTCACCAAGGACCATTTTTGTATGTAATGAGGGTATTCAAAAAACCAAGCGTTAACCCCTTTTGTGGTTGTTAATAGTGATACCAATCAAAAGCTTAAAAATTTATGTTTTCCTTGGATTTCTTTACAAACATCTGGTAGGGTTTTCAAGAGAAAATGGCCATTGATAGGTCTTGGTGTCACATTACCACTTGAATGGGTAAATTATTCGGGTAAGCATTGGTTAACTCTTCATGAGCTGCTAAATGTCAAAATTTGGGAAAAATAGTCTATTTTTGGACACCAACAACATCAAATGGGAATGCAACAGAGAAAAATAACTTCTTTTACCGGACGCAAAGCTGAGAGGGAAACATATTTGTAAGTAGTAAGTGTATTCAAAAATCGAGGTCTTAACCCATTTTTGACTAGTTAAGGAGATATACCCCCTAAAAGCTTAAACTTCCAGTTTTCTGTGGATTTCTCAAAAAAAAAATTCAAGAAAAATTGATCATTCGCAGGTCTTGGAGTGACATTACAAGTTGCATGGACAAAATATTTCGGTAAGCATTTGTTAACCCTCCAGAGGCTGCCAAGCATAGACATTTTGAGAAAATGGGCTGTTCTTGGGCAACCATAACACCAAATGTGTACCTGCGAGATAAACATAACCTCCTTTATTGGAAGTGGAATTCACCGACGATCATTTTTGTAAGTAATGAAGGTATTCACAAAACCAAGCTTTAACCCGTTTAGGGCTGGTTATAGAGTGATACCCCTCGAAAGGTTAAACATTTATGTTATCCGAGGATTTCTCTAAAAACATCACATAGATTTTCAAAAAAATTGGCCATTCTCAGATCTTAGTGCGACATTACAAGTTGCATGTACAAAATATTCCAGTAAGCATTTGTTAACCCTATGCAAGATCTCAAACATCGAAATGTTGATAAAATGGGCTGTGTTTGCATACCCACAGCACCCGAAGTTGAGAGGAGAGATCAAAATAAGTGGAAGTAGAATTAACTGAGAATTATTTTGGGAAGTAATAAGAGCATTCAAAAAACAACACTTAACCCGTTTTGGGCTGGATAAACAATGATAACCATCAAAAGCTTAAAATTCATGTTCTCCCTGGATTTCTCAGAAAACATCTTGTAGATTTTAAAGAAAAAATGGCCATTTGCAGTTCTTGATGTGACATTACAAGTTACATGAATAAATATTCCTGTTAGCGCCTGTTAACCCTCAACAAGCTGCCAGACATCAATATTTTGGATACATTTGAGATAAAATGGACCATTTTCAAATAGACACAGCACTCAGTGGGTAAGTGTTAAACAAACATAACTCCTTTTGTCGGCCATTACCTTGTTGGACGACGATATTGACATTAACCAACTCCACCGTTACTGGTGGGTTTTACCTAAACATTTTTTTATCAAACTGAGTCAATTGAGACTACTATGCTCACCTTTCTCATAACATCAATGAAGGAACTTCAGTGACACAGTTAAAAACAACTCATCAGACACTGTGGGGTCATGAAAAAGCTCGGAATCTCATCGGGAAAAGCCATGATTCTCCAGAATCATAAAGTCTAGTTTGTTACTGCAGTTTATTAAGGTCATTGATAACGAATTTAATCCAGCTGGCCGATAGGGATAAGTTACAAGACTAAGACAAACACTTAACACAAACACACTTCTTTTGCGTTTTTATTCTCTCTCTCTTTTCCCCAATAACCATTACGGAATTATTATAACCGCTATGGATACTTAGTAACCGTTATGGATTCTGATCATCCTTCATTCCTTCCCCAGAGATGGCCACCCACCTCCGGGGAGCGAGCGATGGCCCTGTGTCCCTCTTCTTACCCAGCATTTTATAAACGCTACTAGAGCGCATTCAGGCCCCTGACAAATAAGTTAACATGCAAGCCTGCCCCCGAAGTTCGGGTCTTTCTTTGGGTAGACTCCGAAAAGGGCCGTTGGTTTTGTACGTGTCTCGGTTTACTCCTGTGAAAGAAGCCTCCCTGTAGAGGCCAGTTCAACCTCTCCGACAATTGCCAGAGGCAGAGTATACTTGTCAACGAAGGCCTCAGAAATAATATTTAACAAGTGGAAGATTATACTTGCCTGATAAAGACACCACATCAGCCTCGGGGAGAGGTAGCACATTTGTCGAGAGGGCCCCCTCTCACACAGGTCCTCACCCGAAGGAGGTTAACACCTCAACCAGATCACCAATAAGAGCACCAATGCCTCCTCCCTTGGCCTTTCCTCCTTTGCTGCTTCCTGTTATGGTCGGCATCTGCGAAAAAGCTTCAACTAATTATTTCAAATCGTCGAAGAATCGAAAGGAGCTTGCCTCAAAGCGTCCCAGAATGCCTTCTGCGCCTGAAACCATTTGATCTCACATTATATATTCATGTGGTAAAAGAGGAATTTCTCCAATTTCATAGGGCTGACAATTTGAGACAAACTAAACGCCGAAGCTCTTACCCAACAAGTTGTGAGAGAAAAAAAATCACTTGGTTTAGGGAGCGTTAATTTTGTTGCACAGAGTTATGACGGCACACGTGCTGTGTCAGAACACCTATTTGGTGTTCAAACCCGTTTGAGGGAGCAGTTTCCCAATGCTTTCTTCGTTCATTGCTATGCACATCGATTAAACCTCGTTGATGAGTGCAGATGTGTTAAATCAACAGGTGAATTGTTTGCCCCAGCTGAAAGTTTGTGTTTATGTCCCGTTCACGTGTGCATAAACTGTTTGTGGAAATTCAGGCGAGGGATAACGTGCTTGCTAAAGGACTCGTTCTTTTTAGTGACACGCGCTGGTTATGTTGTGACCATTCGCAAACTGCCCATACAAACTGCCCAAACACACAGTTAATACTGACTTGAGTGATTTCAAACACGAATGTCTGGTACCGGTACTTGAAAAGACAATTATTCCCTGCTCAACACTGCCAAATTTACAGAAAACAGTTTAGCTAGCACCCACCCTACCAGTGTCTTCTGCGTAATGTGAACGCAGTTTTTCGGCTCTCCAATATATAAAAAAAAAATATCTGAGAAACAAAATGGTCAACCAAAGATTGTCAGACTTAGGGGTCATATATTTGTCATCTGAAAGGGGTAATTTATTATTCGAAAATCCATATGCTGTGGTTGAAACATTTGTAAAACGAAATGGTAATACTAGAATATCTTTACATTGACCACTGTAGCCAGTATTGGTGTACCATGATTGACTGTTAATAAAAATATATTAAAATGTGAAGAATTATTTATGTTTTTGGCGTAACCCCCCCCCCCCCTCCCCCACCCCCCCCCCCCCAAAGCAAACCCTGGTTACGTGCCTGCTCAATTACCCCATCACACGTATTTTCACCAGGTTTGCTCCGTCTCTGTATATATGTGTAAATGTTGTAGTTGTATATTGTAATGATGAGAATAACTCGTGGTCAAATGTGTAATATATATTATGTTCATATTCGATGTAATTGTATGTATGTGAGAAAAGCTAAAAAAAAATCAAAACGACGATCTGAGAAAAATTAAATATTTGATAGTGTATCACACAGTGTTGTTCTTTTGGTTTGGTTCGCCAGCCGCACTTGGTGCCGTTTTCGCCAATTTGGTGTCGTTTTCGCCATCCATACTTGGTTCTGTTTTCGCCAACGAGAGTTGGTGCCGTTTTTGCACGGTGCCGTTTTCGCCTGCACCCGTGTCCTCGGGCAAGACTCTTTACCCCCATTGCCCACATGGGGGCACGGTGGCGTTGTGTACCAAGGCGTACTGCACGTCGATGGTGCACTTGTCTTCAACCAATGCAAATCCAGCTTGCGTGGAGTTAGTATGATGGGGAGCCTGACAGTTGTTCGCCGTTGCTCGGTGGTTCTATCCGGGTACTCCGGCTTCCTACACCCGTAGAACTGTCCGACACGAGGTGACCCTGGCTATCGAAAGTCTTGTTAAACCCCAATAAATAAATAAATAAATAAATAAATAAATAAATAAATAAATAAATAAATAAATAAATATATAAATAAATAAATAACGCACTCGCGAGACCAGACCAGGTATAGTTGTCTGCAGGGCCGTAACTAACATTGTTTTTTTTTGGAGGAGGGGACGTCTATTCCCGACGGCTCGGTCATATCGCCTATTTGGAACAAACATAATTCCTCTAACCAAAGACTTCCATGCTACAAATATACTTTACATTAATAGAATACTTACATGGCAGGGAATTTATTAGAGTTTTATGACAGAGGTGCCAATTACACGTCCGCTAGATAGAGATGCCTGACCATCTGTGTGCTTTCAACAGGTAATGGTCACAAAAATTATTTGCTTTTAGTTACTCTCTCCCTGGATGTGGATTTCTACGAATACAATGAGTCGGCATTTATTGCACTTTCTCATCGGCACGCTAAAATCAGGTGGGTTAAAAATCAACCCAAATCAACTGGGTCGAGTGAATATGAACCCAATTGGGTTCATATTCACTTAACCCAATTGATTTAGGTTGATTTTTAACCCAACTGATTTTCGAGTGTGTGTATGTTTTTGTCGGTCAAGCAAGAGATTTTGCCCATCTGAGTTCACCAAAGCGTGATTATATTTTCGTCAGGCAAGCAATTACGTCAGCCCAACTTGGTACTTCTCAATTTCTTGCCCAATGAAATCCATGATCGGGTGATTATTTTATTTCATTTTTATTTTTATTTTTTGTGGGTGGGGGGGGGGGGGGGTGGTGTCACACCTCCTTCACATACCCAGAAGTTAAGCCCATGGTTGTCTGCAATGGAGAATGTTAACTTTAATATTTTGCTCATTTGTTTGGCACCAATGTAAATTCAAATAATGTTTTTTTGACGATATTTGTGATATCTTGAGGTTTACTTGGTAAGGTTGTCTTGCATACTGACTATTCCAAACGGCTCCACCAATATCGTTGTATTTTGTTCATTAAATCTGATATTAACTCTTCCAAATCCATATCACGCATGCCTCAAACGGGGCATATTTGACGTCACTGACTGAACGTTTTCGAGGCGACAGTTTTACAAACGCGGAGCAAATACCCAAGAGTGATTTTGCGTTGAACTCTCTGGACAAACATTCTAACATTTCGTTTTTTGTTGGCTTTATTTGGGTGTCATAATCAGTTTTTATTATCAACTTACTGTTTGATCTGTATGATCTGGTCTCGTCAAATCACCGGAAAACTCCAACCCTAAACAACTGGTGTAATAATCAAGGTTAAGATGATACTATGCTTCGGGTCTTATGTTTCGGTACAGTATCGTCCTTTAAAACTATGTCAGGGAGTGCGGTAGCTCGGTGGTTGCGGCATTGAACTGCAAACCTAAAGGTTCACGGTTCGATCCCACCAGGAGTAACTGCGTTGTGTCCTTGGGTTAGGCACTTAATCTCGATTGCCCACGTGGGGACACGGTGGCGCTGTGTATTAAGGCGTACTCCACGTCGGTGGTGCTCTTGTCTTCAACCAATGCTAACTCTACTTGTGCATAGCTGTTACGTAGGGGAGTCTGTCAGTTGCTCCTCGCTACTCGGTGGTTATCTCCGGGTACTCTTGCTTCCTTCACCCGTAAAACTGTTAGAAACGAGGTAACCCTGCACGTTGAAAGTGTTGTTAACCCTCCCCCGCCCCCCCCCCCAAAAACCCCTCAAAAATAAATGGGCGTTTTTATTTTGAATTAAAGATGTTGCTTAGTTATGATTGAGTTCAAGCAAAATGGTGTTGTATCATCCTTGCTAATATATCACTTCTTGTGCCCCCACCCCATACCACCATGTACTGTACAATTTTTGTAAAGAATTTTATGCATACCCCTTTGAATGGGGTAAATAGTGAATACTCGGTGGCTCTTTGATTGAAAAAATCAAGTTGTCATTAGGTTTAGTTTACAGTTTACAAGGCTTTTAAACCATTTTAGAATTCAAAGAAATACAAACTGTTTAACTTCCTGAAGGATGTGTGATGAACGCTAGATGCGTGTAACCAACATTATGGGAAGATGCAGGGTTGTAGGAGTCCAATCCAAATCGGGAAGGTTCTTTGGCCACTGAAGTTCCACGGAAGTTGGAGGGTTCGGTACGCCCCTTATCGAAAAATAGCATAGTATTGGATTATCAGGGATTTAACCCTCTACACACTGCTGTCAAAATACCGAAATTTCCATCAGCGAAAAATATCCTTATCATAGTATTGGAATATCATAGATTTCACCCACTACACACTTATGAGAAAATACCAAAATTTCAAGCAGTAAATATTCACCATTTTGCAATGAGCTCTCTGAATCAATCAAGACTGAATTGCTTAAATTTCTAGTTGCCTTATGCTTACAAGTTGAAATTTTTTTTATTCCTTATCAGTGTGCCGCTGAAAGTAAAGAACAATACACAGTGTACAGTACTGTCAACGTGGACTGGTCGTAATCCACGCATGGGCAGCGATGTCCACGCATGTGTTTACCAGGTAATAAAAATCATCATTCGCAAAATTTTAATTAATGAAGCACCGGGTTGCACCCGGTGCTTCATTAATTTAATTTTTGATGATTATTCCTATAATTAGTGTTTGGAATCCAATATTATTGCGTCTATGGAAATATTGCTTACCCGTGGAAAGCGACCAGTCCACAGCGGCCGTACCGTAGCACGGAACATTTCCGGAGGGGAATTTCTGGCGCATCCACGACCATATCCTCGCACACGAGGTTTGGGGCATTGTGGGGAAATAAAACTAAGAATTTGCTTCTAAACATGTTAATATGTCAAGACTGCAATGGGATTCGCCCGTGGGAATCTCTGTAAGTGGAACAGTGCTTGTTTACTACGATAGCAAAGTTCTGCTTTACTGGTAAAATAGTGCCCGGCTCCAACTCCTGGGGTGCACAGTGGGCAGCATAGGAATAAACGATGGACTAAACCTGACCTTATATCTATCTTGCGGTCAGGATATAGCCAAAGAAGCTGAAAATAACATTAAATAAATAAATTATAATGTGATTACTCAGTTTATTGAAGAAAGTATGACTAAATAATTGCTTATACTTTTCTCAAAGTATATGCTTATTAGAAAAGCAGGAACATTTTATGGGAGGGTAGGTTTGTGTCTTGTCCGACCCCGCCTGAATCCCCAATGAGTCACCCTCCCCCGCCCCAGCCTTTGCCACTACCAGGGACGTAGGAAGCATTTGGAACTTGGAGCAAATGGATGGAACGATAGTAGAAGGGTGCCGACGCATTGATATACATCAGTGGTTTGCTCGTGCGTCTTGGTGGATTGATCAGAGTTCGATACCCAAAAGCTACAGTTGGGACTAATTCACCTCTGAATTTGGCCTCCATATTCAACGAATTAACGACATCGGGCCTTAAAATTCCACAAATGCGTACTTTTTGGGATTGAAATAGGCCGAAGAAGAGACAAATCATACGAGGGAATCTTAACACTTAAGAGTCCGGGCAACCCCTTCCAGCTAATTCCAGATAAGAATGCTCTGACGGGAGCCCAAAGAGGAGTATGGGTTTCAGATGAGTCGACAGAAACCATTCTGTCTGTCTGTCTGTCTGTCTGTCTGTCTGTCTGTCTGTCTGTCTGTCTGTCTGTCTGTCTGTCTGTCTGTCTGTCTGTCTGTCTGTCTGTCTGTCTGCCTGTCTCTTTCTCTCTCTCTCTCTCGCTCTCTCTCTCTCTATGCCTGGGTTTCAGATGAGCCGACAGAAACCATTCCGTCCGTCCGTCCGTTCGTCCGTCCGTCCGTCCGTCCGTCCGTCTGCCCGTCTGGCCGTCCGTTCGTCCGTCTCTTCCTCTCTTTCTTTCTCTCTCTTTCTTTCTCTCTCTTTCTTTCTCTCTCTCTCTCTGTCTGTGCCACACTCTCTCTCTGTCTCTCTCTCTCTCTCTCTGTATCCGAAAAACAGTGGAGGTAGTGGGAGGGGGACACGTGTCGTCCTGGTTCCTAGAACCGGACTATTTTTGCTGCAGAGGGAGCTGGTATATAGAGATTATCAGTACAGTGACATTTTCTGGTGTGCTGTATCACATCGAATTGAGGACCTTATTCAACCAACCAATATCGCACGAGTCGACATAGTCGACCAGTGCGATACTGTTTGGAGAAGGTCTTCAGCGAGATGCGATGACAAATCACACTAGAAAACTTCATTGTATTGATCAGTTTTCATTGTAATGCCAGTATCGGCAGTAGGACACTCCATATGATACTGAAGGAGAGATTTAGTGACCAAAATCGTGTACGTCTCAATATGTATAGAATAAATTAAGCTAACAAATATTCATCGAGCGCTATCTATTCTACTCATTACTCTTACTTACTCGCATATTCCTGATAATACACGAGTCGAGTCGTTTGTACCATCCATTGCTTTAAGTTTGGAAATAAACTTTTGTTCAGCAGAAGTCTTTCCTGCAGTAATGCATCTTTGGACAGCTGGATAACGAGCATTGATGCAGTTTATGTTTTTGTTCAAGACTGAAATGCAGTTAAGCAGAAAGAAAATATATTTATATTGTACATTGAATTGTTTTTTTAATGTTTCTACTACCATATCAACCGAGCCCCCTCCCGCACGAGCTAGGCAATTTCTTCTGTAGCTCTGTGTTCGAACTCCATCGATGCTGCTTCTAGTAAACGTCCAGTGTTTTATACATAATGTGGACAGGCAAGTGAATCCTCGTGGCTCGCTCTTAAGTGAGATTTCTGTGTTCGAGGTTGAATTATAAATCATGATACCACGATTACAGTGGGGATTTAACATTACTCGATACAATACAAACATTGGGAAATGTACTAGGTATCTCATCCGTGCAATTCGGCCTGCTTCAGGAACGTCATGTAAAAACGCATCTGATTAGTCGTTATGACGTGAATGAAATGCTTCGGCTCAAAACTGTGTCAAGCCAGAATTTAAACAGACCGCCGAAGGTGATATTTTTCTTTAACCTTTTACCTAACATGAAAAGCAGACGACACTTGCAAACAAAATTCTTTAATAAGTAATTTGTTTCATTTTTTGTCTCAAAAACATAGGTTATGGCCCTCATTGGAACGAGCTCGTCGAGCTCGATCCAAAAAGGGGTCATAACCTATGTTTTTGCGACAAGAAATAAATGAAAATTAACTGGCGATTTTAGTGAGTAGCGCTGGCCGGTTTTGGCCTTTACGTTGGATAAAGGGTTAAAATATCAACTTCATTCACTTTTACATTTTCAATTGAAGTTTAATCGTGGTATATACAGATTACCACCACAGTGTGTGTCTCCGGGAATTCAGATCAAGTCGAGTTGTAGGAATAGAACAGTATTTCGACGAGCCCGTTTGGGCGAGTCGAAATGCGATTCTGTGCCTACAACGAGACTTGATCAGAATTTCCGGAGACACACACTGTGGTGATGATAAATTTATCTCACGATATTGACCACAAAATGTGTTATTAAACTATTTTATGAGGAACTTTTTCATTTGCCTTATCGATGGAAAGACGCAAATTGAAAAATAGAATAGCGTTCATTGATCTCACTGTCACTGATCACAATATAACTGGATTGCTGGAACGTTCCTTGATGACGCACCGAAAGTGTTTCCGACGGCGGCGACCATGGTAGGGACACTTACTAAAAATAGACAGTGTGGAAAGGAAAACAAAATTTTACGAAAATTTTTTTAGTTGGCGACTCGAGTTCGCACATTTCTTTGAAAAGAAGAGTAGTGCGGTATTTATTGAAAAAGCTCATATCGACAACGAATACGAAGTCGGCGAGCGTCCAAGCTGGAAATTTCTGAAATTTATTGTTATTATTAAACCCCAAAATGAACGCCGAATTGTAAACTGGTCAAGATGTTGCCAGTTTTCGCGATATGTTTACATTGGAAACCCGAAGCCGACATTTTCTCGCAGCAATAACTTTTGCATATTTTTGAATAAGGCCAGGTCATTTCTTTTCAATGAACGGGCATTAGGTTTGTGTAATTGAGAAAAATTTCAGTTGGCCATTCCTGGGTGTTTTTCTTCGAACAAATTACAGAATGTTCACTGCTTGTTTTGACTCGAACTTTAACTTGGCTTACTTTAGTTTAGTTTAAACAAAAACAAGGTCTGGAACTTAGATAGTCCAAACTTGGACCACACAGTCCATAATATAAGTTTTGGTTTGGCACGTCCTGTGGCTGTGTCACAGGACATATCCATAATCGGTTTGTGATTTCAAACGTGTACGGGTGCGGGTACGTGTAGCAGATAATTTGTGAAGTACGTCACACTTCTTGCACACGCTTACACGTTTGCTACACGTAAAACTGCCGGGTTGAAATTTGAAAATTCCAGTGATTTAAAAAGACAAAATGTGTTTCAGTTGAATGCACAAATTCGTGCCAGCTACAATCCCGTGGTTCCTAGAAGCTTTCTAATTGCAACAATCGAAATAATGAGCGTGTTTGTGAAACAAATTAGTTTAATTTTGTTGTGACAAGGACATGTCAACACTGGCATTAATCACGAAATAATTCGTTTTGGTCAGGAAAAGTCATTACGTGTACGTGTACGGGTAGACGAAAATCTTGTCGACAACATCATAAAGTTCGCTTACTTCCACACGTACACGTTTTTATCCAACGTGTAGAAGTAGGTTTACAAGTTTCGACGAACGGGTAGATATGGATTTGTTAAAATAATAATGGTTTCATTTTCTCTCTACATATATAATATAACAGGTTATTCTCGTTGTAATCCTTGTGTTCTGGAAGAATTCTTCGCGGATATCAAGGGGAAATTGTTGTTGTGTTTGTTGTGGATTGAATATTTAAGATCTAAAACGCAGCTGTTTTTTCGAACAGTCTTGGAGAATATATTTTCCCTTTCTTCCAACGATGAATTATCACACGAGGATGTTTCTGTTACGTTGCTACTACGCCTATGAACGATCACTATTATATATTTGATTATTTTATTCTTAATTTATTTATTTTCGTGTACGGGGTGAGTGTGTGTGTGTGGTGTGAGGGTGTGTGTGTGTGTGGGGCGGGGGTGGGGGATGGAGAATTGATTTAGTAGTGGGGAAGTTCGATTGAATCAGATGGCTTACTACGATGGTTGTGAGCTAGGGACAATATGAGGGGGGGCACGTAAGTTGATTACTGGTCCGGAGGCAGATCCCAAAGTGCACAACACTGAGATGAGGAGTATGGAAAGGGTGCCCCTCCCAATGTGGATAATCAGGAGGTTCTCTCCAAGAACATTCAAGTCCCCCCATTGATAACAATCGAACTGCTGAATTATTTTTGAAAATTATTTTATATACCCTGTTTGTTTCAAAATTCTTTATACCCTGTTTGTTTTTTGTGTTTTTAAATGCGCGCTTCATTTTAAATGGGAGCGGGTCATGACGTGGGTGTGTGTGTGTAGGGGGGTGGGCTTTCCTAGGCCTGGCTACGTCACTGAGTAATGGCTTTCCGATGGAAGGTGTTTGTAGCAGGGACCTGCTGAAAGGTAGAGAGCAAGGCATAAGCATAAGGAGAGCAAAACAAAAACAAAGCAAAAAAAATAGCTTTCACGTGCCAAAGGGGCGCAGGTACGACGTGGGATTTTAAAACCATTGCGAACCGAATGGCTATCATTGGATTTATAGTGTCAGACAGAACCAAGGAGGCCGGATAGCAACCAAGATCCAGCTTGTGAAAAGAGATTGCATTGAATGCGTTTACAGGAGGGCCAGCCCCCACCAGCCACGTTATTCTAGGATGTGAGATTTATGCAGCCTGGCTCACCAAGCTACCATAAGGATTCCAATCGACCAGTGGTTCATTTGCTAGGTGCCGAGGCACACACAGGTGTAATCTGTTTATTGGAAT
Organism: Pictodentalium vernedei; assembly: GCA_031216915.1. NCBI lineage: Eukaryota > Metazoa > Mollusca > Scaphopoda > Dentaliida > Dentaliidae > Pictodentalium > Pictodentalium vernedei. The sequence continues at coordinate 257,935,742 of CM062291.1, read as the reverse complement.
GAAGTCATGGCATCTAATCAATGCCGCAAAACAATCTTCGTAAAAGAGAGAAGAAAAACACAAACAGAACGCTGCTTTGGGAGCAGCGCCAGCATGATTTCCATAGCGGTTACAAAATGGAAAGAACGCCACCAAAACAGACCAATATGACGGTTTGTAAAAGCTGGAATCATCCATTAGCTTACAGAATGAAAGGTTGGCAATTCGGTCTCCCTTTGGGAGAACCGATGACTAAATACAGCAACCAAAAAACAATCACACGCCCACCTTATGACCCCTTACATACACCACATGCCCTTGTCGTGGGCTGGTTGTGGACATATTTATTTCCTTATTAAGAGAGTCAAACACTTGTCCTAGCCAGACAAGTTTCAGTCATTGGCTTGCGTTTAGTCATTCTCTGTGGCTGTTGGAAAGTGGCGTGTAAGCTCACTTGACTGAAAATCAGGGTGAGCTATTCTGATCACTTTTTGCCCGTCGCGCGTCCGTCGTCCGTCGTGAACGTGATGTTTGGGAACACTGTAATGTAATTTCACTTGAGTAGCGGTTATATAGGGGCATTGTTTTAAATAATATTTTTGCTTGTACTGAGGAGGGGGGGGTGGTGTGGAGCCAAAATGCGCCAATTGGTAAAACATCTTATCTTGAACCAGCGGTAGCAGAGACCGTTATGCTGCTTCCCTTTGGGGTGTAGAACCCAATTTGTTTAAGAGAAGTTCGAGGGGCAATATTCACCGTCGTTATGGGAGGGGCAAGAATTTTTGCCCCGCCAAAAATTTATATTTTCTGACCGAGCGACCAATTTGAACCAAATTTATTATGAAGTATATTAATGGGTCATAAGTATTTATGCCCCCAACAATTTCCAGTAGCCCCTTGGGAACCGCGGCAGCTAAAAATAGAAATATTTTTTGTTAAACGCCCATATCTCCAAAACCACAATGCACTGAGATTTCTTATTTGGTGTGAAGATTCCTTGGAACCAACCAACAGAAAGGAATAGTAAAAAAATGTCATTAGTTTTGTCGTAGAATACAGCTTCTGGACTTTGAAAAAATGCTAAGTCCGCATTTTTTTATCACTGTGGATAATAGAAAAAAACATTTAAAAATCTGTTTTTTTTCTAAACCACTGCCTCAAATGATTCATATTTGATATATGGCATCGCTGTAAGTAGGATTTTCAGGTCTATTTAAATTGATCCCTTTGGGGCACATTTAGCGGGAAAAAATGTGACCCATGCATGGGCCTCAAAATACAAAATAAAAAAAAATCAAACGCAACTTTTGCTAAATCTGTACGTATCAGGTCATTGATATTTGGTATGGAGCATATTTGGAGCGGGTAGCATCCAACCGGCAACCCCCCCCCCCCCCGGGTTTTACATGGGTTGCCACATGGTGTTATGAAATATTTGGATATACAAGTCTGCGCAGCATGATGCACAACCCTTCTGTGTCAGATACAACGGTGCCATTCTCACAAACGATTGATTGGGGTAATTGGAATGTGGTGTTAACTTGGCTAAACCGTCCTTGTCAAACCTGAACATTTGGCGGCATTCATCATTTGTAAATCGTGACAAGTCAAAGCTTGGGTAATGAAACCTAATGTTAGAAGCTGAACGTTCATCAGTTGTGGATAACAACACTAATTCTACGTCGTCTTCAATCGCACCGAACATCAGCAGATCTGAGGAAGCCATTGTTGGTCAACAACATAATAACCCTGAACTTACAGAGTAACTGACCCGTTGTTACGCCCACTTTTGTAGTAGCTGTCCACTTTTGTAGTAGCTCACCACTTTTGTAGTAGAAAACGCCCACTTTTGTGGTAGCTCACCACTTTTGTAGTAACGTCGCCCACTTTTGTAGTAAAATGAGGTCTCCACTTTTGTAGTAACCATTGCCCACTTTTGTCATAAAAAAACAAAGTCACCACTTTGTAGGAACTTTTTTACCACTTTTGTAGTAACATTTTCAAAAACTGTTTGACTTTGAAAATTTTGAACAAACCATTTCATTTCAGATGTCCAAACGAAATGATCAGATTTTCATCTTCATCTTTTTATTTTAGGTTGAGCTCTTTTTGTTAAGATTACCATGACAGGAATATATTCGGTCTGTCCGTTCGTCTTTCAGCCAGTACTATGGACATATGTGGGTGGGGTGTCAGATCGTTTTAAAAAGTTTTTGTGGGGTTTCTATTTGTGATTACATAGTGTGTATTTTATATTCAAGTATGTCGTTGTGTGATAAGGCATGTCGCTCATTGAGTATGTCCGTACATTTAACCAATGCTTACCCTACTTCAGTGGGATTAGTAACTTAAACAGCTTGACAGTGACTCGTCTCTGTCCGATAGTTCTCCCCGGCTTCCTCCCCGTGACACTGTCCAGCACTCTATGACTCTGGCTGTTTAAGTGTTTAACCAAAATTAATCAACCTTGGCATTTCCCAAGCGTAACAAAAGGTTTTGACGATACTATGTTTTGGCAGTTTCATTTCAGATTCACCCTTTTTCATTCAGATGAGAAGGGTGTGAACTGGCAGGGACTTAGATCAAAGATTTTCAGATCGACGAAATGGAACTCTCTGCCAAAAGTTTCATAGGTTAATTCTTTGTAATTTTGATAACATAACATTTCTAACAGACCGGATTCCCTGTGCTATTCTTTGATGTTGAGGTGCTGGTCCTTTGGGGGGAAATCAAAGTTGTCGACTTCTATCATGTCGAAATGGTAAAGATACGCGAAGTTGTCGATTTCTATCATTTAAAAAAGACGCACCTGTAGCAAAACCATAATAATGACATTTTTGCAATTTTGCTTTTTAGTGGGCTCTTTTTTTATAACTGAAACTGCATCTTTGCGCTATTTTTCTTGTAAAGAGAAGATTAGTTTTCCCTTTTTCCCTTGTGAAGAGAAGCTTTTATTGCGATATTTAATCAGAAGACGAATATTCAATACAGGTGAGTATTACGTACATAATTATGCACGCACGCTTTCAAATTAAACGTCGTTGGCACATGTAGGAAAATCCTGTCGAGGAGAGACTTGCATAGCGATGAGCAGGGGTGGTGGTGGTGGTGGGAAGGGGGGGGGGGAATTAGGTCCCCAAAGTCAAAGATGAGAGCGGTTGTCACAAATTCTTAGAGAACACTTCGGCTGTTATTTGGGGTTGCAGGAGATCCAACACTGACATCTGATTTAGGAAACAGTTTCCGTGGACCAAAACATAGGTGAATGATCAAATATATGGAATGTTTGAATACTTTTCATCTCTGTGGTGTGGTGCGATGAGTTAATTTATGAGAATTTTCCGTGATTTGTACGTTTGCTGGAAAGTTTGAGATTCCTTGGAGGTAAATTGGTTGTTTGTCACAACTACTAACCAATCAATCAATTGTTATGTTCATAATATGAATATAACAATTGGTTGATTATTTTGTAGGTCTTCCTGGACCAAATAGGCCATTTGTCCCCAGACGTCAAATATGTAGGGAATAATAATTAATGAATGAAGTAATTAATAATTATTTATAGTAGTCCGAGATAAGATGAAAATGGTACATATATGATTGACGAAGAAATGACTGTCGGAAAAGAAGTGGCGGTGGGTCCTTCCATTTGAGCGTTTCTTTGTTCAGGCTTCCAGAGGCTCCCGATACTTGGTTCCAGAGAAATTTAGATATAAGCAAAGCCTTCGACTCCCCTCCCCTTCCCCACATTTCCCATTACTTACATGTATACGCGGCCCAGTGTTACTTTTTTCCAAGCCAATCTAAGGGGCTGAAAATAGTTTGTTTTTTTTTTGTCTCACGTCTTTGGCCCTACACTCGAAGCCCAATACTCGCATCACTTAAAGCACCAGTTACAGAATATAAGTTAGAACCATTATCATTGTCTCTTCTTGGTTAGCATGTGGCACGAATACCTGGCAGAACAACAGATTAGGTACTTCAATACCTGGCTAACATTGATCCCCATCATTTCAATTCTAAAATAAATCATTTTTCGTACGAAAAATGATTCAATGCACACAAAAATGTGTTTTTATTTATTATGAGACAAAAATAGACATACAAACTTCATTTTGAAAGAGCAATTCAATGTCTTGTTATCTGCTTGTTTTGCATTTTTCTGCCGAAACATAGCTTATAGGCTCTCTTTGTAACGTGCTCGCCGAGCTCATTCCAGTTAGAGTCATAGAGTATGTTTTGAAAGCACAAAATGAAACATTTATTAATTTGGCAGAAATGTGGGGGTTTTTTTTTATTATTTTCCATCCCGGAACACTAAAAGGCTCAACGAGCGTTTACCAGTAGGGGATGGGAACTCAAATTCTGTGAGCGAAAAGTGAAAGTTTCAATTGTATTATTTAGCAACTGGAAAAGGCAAACAGTTCTTTCATAAACTTGTAACCTTTAATGTTCCCGCGCACATGATCATGTTTCTTTCTTCAGAAGATATTGCAAAATAAGAAACAGAACACCGGCGTCTTCAGTATTCTTTGTTTTAACCAAACTGAATAAAATGGAAGCGTATTAGTGCCACATCTAAAAAAAATGAATGATACTATATGTCCTAAGTTAGAGATGCCGAGATAATAACTCGTGATTGAGAGATACTAAGTCAAAATTAGGAAATAATAACTCCTGTTTAGGAAATAATTAGTCCTAATTAGGAGATAATATGTCCTAATTGGGAGATAAGTCCTAATTAGGAGATATGTCCTAATTAGGAGACGATACCTCCTAATTAAGAGATAATAACTCCTAATTAGGACTTATTAACTACTCAATTAGGAGATACTATGTCCTAGTTAGATCTTAGTATCTCTTAATTAGCAGATAATAACTACTAATTAGGAGATAAGAGTCCTAATTAGAAGAAACTAACTGCTACTTAAGACACAGTAAATCCTAATTAGGAGATAATTTGGTATATAATTCCCGAATCTTCCCTTCAAACACAATTTGTTGGTGTCGTTTCGGCGCGGTCCTCAGTTTTTTACAGAAACACCAGCCGCCAGGCATTCGTTATAAAATTTGCTGTTTACATTTTGTACCTCTAAGATAAATGATCACCCCCACCCCACCTCAATCCATCCCCGTGAAAAGTAGTAAAAATAAAATTATATATACACCCTGTTTCCGTTTATTTCTTTCGAAGTATAAATTTTGGCGGGGTGACTTATGTCTCCAGACTGACTCCTCCTTACCTCAGTCTGACATTCTCAGAGTCGAGTTCTGACCTCGGGAAGACTTCTAACTCCAGGACCGACTTCTCCTGACCTCTCGGGCCGACAAGTGCGGGCCAATTTTTCTGGTGCGACTTCTCTGGGACCGATTTCTCAGAACCAACTTTTTCAGACCGACGTCTTCTGGAATGGGTGAAAGGGGTGGGGGGGGGGGTGGGGGGTAGATCTTCTGTATTCAGTCGGCCATCCTTTCATGATAGACGCGAGTAGTAACACGGGTGTCAATAGAACACGTTTGTCCCACAAGACATGTTCACGAAAACGTTCTAGAATGTGAAGGGAATTTGGAAACGTTCTGACGGCGCCGACATTATGACGTCATAAGAGGGTCCCAATTTTAGACTGTAGTATGAATACATGCGGGAGGCCTATAGCGCGCCAGTATTGGTAATCGCTTCTATATACATATAACTTCTCTAGGGATATGGGTATTGATGTGTGAATTAAATTCATAGAAATGGTCGAGGAGTACAGCAAATAAAACAACTCAATAGAGTACAAGGGGACCTGTGCATAGAAATCCCGTGAATAAGTCTGATAGGTACGCCTAACCGGTTTCGTTCTGATTGGAGAACTCGTCAGAGGCAAAGGTAACTACTTGTGGCTCAGCCTTATATACTATCTCGGCTCAGTGTGGCGGATGTAGAGTGATGACGTGTTTGACAAATGCTGGGGTGTTTGTATAGGCACTTACTGATTTTGGTGAGAGGTACATCCAACAAAAAGAAACTCCAGTATCCGCATCCGAGAACATATGGCGGACATTAGACTTATACGGGACACACCCATTGCCATTCACTTCAATGGCCCCAATCATTCTTTTTCCGACATTCGCTACCGTATTATACAAGTACTACACTCCGACCCGGAATCTTCTACAAATACGGACCAGCGCCGATTGAGTGAAGTCCATTGGGATATTCACACTTAAAACACTACAACCATTTGGCCTGAACAGAAAGGACTTTTAATTAAGTGGTATATATAGGTCGAGGAGTACCTTTTAATATCTGGCACTGAGACTGTGGTAATGGCTTGGGCTGTCTGGGAGACTCTGTATAGAAATCTACAGAAATAGGTGTAGGTGCATAAGTCTGGAAAAATGTAAGTGGTCCGGGGGCTATTTTGTTGGGTTGGGTATGAGTATACATAGGTGGCCTACGGTGACTGGGCAGTTCTATATAAAGAACATCAACGACAAAAGCCTAAGGCCTACATCCTCGTTGCCAACCCCTTGTATTGCTTTGGGCAAGTTTGTCCCCTCTCCACTGGAATTGAGAAATGTGGCCGGAGTAGCCCATCTCCTTCACTTTTAGGTCGTAGGATGGCGCCAATAGTTTCAAATATCTCGAGAAATTCTATCTACTGTGGCAGACACAGGTATACACAGGCGGTCTTCGGCGCGCCAGGATTGGTACAGACAACTCTATACATAGGGCATTAAAAGCAAAGACCCCATCCCACTGGCCGCTCCCCCGGAAAAAAGCAATTACTCGTATACCTATGATCCTATTTTACCTACTTTGACTTCGTTGCCAGTCGTATGGGTTCACTACAGTACCCCATTTCCCTTTGTAGCCCAAAGGTTTGTATTATAGTACGAGGTAATGTTTTTAGGTCCCGTTTCCTTAACTTTGACGCCCAAAATGCGTTTGCGAAAGCTATGAAAATGGGCGCGATGCTTTCATTTTCATACCCCCCATTTTGAAACGTATGGAAAATAGAACATTGCGCTAACTTTCATCGGTCTCATGGACTCAATTGCGGACACCAAAAAGCCTGACGCTTATAAATCCCTCGCTAAAAGGAGGTGCTAAAATTTGGACATAGATACAAATAGTTGAAATGGGGCGCTGGGACACCAAAATAGTGAAATGAGTCAAGGAGTAGTATGAAAAAGAGAGCATTCACAGACTCATATTCGGTAGCCAGGGGCCTGCCTGATGTTTAGCAATGGGGCGCTAACATAGGGCGTTGGAATTGGGGTTACTGAGAACAGTGACTGGATAAATACCCAAAATTAGAAATTTTGCAGCAATTCAAATGCTGGAAAAAAGACAAACCATCTTTTTGACTCATTTGAGAGGAAGGGGCAGTGATATTATTTGCATTGGCACTTTATCACTTGGTTACAGTACCGCCAAATTAAACATTATTATACAGGAAAATTGGAAACAGTAGCTCTTCATCAAAAAAAGAGCCGGAGTGTGGGGGTGAATTGACGAAGTTATATAAAATATTTGATGAAGTGTATGTTTATGCCGACTAATAAGAATTAGTCAAAAATGAAAGCCGCTTAGAAGGAAGTAAACTTCCGAGCATGACGGCAAATTGACGAAGTTATATTTTTTATATATATATATTCTAGCTGGGGCCCGCCTTCGTCCGAGAACGAATTAAATGGGCAGGTGTGTTGAACATGCGCAACTTGAGTGCCCCAGAAGACTACCTGATGAAAATTATTTGTAATGCAACGTTTCGTCCAAACTGCCGAGCAGTTTTCTTGATCGTCATTGCGCATGCACAAAGACAGGAACACACCTCACACCCGACGATGGCAAATCACTACCCGATGGACCCTACATAGTACATACAAATCCTAAGTTTCGTCCGGATCGGCCCAGTACTTTCCGAGAACGTCACTGCGCATGCGCGAAGAAGAACCCCCCCCCCCTCCCCGGTCCGATGGGTGGAAAAACCTTCCCGGGGCCGAACTACATTCGCACGCCAAGTTTCGTTCCGATCGGCCGAGTCGTTTTTGAGTCTATAGCGAACAGACCCCCCCCCCCCCCACACACACACACACACATACCCAGACAAACAAGCTCAAATATATAGCAGACTAGACGGCGTGCCCGACTTCGTCCGGGCTACAAAGATCGTCACTGCGCATGTGCGAAGACGGGCACCCACCCCACAACCAACGATGGCAAATCACTACTGATGGTCCCTATATACAAATCCTAACTTTGGTCCCGATCGGCACAGTAGTTTCCGAGATCGTTACTGCGCATGCGCGAAGACGCCCCTCCCACCCCGGTCCGATGAGTGGAAAGACTTTCCCGGACCGAACTACATACGCATGCCAAGTTTTGTCCCGATCGGCCCAGCTGTTTTCGAGTCTATAGCGAACAGACAGACACACCCACAAACGAACTCAAATACATAGTAGACTAGCTCGGTGCCCGACTTCGTCCGGGTTTTTGTCACTGCGCATGGCTCCCACCCCTGCAAATCATTACCCGATTGACCGTACTCACACCCGACGATGGCGAAAGAGTTTTTGTCACTGCGCATGCGCAAAGATTAGCTCCCACCCCCAATACCCTATAATTGCAAATGATTACCCGATGGACCATACATACAAATCCCAGGTTTTGTCCCGATCGGCATTGTTTCCGAGATTGTCACTGCGCATGCGCAAAGACGGCCCCCTCCCCCATATCTGACGGGGGGGGGGAAATCACTACCCGATGGACCCTACATACAAATCCCAAGTTTCGTCCCGATCGGTTCAGTAGTTTCCGAGATTGTCACTGCGCATGCACGAAGACATGCCCCCCCCCCCCACGCTGATTTCGAATAGCCCCCAAAACATCCCCGGACCCGAACCACACACCCGTGCCAAATTTCGTCTCGATCGGCCCCGCCGTTTTCGGGTCTGTAGAGAACAAACAAACAGACAAACAAACAGACAGACAAGATTACTCAAATATATATATAGATTAGCTGGGTGCCCGACTTCGTTCCGGCTTTTGTGCCCGCGCATGCACAAAGATTGGTTTCCACCCCATAGCCGACGTTGACGAAGGACCGTAAATATAAACCCAAGTTTTGTCCCGATCGGCCCAGTAGTTTCCAAGATAGTCTCAGCGCATGCGCGAAGACGGGCCCCACCCCACATCTGAGTAGCCTAAAACCTCCCCGGACCCAAACCACACACCCATGACAAATTTCGTCCCGATCGGCCCAGCCGTTTTTGAGTCTACAGAGAACAAACAAACAAACAAACAAACAAACAAACAAACAAACAAACAAACAAACAAACAAGATTACTCAAATATATATATAGACTAGCTGGATGCCCGACTTCGTCTGGGCTTTTGTCACTGCGCATGGGCAAATACTGGCTCCCAAATCTTCACCCGATTGACCGTACATACAAATCCCAGGTTCCGTCCCGATCGGCCCAGTAGTTTTTGAGATCGTTACTGCGCATGCGCGAAGATGGACACCCACCCCATACCCGCTGATGGCAAATGACTACACGATGGACCCTACATACAAATCTCAGGTTTCGTCCCGATCGGCCCAGTAATTTCCGAAGTCGTTGCTGCGCATGCGCGAAGACGGGCCCCCACCTCACGTCTGAGTAGCCTAAAACCTTTCCTGGCCCAAACCACACAACCATGCCGAATTTCGTCCCGATCGGCCCAGCCGTTTTTGAGTCTATAAAGAACAAACAAACAAACAAACAGACAAACAAGATTACTCAAATATATAAATAGACTAGTTGGGGGTGCCCGACTTCGTCCGGGCTACATAGATAGTCGCTGCGCATGCGCAAAGATTGGCTAACACGCCATAGCCGACGGTGGCAAAGCACTACCCGGTGGAACGTACATACAAATCCCAGGTTAGATTAAACATATTTTTATTTGCCATTAATAAATGCAAATCAGGATTAGAGAACAAGTGCTAGTCACTTCGAAAACTCTCCGCTCCTGTACATAGAATAACAGAAATACAATGGCAGAACAAAATTATGAAAAACAAATTAGGATAGATAAAAAGAAAGACTTAATTAGATAGTGAAAAAGTTACCAATAAAAAGGAAAAACATAAGGAAAACAGAAAGAAAGAAAAAACCTGCTCCATACTACACTATATACATATAGTGATGATGCCCCTCCCTTCACACACCCTGCTTCCGGTGTCTCTGGCTGATGCAGTGCCGCAAGAAACAGTATCAACTACATGTATAAAAACCAGTCGGTACGTCATGTATGTTGTGCCACCTGACCCGTATTGAACGTTATTACTGTCATATCCTACATGGTTGCATCTATGCGCCGTGGTCTGGGTTAAACCGGAGTGAGTCCCGAGTAAATTTTTGAACAGACAGGAAAATACATGCATTACTGTTGAATGACAATGATGGGCTCCCATAAAGTAACAAATCTATTGTAGCCCTGTCACTTGTTACTCGTCTCAATTCGTCAAATAGGGTTTGACGAATGTCGTCATAGTTGGTGCAGTGCAGAAAGTAATGTTCTGCATCCTCAACGCCTCTGCCACAAGAACAGATTGGGGAAGTACCAATGTAATTATTATATTTATCACCATTAAGGTCACTACAACCAGTCCGTAGCCTCGCGTGGATGATGTTATATTTACGAGTTCCTGTCGCAAAATGAGAAGGTGGTTTGAAATTGGCTGGTGAGATCAATCTTTTGAATTCGATTAGTGAAGTGCTATTGCGAATGGCATCGGGCAGATTATTCCAAATTTCAGTACAGGAAGGGAAAAAAGATCGCTTGAATAGTTCCGTTCGACAATGATAAGGGGCAAAATTTGATGCATCGCGTAGACTATAATGAGATCTGTCGGAGACACGTTGTGGTAGTAGGTAATGTAGAAAATTCGGGGCTGTTCGATTAACAATTTTATAAAAAGTACACATTTTCTGAACATGACGCCTACTTTCCAAACTGTTCCAACCTACTTCCAGCAGAAGTCGTTCTTTTGAAACAGACCTTGTAAGTCCTGTGATTATTCGGGCAGCGTCACAGTGAACATCGTCCACTCGTTTGAGTTGGTACTCGGGAGCGCAGCTCCATACTGAATTTCCATATTCTAAAATTGGTAAGATAAAAGCAAGATACAGTTTTTCAAGGATTTTCCTATTAAAAACATATTTCAATTTTCTTAACTGGGATAGCCTCGCGTAAGCTTTTTTACAAATACTGTCAATATGTTCTGACCACGACAGGTTTGCTTGCAATGTTAGGCCTAAATGGCTGTGGTGTTTACAGAATTCAATTTCTTCATTATTAAATGTAATTTCTAGTGACGAAATTGTCTTGCTTAGAGTGAACAGGACAGCTTTAGTCTTTTTCGCGTTGAATGAGACTAACCAAGTTTCGGCCCAATCATTTATCTTTTTTAACTCAGAGTTCATTTTCAACTCAATATTACTAGGATTACTGGATGATTCAGTCAAGCACGTGTCATCCGCAAAAAGGCGAGTGATTGAGTCTATTTCGTCAACAATGTCATTTATGTATACTAAGAAGAGGAAAGGCCCAAGAACTGATCCCTGTGGTACTCCTGCTGTTACTTCTTCATAATTGGAATAAGAGCTGTTAATTTTAACTCTTTGTTTTCTAGATGAAATGTAGCTATGAAACCATTTAAGTAAACTTCCCGAAACTCCATATACCCTTAGTTTAAAAATAAGCCCTTGATGCCACACTCTGTCAAACGCCTTCGATATATCGCAGAAGACGCCGCACGTATGCATACTTCTGTCTACAGCTTCGCAAAGGCGGTGGTAGACTTCCAACAGCTGGAATACAGTACTGTTATTTGGAAGAAAGCCAGATTGTAAATGGTAAAATAGATTGTTCTCATTAAAATGATTGTAAACGTCTTTGAACACCACTCGCTCCATGATTTTTCCTATGCAACATAGTAAAGAGATAGGTCGATAATTATGAGGGTCTTGGCGGTCTCCCTTTTTATACAGTGGAATTACATCAGCGTGTTTCCACTCTGATGGAAAAACAGCCAAGTCCAATGATTTTCTAAATAACAGAAATAGGGGTCTGCTAACGCTAGATTTCGTTTCCTTCAGCATTCTATGTCCGATGCCGTCATGGCCACTACTTTTGCTGGTTCTGAGAGTTTTGATTATTTTGACAATGTCTTCCTGCGTAAAAGTGACGTCAGCTATTGATTTAATTGATCTGTGTTTGAAGGGTGGGAATTGTTTGCCCTTAGAGTCCAACAAGCTAGTCTTGATAAATGTTTCATTCAGGAGTTCAGCTTTCCCAATATCGGTTTCTAAGATATCAGAATAGGCACCCACGGTCTTTCTAAGGGCTGGTATACCTGGTTCAGACGCAAAATTGTTCTGAAACATTTTAATAACATGCCAGAATTGACGTTGATCATGATTTTCAGATATCAGATCATCAATTTTTTCGAAGTATTGTTCTTTAGCAAATTTCTTCATGTTATTAACTTTATTCCTAGCTACTTTATATTTTGCCCATGTGTTAGGATTGTTTGTTTTTAGAGCCGACTTACGTAATCGATCGCGTAGGCGGAGAGCACGTCTGATTGTGCTGTCAAACCATGGCTTGTCGGATTTTCTTATTGTAACTATATGGTGTGGAATGCATTTTTCCGCAATCTTCAAGAAAGAAGACATAAACGCTGAAACAGCAACATCCATGTCTTCTTCCTTGCAGATTAAGTTCTCCCAGTCGGTTTCATCAATTAGATTGTTCATTTGTTCAAAATCTGCTTTTTTGTAATTCCAGAGTTCGCGACAGGTGAGGGGTTGAGTTGGGTGAGAACAAACTACATGCGCGAATACCGCAAGATGGTCGGAAAAACCCAATTCAAGTGTGCCAGACTGGGCAACCGTAACAACATCGCTAATAATGAATGGGTCTAGCAGTGTTCGAGACGTTCTACCAATTCGTGTAGGCTCAGATACGACATTTGTTAGGTTGAATTGGGTTAATAATTGATTCAATCTACTATGCTCATCAAAAAGGTTGGAATTTATGTCACCAGTTAATACCACTGCTGGATTTATTTCTAAAGCCTTTTCAATTCTATCTTCTAGTTCTGTCCAGTAGTTTACGCTCGATTCTCGTTCAGATCTGTATGTAACGCAGAGAATAAATTTTTCTTTGTTACCAATTTCGAACCAAAGAATATCGTCATCAAATGACAAGTGTGTTATTTGTTTAAAGATGATGTGATCCGCAAAATATACCGCTACACCACCGCCAAACTGATTACGATTGTGTACAATAGGTACAGAATAGTTTGGAATTAATATATCATTTATATTCACATTGTCATCCAAATGTGTTTCCGTAAAACAGATAATATCAAAGTCGTCCACGTCTTCTGCTATTTTTGACAGTTTGTGGCGGATGCTACGGATATTGTAGTTTAAGATAGAGATTGTGTTTGAATTTTCACTGCCTGATGCTGGTCGAACTGGGCCGGGATTCAGGTGAATATCACCACAGAGTAAGAGTATTATCATAATAACAGTAGTAATTATAGAGGAGCAATGAGGTATTCTGAATGATAAACATCTGAGATGGACTGTACCTGTATACGGCCGAAAGCACACACCTGACTGACCTGAGTTTCTGTTAAGAATATTATAGAAAATTCCCACTGAGTGTCTGTGTTGCATTGCGTCAATCGCCATATTTAATTCTCACTTTAGTTTGTGAAGGATTTTTTGTATCAGTGGGAGTGGCAAACATTCGTTTTTCCACAGGTTTAGTGCATGGGGCACACGGGTTGGCATCATCACTGGAGCAGGAAAAGAAGATAAAATGAACAAAAAAATATAGTAAATGCAACATGTGTTTAAACATGGTAATGTTCACCTGAAAAAAGAAAGCTCGAAGTGAATGGTCGGGTTAAGCGAAGATCTTGCGCTAGTATTCAAGTCCAGTTTTCAATACTATACTACCAAGTCCTGTAACAAAAAAGACGGATACGGTCCTGGATTTCTCCCAACCAGCTCATCATGTGAGTGAAAAAACAAACACAGATAACCGTTTCACCGAGTGCAGAAGGCTTCCTATTTATAAATTACAAAGAAATATATATATATATATATATATATATATATATATATATATATATATATATATATATAATATATATATATATATATATATATATATATATATACACACATATATATATATATATATATATATATATATATATATATATATATATATATATATATATATATATATATATATATATAAAGAAGAAGATATATTTTGTGGTGTTCCAAACGGCAACATGGTGCGATGCCAGCCGTCGAGTACATGTACGTTCAACCGAGCCGCTATTGCGGCTCGGTCGAACGTACAACCCGACAGCAGACACCACATCAGTCTGCCGCCAACATATCCCACCCACTTATAAAGTGATGAGTAAGCTTAAGTTGTGTGCGCCGTAACTGATTTTATGCAAACAATGATCAACCTGATTAACAGTCCGAGTTAACCGTTCGAGGCCCATTCGCAAGCATAAAAGAACGGATAATAATACGGAACAAAGAAAAAAAAAAAAAAAAAAAAAAAGGTTTTTAATTGGGCCTCAGTTGTCTCAGTGCGTCAACATGAACATGTTGGGTTGCTCGGGTGTTAAATTTCATACAGAGATTTAAAAAATCAAGGTTTGGTTCTCAGGCAATCCCTCACTGAATTTGAGCCCCCGCATTGAACATTTTTATTGTCTTTCGTTGTCCACCCATATTAGGAAAAATTGAGGAGACTCAAGGTTTTTATGTTTGTCCATTGATGGATGTTTATTTTTTGTGTTTGCAATACATTTGACCTGTCACAATCTACGGGAGAGTGGAGGCACTCCCCCATAAGTTGTAACAAGCCAAATATTTTTGCAAACATCAATATTTTTTACTTTAAATATAATGAGAAAAGTATAAAAAGCATGTGAAGCCTATGAATTGGAGTACTGACATTTTGTTATTGGAGGAACATATATATATATACTTTCTAGATTTCTGTGTGTATAAAGACAGTAAAAAGCCTCTCAATGTATATATACACTTTCTAGATTTCTGTATGTACAAAGACAATAAAAAGCCTCTCAATATATGCTCACCTTTTCGCGGGAAAAAAATAAAAAATTAAAATAATATCCCCCCTCACTCAGTGATTAGAACAAAAATGGCCTGAGAACCAATTAATTTATTTTGTGTGCCCTAATCAGTTAATTGTAACAGACGATCGAGACAGGTCGTCCACAAACAGATGAAGTGAATTGTGTCAGTAGTCCCAGTTTAAAGCTTTATTACCTGGTGTTTTTTCTACTAAAATCCCAGGTTTCGTCCCGATCGGACGTGTAGTTTCCGAAATCGTCACTGCGCATGCGCGAAGACGGCCCCCATATAAACACCCGACGGTGGCAAATCACTACCCGATATTCCCTACATACAAAGCCCAAGTTTCGTCCCGATAGGCCCAATAGTTTCCGAGATCGTTACTGCGCATGCGCGAAGACGCCCCCCCCCACCCCCTGTCCGATGGGTGGAAAACCTTCCCAGGACCGAACTACATGATCGGCCCAGACGTTTTCGAGTCTATAGCGAACACAGACAGACAGACAGACAGACAGACAGACAGACAGACAGACAGACAGACAGACAGACACAGACAGACAGACAGACAGACAGACAGACTCAAATATATAGTACACTAGCTGGGTGCCCGACTTTGTCCGGGCTTTTGTCACTGCGCATCTGCGCATGCGCAAAGATTGACTCCCACCCCACAGCCGAAAGACCATACATACAAATGCCAGTTTTCGCCCCGATCGGTCCAGTAGTTTCCGAGATCGTCACTGCGCATGCGCGAAGCCGGGCACCACCCCATACCCGACAATGGCAAATGATTACACGATGGACCCTACATACAAATCCAAGGTTTCGTCCCGATCGGCCCAGTATTTTCCGAGATCGTCACTGCACATGAGCGAAGACGAGCCCCCACCCCACGTCCGAGTAGCGTAGAACCTTCCCGGGCCAGAACCACACACCCATGCCAAATTTCTTCCCAGATCAACCCGGACGTTTTCGAGTCTATACCAACAGACAGACAAATAGACAAGCAAAATTACTCAAATATATAGATAGACCAGATGGGGGCCCGAAATTGTCACTGCGCATGCGCAAAGATTGGCTCCCAACCCTGCAAATCTTTACCCGATTGACCGTACACACACCCGACGATGGCGAATGAGTTTTTGTCACTGCGCATGCGCAAAGATTAGCTCCCACCCCCATATCCTATAATGGCAAATGATTACCCGATGGACCATACATACAAATCCCAGGTTTTGTCCCGATCGCAAAAGTAGTTCCGAGATTGTCACTGCACATGCGCGAAGGCGGGCCCCACCCTAGGTCCGATGGGTGGAAAAGCTTCCCGGGACCGGAATATATACGTCTGCCAAGTTCCGTCCCAATCAACACATTCGATTTCGAGTCTATAGCGAACACACAGGCAGACAGACAGATATGTGAAGACGGGCCTCCACCCAGGTCCAATGGGTGGAAACCTTCCCAGGACCAAACTACATGTGCATGCCACGTTTCGTCCCGATATGTCCAGACGTTTTCGAGTCTATAGCAAACCCACAGACAGACACACACACAGACACAGAAAAATAAACTCAAATGTTTAATAGACTAGCCCGAGGCCCTACTCCGTACAGGAATGATTTACATGAGCCGAGCATGAGCAATTTGAGTGGCCCAGGACACTGCCGGATGGAACTTACATACGAATCTCAGGTTTTAAGCCAACCGGCACAGTAGTTTTCGTGATTGTGACTGCGAATGCGCTAAGATGATCCCCCCCCCCCCCCCCACCACATGTCCGAATAGAAAACCTTCCCGGGTTGTGGTGGGGCCATCTTCGCGCATGCACAGCATTGATAGCGAAAACTACTGGGCCGATCGGCACAAAACTTGGTGTTTGTATGTAGGGTCATCGGTTAATTATTTGCCACCGTCGGGTATGGGATGGGGACCTGTCTTCGCGCATGCGCAGTAACGATCTCGAAAACTACTGGACCGATCAGGACAAAACTTGGGATTTGTATGTATGGTCTATAGGGTAGGGATTTTAATAATTTTTAGATGAGCTAAAAGAGTAGCTAAAACCGTATTCTAAAATCGCAAGCCCTAAGATCCCACCCCCCCCCCCCCTCCCCTATTTACAGAAGCCATAACAAGACGCATAAAACAGAGTTGCCCATAAAATATCCGCACAATCAATATTTATAGTATAATGCAATATTCAAGTATTCATGCATACTTGCAGACTGACTGGGAGGAATATACCGATTGAAAATGCGTTTTATAGAATAGACATGTGCGGTCAGCTGCCACTGGACTG
Source organism: Pictodentalium vernedei (assembly GCA_031216915.1). Classification (NCBI taxonomy): domain Eukaryota; kingdom Metazoa; phylum Mollusca; class Scaphopoda; order Dentaliida; family Dentaliidae; genus Pictodentalium; species Pictodentalium vernedei. The sequence goes on along the minus strand of CM062291.1, from coordinate 257,918,281 downwards.
AAGACGTCAAACGCTGACCACTTACCCAACATAAAGACGAAAACGGCCCGAACATTGACCACATTAAGCCTAAAATAGCCTTAAATATCTCCAAAATTTCTCGCAGACCTATTGAAATTTGGATATTATCAGAATCGGCTTTTTGGGTTCTAATGATATCCAAATGTGTATACAATGTGTAGTTTCATTGAAAATAGGTGGAACTTATATAGGAAATAATACGAAATTTAATAATCTCAATAAGTGCCGTGTTAGGTAAAGGGATATAGTGCCAAATTTTTTTGCATGGATTTCCCAAAGCAATTGGTCAATATAAGTTTGGGTCGAATTATACAAAGTTCCATCAGTGAGAAAGGGCAAATTCTATGATTTAACTCTGATCATATCGCGCGAATAATTTTAGCCATTTGAAAACTGGGAAATATTTTACTACAAAAGTGGTAAAAACGTTACTACAAAAGTGGTGACTTTGTTTTTTTATGACAAAAGTGGGCGACGGTTACTACAAAAGTGGAGACCTCATTTTACTACAAAAGTGGGCGACGTTACTACAAAAGTGGTGAGCTACCACAAAAGTGGGCGTTTTCTACTACACAAGTGGTGAGCTACCACAAAAGTGGTAATTACTACAAAAGTGGGCGTCACACCCGTTACCCGTACACGTACACGTTAATTAAAAAGTCGGGGGGCGCGGCAGCTCAGTTGGTAGAGGTGCAGGCTGCAAGCCGAGAGGTCCTCGGTTCGAGTCCCACCTGCGGCAACCGCGTTGTGTCCTTGGGCAAGACACTTTACCCCGATTGCCTACATGGGGGCACGATGACGCTGTGTACTGAGGCGTACTGCACGTCGATGGTGCGCATGTCTTCAACCAATCTAACCCTGCCTGTGCTGCGGTGCAGAGTTCAGAGTTACGATGTTGGGGAGCTGACAGCTGCTCGTCGTTGCTCGGTGGTTCTCTCCGGGTACTCCGGCTTCCTCCACCCGTAAAACTGTCACGGTCACGATTAGCCATTGTGCATAAGTATGTGACCTTAAACACCAATAAATAATAATAATAAATTAAAAAGTCGTTGTTTCGCAACTCAATTTTTCTCAAATCCCAACGTGTACGGTTACGTGTATCCACACGTACCCGTACACGTTTGAAATCGCAAACTCCCTAATGTTTGGTTTAGTACATTTTGTGTACATGTAATCAAATTACGGACCGTGGGTCCAAGTTTGGACTAGGAACTTACAATACAAGTAGAGTTTAGTCAAAGACATACTAGTACTGACAGGGGCATAGCCAGGATTCTGTAATTGGGTAAGAGGGTGCCAAAAAAATTCCGTGGGCCGGGGTGGGTGAGTGGGTCTGAGGTGGAAAAAACATGTTTTTGTGTTGTTGCCAATTTTTACCTGAAGGCTCTGGGAGGCTCAGAAAGGCCCATAACAGATTCCTTTCACTTACATAGAGAATCTATCACGAGTCCCCGATAAGTATGTAAAATATGAACCGAGTCCACTAAATTCGATTCGGGTCGAGCTTTAGCGAGGCCGAAATCGAATTTAGTGGACGAGGTTCATATTTTACATACTTATCGGGGACGAGTTTGAGATTCTTTTTATCACATCACCGTGATTTGTTTACATTCTGACAGAATTTGGTGAGCCTCCTTAACCCAAACCTATGGCGTACCATTTGGGTCAAAAGTCTATTCTCATCGCGATGAGATTAAAATACACGTCCAATGTGCATTTTTGGCGATGCACCTGTATTTTATCGTTTCAACGCTATTTCTAAATGTAGGTGCACCTGGAAAAAATATCGATGCACCTGGAAATATCCACGTCTAACGTGAAATTTGTACATCCGACGTGCATTTCCAGGTCGGACGTGCATTTCTCATCGCGATGAGATTTCGCTAAATAAAAATATAGCGATGCACCTGTATTTTTTGTAGGTGCACCTACATGCCAAAAGAGCGTTGCAACGATAAAAATCCAGGTGCATCGATAAAAAATACACGTCCGACGTGTATTTCAATCTCATTGCGATGAAAAATGCACGTCCAACGTGCAATTTAAGGCAAAAATGCACATCCAACGTACATTTTTGCCAAAATACGCGTCCGACGTGCATTTTTTAGCGATGCACCTGTATTTTAGCGTTGCAACGCTATTTTTGAATGTAGGTGCACCTACAAAAATATCGATGCACCTGGAAAATAATCCACGTCCAGCGTGCATTTCATTCGTCCAACTTGTATTTTATACGTCCGACGTATAAATGAACGTCGGACGTGCATTTCCCATCGCGATGAGATTTTCCTAAACAGAAAATAGTGATGCACCTGTATTTTTTACAGGTGCACCTATATTCAAAAATAGCGTAACAATGATAATTTCCAAGTGTATCGCTAAAATTACAACGCTATTTTCGAATGTAGGTACACCTACAAAAATATCAATGCACCTGGAAAAAAATACACGTCCAACGTACATGTTAGCCAAAATACACGTCCGGCGTGCATTTTTTAGCGATGCACCTGCATTTTAGCGTTGCAACGCTATTTTCGAATGTAGGACCACCTACAAAAATATCGATGCACCTGGAAAATAATCCACGTCCAGCGTGCATTCACTCGTCCAACTTGTATTTTCCCATCGCGATGAGATATTCGAAAATAGCGATGCACCTGTATTTTTTACAGGTGCACCCACATTCAAAAATAGCGTTGCAACGATAAATCCCAGGTGCATCACTAAAATTACACGTCCGACGTGCATTTCAATCTCATCGCGATGAGAAATGCACGTCCAACATACATTTCCAGGTGCATCGCTAAGTTACACGTCCGACGTACATTTAACCTCATCGGGATGAAAAATGCACGTTGGATGTGTATTTCTATTTTTAGGAACCGGGTTCACCTGCATCTAACAATTCCTATTGGCTAACTCAAAATGTACGATGGACATGCATCTATTTTTAGAAATGCGGTGCACCTGGAAATGTACGTCGGACATGCATTTTTTATCGCGATGAGATTAAAATGTACGTTGGATGTGTATTTCTATTTTTAGGAACCGGGTGCACCTGCATCTACCAATTCCTATTGGCTAACTCAAAATGTACGATGGACGTGCATCTATTTTTAGGAACGCGGTGCACCTCGAAATGTACGTCGGACGTGCATTTTTCATCGCGATGAGATTAAAATGTATGTTGGGCGTGTATTTCTATTTTTAGAAAGCGGGTGCACCTGCATCTACCAATTCCTATTGGCTAACTCAAAATGTACGATGGACGTGTATCTATTTTTGGAAACGCGGTGCACCTGGATTTACCAGTTTCCATTGGCTGAATAATAAATGTACGTTGGACGTACATTTCTCATCGCGATTAGATTAAATGTGCATCGTATATGGAAACCCCTAACCGACACGTCAATCGCTATTCGTTAATCACCAATCAGGTTCACCGACTTGCAACACAACACAATTTTGCTCCAAACAATAAAGTTTCAATCATTTTTGCCCCTTTACTCTTCCAAATCACATATATAGTAATGGTTGGGAGGGGTTTGGTGATTTGCTGATGGCGAATAGCGATTAAATTTTCTTTTTGTTGTCAGCGAATGGTGAGTCACAAATGGCGATTAGCGATTCATTTTTTATTTGCGATTGGCCAATGGCGATTAGCATTTGTCGATTAGCTAATGGCGAATGGCATTTAGCGATCAGCGAATGGCAAAAAGGGGTACGCATTTGATTATTGGCAAATGGCGACTCGTGTGATTGTCAATCGCCATTCGTCAATCGCTGGAAGATAACTGCCATTCGTTTGTGAGCTATTCGCCAATTCTTTGAGAGGCCCACGCGTGGGTCAAAACTAGGCAACATGTGAACAATGAAATCGTTTGCCCCCTTAGTTGATTCTTTTAAAATGGCTTGAAATATTTCGTTAATTGTACATAATCATGATATGACAAAACTACTTTTTAAAGGGGATAAATTTATAACAATACAAATATTACAGTTTGATACCAAACAAACTACGTTTGACCAGCGACCAGTATTAGGATTCTAAACTTGAGTATAAGACAAGGTTGGACTGAGAATGTGCCCTCCAAATTTTTAAGTTGAATAATATGAATGTGTGAAGTTACTATGTCAATTAAGGACATTAATGATAACGAAATACAACCGCTCCAAAGGATCCTTGTTACGTGACCGCCTGAACGATGCCCCGTTCCAAAATACCGAATATGTACCAAAAACTAAGCTATTAATAAGCGTGTATGTAAATATATGTGTATTTTCCGAAAAAAGAAAAATAAAATATAATTTTACCTCTGCCCCAATGCCTCATGGTGGGGATTGATGGGTGGGGGGTGGTGGTAAATGTTTTCCAAACCATGCCTGCTTGTAAATTATTCAACAGAATGCAAACACCGGGCAAATGGGCATTAGAAATCAACGCAACATACAAATCACGTAAATTGAAAAAATCGGAAATCGCCTTTAAACACACTTTTGCCCACATTGGACCTATCGCTACATGAACCTTTTTGTTGTTATTGTAGCTAGACTGAGCTCAGGGCGTACATCTTCACGTATAGGTCTAGAAGCACTATGATTTCCACAAATCCATGTTCCCACCCTACGCTGCAACCCCCCCCTCCCCCCCCCCCACACACACACACACTTTATATACCATGTCATTTTTACAATCTAAGAAAACCATTTTCTTGGGTGCTCGTAAGTACAGTGCACATCACAGCGGATCAAGACGTTTTTAAAGTAGCACTAATTACCCACACAGTTAGTCCAAGCTAAAACTCAAAATCCGCAATAAAAAATTATTAGTTTAGTACAGTTACTGGGAGTAACAAACAAAACGAAATTACATTGAGGCATTCAGTATTAAACTGCGGCATAAATAGACTAGCAGTGGCCTACAGGTAGAGGTGGGGGGTTACGAGAGGATATCATCCGTGTAGTTTGGTGGGAGTCCTTCTTTCTGGAACATTTTTTTAAAAAGACTGTCGAAAATCGTATTCTCAGTAATTCAGAGACTGTTGTCCTTGACCTTCTTCCAAGTTATTATTTGAAGTGTTATTCTTGGAACTATAAATCCAAGTGATGTAAGCAATACATGTATTTATAAAGGAGCGTCTACTCATTTTCAAGGGAGCACAAGTTGTCGATAGGAAAGCATTTCCACAGAACTCCAACAGTAAATAC
>CM062291.1:257758703-257912952 GCA_031216915.1 Pictodentalium vernedei | reverse complement strand
AATCGCTATTCGTTAATCACCAATCAGGTTCACCGACTTGCAACACAACACAATTTTGCTCCAAACAATAAAGTTTCAATCATTTTTGCCCCTTTACTCTTCCAAATCACATATATAGTAATGGTTGGGAGGGGTTTGGTGATTTGCTGATGGCGAATAGCGATTAAATTTTCTTTTTGTTGTCAGCGAATGGTGAGTCACAAATGGCGATTAGCGATTCATTTTTTATTTGCGATTGGCCAATGGCGATTAGCATTTGTCGATTAGCTAATGGCGAATGGCATTTAGCGATGAGCGAATGGCAAAAAGGGGTACGCATTTGATTATTGGCAAATGGCGACTCGTGTGATTGTCAATCGCCATTCGTCAATCGCTGGAAGATAACTGCCATTCGTTTGTGAGCTATTCGCCAATTCTTTGAGAGGCCCACGCGTGGGTCAAAACTAGGCAACATGTGAACAATGAAATCGTTTGCCCCCTTAGTTGATTCTTTTAAAATGGCTTGAAATATTTCGTTAATTGTACATAATCATGATATGACAAAACTACTTTTTAAAGGGGATAAATTTATAACAATACAAATATTACAGTTTGATACCAAACAAACTACGTTTGACCAGCGACCAGTATTAGGATTCTAAACTTGAGTATAAGACAAGGTTGGACTGAGAATGTGCCCTCCAAATTTTTAAGTTGAATAATATGAATGTGTGAAGTTACTATGTCAATTAAGGACATTAATGATAACGAAATACAACCGCTCCAAAGGATCCTTGTTACGTGACCGCCTGAACGATGCCCCGTTCCAAAATACCGAATATGTACCAAAAACTAAGCTATTAATAAGCGTGTATGTAAATATATGTGTATTTTCCGAAAAAAGAAAAAATAAAATATAATTTTACCTCTGCCCCAATGCCTCATGGTGGGGGATTGATGGTGGGGGGTGGTGGTAAATGTTTTCCAAACCATGCCTGCTTGTAAATTATTCAACAGAATGCAAACACCGGGCAAATGGGCATTAGAAATCAACGCAACATACAAATCACGCAAATTGAAAAAATCGGAAATCGCCTTTAAACACACTTTTGCCCACATTGGACCTATCGCTACATGAACCTTTTTTGTTGTTATTGTAGCTAGACTGAGCTCAGGGCGTACATCTTCACGTATAGGTCTAGAAGCACTATGATTTCCACAAATCCATGTTCCCACCCTACGCTGCAACCCCCCCCCCCCCCCCCCCCCCCCCCCCCACACACACACACACACTTTATATACCATGTCATTTTTACAATCTAAGAAAAACCATTTTCTTGGGTGCTCGTAAGTACAGTGCACATCACAGCGGATCAAGACGTTTTTAAAGTAGCACTAATTACCCACACAGTTAGTCCAAGCTAAAACTCAAAATCCGCAATAAAAATTATTAGTTTAGTACAGTTACTGGGAGTAACAAACAAAACGAAATTACATTGAGGCATTCAGTATTAAACTGCGGCATAAATAGACTAGCAGTGGCCTACAGGTAGAGGTGGGGGGGTTACGAGAGGATATTATCCGTGTAGTTTGGTGGGAGTCCTTCTTTCTGGAACATTTTTTTAAAAAGACTGTCGAAAATCGTATTCTCAGTAATTCAGAGACTGTTGTCCTTGACCTTCTTCCAAGTTATTATTTGAAGTGTTATTCTTGGAACTATAAATCCAAGTGATGTAAGCAATACATGTATTTATAAAGGAGCGTCTACTCATTTTCAAGGGAGCACAAGTTGTCGATAGGAAAGCATTTCCACAGAACTCCAACAGTAAATACAGAGGTGCAGCCCCTCCCCAGACCTGTACTTTTCTCTCCTCACCATTTTTGAAATCCGTACGTTCCCTAAATCTCACCTGCCTACCGGACGCTTCAGTTGCCGTTCTAAAGCTTCGAAATCGTTTTTTGTACCTTATTAATTTTGATTTCACTTCACAAGGTGGTTGTGATATTTTATACTGAAGGTAACATGCTCGGCAATCGAAGGCCGAAATGATCATGAGCAAAATTGTGTTGTGTTGCAAGTAGGTGAACCTGATTGGTGATTAACGAATAGCGATTGACGTGTCGGTTAGGGGTTTCCATATACGATGCACATTTAATCTCATCGCGATGAGAAATGTACGTCCAACGTACATTTATTATTCAGCCAATGGAAACTGGTAAATCCAGGTGCACCGCGTTTCCAAAAATAGATACACGTCCATCGTACATTTTGAGTTAGCCAATAGGAATTGGTAGATGCAGGTGCACCCGCTTTCTAAAAATAGAAATACACGCCCAACATACATTTTAATCTCATCGCGATGAAAAATGCACGTCCGACGTACATTTCGAGGTGCACCGCGTTCCTAAAAATAGATGCACGTCCATCGTACATTTTGAGTTAGCCAATAGGAATTGGTAGATGCAGGTGCACCCGGTTCCTAAAAATAGAAATACACATCCAACGTACATTTTAATCTCATCGCGATAAAAAATGCATGTCCGACATTCATTTCCAGGTGCACCGTATTTCTAAAAATAGATGCATGTCCATCGTACATTTTGAGTTAGCCAATAGGAATTGTTAGATGCAGGTGAAACCCGGTTCCTAAAAATAGAAATACACGCCCAACGTGCATTTTTCATCCCGATGAGGTTAAATGTACGTCGTACGTGTAACTTAGCGATGCACCTGGAAATGTACGTTGGACGTGCATTTCTCATCGCGATGAGATTGAAATGGACGTCGGACGTGTAATTTTAGTGATGCACCTGGAATTTATCGTTGCAACGCTATTTTTGATGTGGGTGCACCTGTAAAAATACAGGTGCATCGCAATTTTCGAATATCTCATCGCGATGGGAAAATACAAGTTGGACGAGTGAATGCACGCTGGACGTGATTATTTTCCAGGTGCATCGATATTTTTGTAGGTGCACCTACATTCGAAAATAGCGTTGCAACGTTCTAAAAGCTTCGAAATCGTTTTTGTACCTTATTAATTTTGATTTCACTTCACAAGGTGGTTGTGATATTTTATACTGAAGGTAACATGCTCGGCAATCGAAGGCCGAAATGATCATGAGCAAATTGTGTTGTGCTGCAAGTCGGTGAACCTGATTGATGATTAACGAATAGCGATTGACGTGTCGGTTAGGGGTTTCCATACACGATGCACATTTAATCTCATCGCGATGAGAAATGTACGTCCAACGTACATTTATTATTCAAAAATTGAAGAAAAAACACTCTTCAAGCATTTCCTTCTCTTTTCTATCTTCCAAACATATCTTATGATTACTAAGTAGGTTCATAATGTGTACTTTAGATAAAAAACAAATAATCGAAACTTGGGTTCTGCTACACAAGTAATACATAAACAATTCACCTTCATTGGTAGCTATTATTGCGCTGTTGAACACCAAATTCGCTTGGAGTTTTCATTTGAAGACACTGTTATGCAACTGACTAAGAAGTGGACCTTTGCAGCCCCCCCCCCCCCCCCACCCACCACCAACAAGAAAAACCAACAAAAAACCAAAAACATTTCAAAACAACTTAAGAGCCCCATGGTGCTCACCAATATAGGGCTACAATGTTAAGATTGATCCGATCTTGGAGTAGAAGTCTAAACTGTGTAAATGTGCAAACCTTTATCGGGGGATGCCTTGTCCCAGCTATGAAACGCCCCGATATTTATCCCATACTCCCACTACCCCGTCCTAACTAGAATCTTCCCGTCATTACACCTTAGTCCTAGTTAGGACTGGAAGAGAACTCCTGAAGCCACACAACAAGCTTCCAAATATCATGCTAGATCCCTTAAAATTGCCTAGCGCTCCCCCCCCCCCCCCCATTATAAAATTCTGGCTACGCCATTGTTAAGAAATAGGGTCGGTAAATGGCGATTGGACATTAAGAAATGACGACTGGCAATACTGATTAGCGAAAAACGATTGCGATTAGCAATTAACTACTGGCGATTGGCATTGTTTCAGGGCCACAAAACCAGTTAGCAACTGGCGATTGACGATTGGCGAGATTGACGATTGGCGAATAGCGAATCTGCAGAGCCACAAAAAAAGCTGTTAGCGATTGGCATGTCGACAGAGGCGCATTTAACTGGCGATTAGCAAATGGCGATCAGACTGGCAACTAGCGATTGGGGATAGGATTGGCGACCAGCGATTGGCGTGTCGGTTAGGAGTTTCCATACGGGCGTGTAATTTATCCATGCACCTGGAAATGTACATTGGATGTGCATTTTTCAGCGCGATGAGATTAAATGTATGTCGGACGTGTAATTTAGCGATGCACCTGCAATGTACGTTGGACGTGCATTTTTCATCGCGATGAGATTAAAATGCAAGTCGGACGTGTACTTTTTCCTAAAATTGCATGTCCGATGGGTATTTTTCATCGCGATGAATGCACATCAGACGTGTAATTTTCGCGATGCATCTTAAATTTATCAGTGCAACGCTATTTTTGAATGTAGGAGCACCTGTAAAAAATCCAGGTGCATCGCTATTTTCTGTTTAGAAAAATCTCATCGCGATGAGAAATGCACGTCCAACGTGTATTTACACGTCGGACGTATAAAATACAAGTTGGACGAGTGAAATGCACGTTGGACATGGATTATTTTCCAGGTGCATCAATATTTTTGTAGCTGCACCTACTTTCGAAAATAGCGTTGCAACGCTAAAATACAGGTGCATCGCTAAAAAATGCACGTCAGACGTGTATTTTGGCTAAAATGTACGTTGGACGTGTATTTTTTACTAAAATTGCATATTGGACGTGCATTTTTCATTGCGATGAGATTAAAATGCACGTCAGACGTGTAATTTTAGCGATGCACTTGGAAATTATCATTGCAACGCTATTTTTGAATATAGGTGGACCTGTAAAAAATACAGGTGCTTCGCTATATTTTTATTTAGCAAAATCTCATCGCGATGAGAAATGCATGTCCGACGTGGAAATGCACGTTGGACGTACAAATTGCATGTTGGACGTGGATATTTCCAGGTGCATCGTACTTTTTCCAGGTGCACCTGCATTTAGAAATAGCATTGCAATGATAAAAAACAGGTGCATCGCCAAAAAATGCATGTTGGACGTGTATATTAATCTCATTGCGATGAGAATAGACTTTTGACCCAAATGGTACACCATACAAACCCACATTGCTACAATGTTTCGGCTTCCTTTGAATGCACTAGTAACCCAATCACGTTACTGAGGGCCAGCCACTTTCTCGTTGAAATATAGACCCAGTAAGGTTTATGTACATCGGGTATCAATGACTAAACGTTATTCATTTCTGATTTTCATGAGTTAGTAATAACAATATGAACAATATTTAATGATGCTAAAATATTACAGCTCCATGCACATGACTTTATAAGAGACATTCGAAAAAGAAACGCTACTTTTTCTTTGGAATGTCACGTGCTGGAGCCAGCAAAGGAAAGTTACGTGATACACTTGGAAATTATCGTTGTAACACTACTTTTGAATATAGGTGCACCTGTAAAAAATACATGTGCATCGCTATTTTCTGTTTAGAAAAATCTCATCGCGATGGGAAATGCACGTCCGACGTTCATTTATACGTCGGACGTATAAAATACAAGTTGGACGAGTGAAATGTACGCTGGACGTGGATTATTTTCCAGGTGCATCGATATTTTTGTAGGTGCACCTACATTCAAAAATAGCGTTGCAACGCTAAAATACAGGTGCATCGCTAAAAAATGCACGCCGGGCGCGTATTTTGGCAAAAATGTAAATTGGATGTGCATTTTTGCCTTAAATTGCACGTTGGACGTGCATTTTTCATCGCGATGAGATTGAAATACACGCCGGACGTGTATTTTTTATCGGTGCACCTGGATTTTATCGTTGCAATGCTCTTTTGGCATGTAGGTGCACCTACAAAAAATACAGGTGCATCGCTATATTTTTATTTAGCGAAATCTCATCGCAATGAGAAATGCACGTCCGACCTGGAAATGGACGTCGGACGTACAAATTTCATGTTGGACGTGGATATTTCCAGGTGCATCGCTATTTTTTCCAGGTGCACCTACATTTAGAAATAGCATTGCAACGATAAAATACAGGTGCATCGCCAAAAATGCATGTTGGACGTGTATTTTAATCTCATCACGATGAGAATAGACTTTTGACCCAAATGGTACGCCATAGGTTTGGGTTTAGGAGGCTCACCAAATTCTGTCACAATGTAAACAAATCACGGTGATGTGATAAAAAGAATCTCAAACTCGTCCCCGATAAGTATGTAATATGAACCTCATCCACTAAATTTGATTTGGGCCTCGCTAAAGCTCGACCCGAATCGAATTTAGTGGACTCGGTTCATATTTTACATACTTATCGGGGACTCCTGAGAGATTCTCTATGTAAGTGAAAGGAATCTGTTATGGGCCTTTCTGAGCCTCCCAGAGCCTTCAGGCAAAAATTGGCAACAACACAAAAAACATGTTTTTTCCACCTCAGACCCACTCACCCACCCGGGCCCACGGAATTTTTTTGGCACCCCCTTCCCCAATTACAGAATCCTGGCTATGCCCCTGTCAGTACTAGTATGTCTTTGACTAAACTCTACTTGTATTGTAAGTTCCTAGTCCAAACTTGGACCCACGGTCCGCAATTTGATTACATGTACACAGAATGTACTAAACCAAACATTAGGGAGTTTGCGATTTCAAACACGTATGGGTACGGGTACGTGTAGCTACACGTACCCGTACACGTTGGGATTTGAGAAAAATTGAGTTGTGAAACGACTTTTTAATTAACGTGTACTTGTACGGGTAATGGGTCAGTTACTCTGTGAGTTCAGGGTCATTATGTTGTTGACCAACAATGGCTTCCTCAGATCTGCTGATGTTCGGTGCGATTGAAGACGACGTAGAATTAGTGTTGTTATCCACAACTGATGAACGTTCAGCTTCTAACATTAGGTTTCATTACCCAAGCGTTGACTTGTCACGATTTACAAATGATGAATGCCGTCAAATGTTTAGGTTTGGCAAGGACGATTTAGCCAAGTTAACACCACATTCCAATTCCAATTAAATTTTGGATGTTCCGGATGTGGCCATGTTACACCGATGTTTATTCCGGACATGTGATTACAATGTGGTTACTGCAGGAATACTCATTTTGGGCGATCGACAGAAGGAAAGAACGTGGTCACGTCCTTTATTTGCTCAAGACAATGTACGAGTGGATTTGCAAGCAGGTTACAGCAAATATTTGAGCTGTTAATGTCATAACTGCAAAATATGTTTCGAAATTCCCTCTCGTGTTTCCACTGGCAGGCCATTTGAACTTTTTTGTTGACAAAAAATCTGAATTATTGCGCACTAGAATGACAAGATGAACCACTTGTAAAAAAATAACCGAGTGTATAAAATCGGGACGATTCACATAAAATAAGGCAATATTCATAACAAAGTAAGCAGAATGCTTCAGAAATCACTTTTTCTCGAAGAATATACAAAGTGTCCTGGAACTATATTGAGCGTGTTGATTTCCTCTGATGTTGTGAAGTTATTTACTTCATAGTAATCATGGATCTTCGCCACAGACTGTGTTGATGTCGGCAAAGGACTGATTGAAGATGGGTTGAAAATGATGCATTCGCGCTTTTAAATAAGGTGCGTTTAGACGATGCTGAGAATTTAGTTTTTTCTTGAAACCAACCATACCAACACAAGCGTTGATCAGTGTCTTTTGTCATCGTTTTACACTGACAAATGTGACAAATCTCCTTCACCAGAAACTATCTCCCAATTTGCATATCATAATAAACATAACCGCCGTCAGCGTTACCGTGTGGTCAAAACCCAAACAAATTATCGAATCCACGGTCAAAATTAGCCGCAATTGGCATTTAAACAAATGAAATACACGAAATATTTGCAATTTCTTCATTATCTATGCCGAGTTATTTATAACCAGACCACATGCGTTCAGTTTCGTTTGCCGGCATCAAACTGATATTGTTTGTGGTAATTAATAGTACGAGAAGGCGAAAGAAGCCAAATATTTTCCCATCATCTATAAATTAATTAAATTTGATAATTCCTTTTATTTTACTGAAATTATGAATCGATAAGTTGTAAAATCAAAGGTGCATCTGGGGCCGTGCAGTGGTGTCCTCTGTCCTCTTACCGGTAACCCATACATCATTACATGTACCAACTTTCTCCCTTGTATCTCAACCACTGCTACTCCAATATGAAGGATATTTGGTGTTGTGATCGAGCATCATGGGGAAACGATGCCTGTGCAGCTGCTGTAGCATGTGTTTCTTCCCACATTAGTAGTAGAGAGAGGCAAAATGACCCTGTTCTGGTGGAGGAAGTGGGGAGGGGTGGATGACGTCATGTTATTAAAATGTTACATATGGTAATTAACATGACATCACTTAATTAATGAATATTTTTTTAATCACATTAATTAATAACTGTTGCGTAATTAATTTTAATTAATGACTGTTGAATAATTAATGTAATTAATGAGTGTAATTAGGGTTGATTATAATAATTAGTATATTAATAACTGAATTAATAATGTTTACGTCAATTAGTACATATTTTTTTTTAAAGTCATAATTTGGATAGATATTATTAGATAAAAAATAATATATTTAAAAATAATATTGACGTATTGGACATATTTATGAATGCTATCAACTGGCTCTGACCTGGACATGTGCTAAGGTAAACACTGCATTGTGTCTGCGTCTGATTAAATCTGTTTTTTTTTCGAACGCGAACTACGACATGCGAGTGACAGATGTTGAGGTAATAAATTCCTATTGTTCAAAAGTTATGGGTGTAATAAAAACCTCATTAAATTAGCAATCAACATGCGACCTTCTTCCAGTCTCTGAGATTCAAATTTTCAAATTTCATTGATTTTTCAACGGTCCGATTTCTGCATTCTGACTGCTTCTCAAAAAATCAATTGGTCAATTTTAAAACAACGACAGTCACTCATAGACCAAGATATTCTGATTTTATGTCCCACGCGATAAAGTAATTTTTTAATCCGATGAACAAATAACATTTTGGTTATTGAAAAACGAGTGTGTTTTGTTTTTGCCCCCTATAAAGTCTGACGATTCGAACCTCACTCTCTTTAGAAACTGTGTCAGAAAAGTCAACATGACAAGCATCGACTATACTTCCATTAAAAGCTATGAGCAAACCAAGAAGCAGCGAGCTGATGAAGAATTTGCATCAGTGTTAAAAAAGTGGTGGTCAGCGACACTCCCCATGAAGGAACAAGAAAAGGAACTTAAAGACTACCCTTTTGCTGAGGCTGCCAGACGTCCCTTCAGGGAGATCCAGTATAAAATCGACCCAAACACTGGTTCGATCTTCCCGCACAAATACAGGAGGAAGCACGTTTAGGGTCAAGGTTGGAGACATCGGTAACAGTCGAAGAAGATTGGCACAGTGAATTTTTCACCGAGGCGGAGATGTCATTAACAGTCAATGAAGATTGGGAAAATGAGTTCATCACCCAGGCGGAGATGTCATTAACAGTCGAAGAAGATTGACAAAATGAGTTCTTCACAGAGGCAGAGATGGGAGGAAAAAAATAGCTTTCTATGGAAAGCAAGAAACGGCCCTTTTCAGGGCCACCATAATCTTAAAAAGTGTTACTTTGTCACAAGCACACACTTTTTCAACAATCACACACCTCCATTATCCCACGCCCCCCCCCCCTGCCACACCCCTGTAACCCCTCACAATACCTAAAACTTTCATGAATGCCTCTCCGCCAGGTCATCTAATACCAAAAACGTTTGGAAACCTCTCCCCTCTCCCCACCCCTCCCAATAGCTAAATTATCTTGAACCCCAGTCTAGTTCTCTAAATCCAATGGGCATGTCAGGCCACGGATACCCCATCCCCACAATTTTGAGCGATCAAATTATCCCGTGTAGTCTCCTCTCATAACTTACCTCACTCTTAACTCTTAGTTACTATGAGGTTGCCCCCCTAATAAATAGCATATATTCATTTAATATAATATATTAATAATTTTCGTTAAATAATTCATTTTTTATTCCACAAGACACTTGTCAAAAAAACAAAATGGCAGGTCAGTTTGACAGAAATACATGTATCGATTTATTCATGACTGTCTGATTGTTATCAAAACAGCCCTTATGTGTTTAACAGTTAATTGTGGACCAGTGCATTTAAAAATATCAAATTCAAGTAATGTCCGGCCATCATTTTCTCAAAGTTGATGACAATAATTGCTTTTAACTCAAGTGAAAATGGAAAAAAATTGGGTGATAACACTATGGCCTGTGTTTAATCATAGAAAAATCACACCCACATTATCGTGTTTTACTAACCGAATGTTTTATTTTTCAACATTTACTGAAGAATAACCCACCCATCTAAGTAAAAGCATGAAAGAGCTACCATTATCTAATTACCCATGTGGGGGAGGGGGTGGGGTGGTAGCGTTGTGTACTATAGCATACTTCTTTCAGCCAATGATAACCCTGTGTAGAACTTTGACAGTTGTTTGCCTTTGCACGATGGTTCTTTCCAGATTGCTCCAACTGTTGTTAAATAAATAAATGAAAAAACTACAATTATATAATAACAGGCCAAGCTCCTCTTCGTTTTACATGTTTTGTGAGGGGGACAATCAGCAGTACTTTCACCCCTCTCATTTTAATAGTTGAGAAACTCTGTTACTTGATCAAAATATGGTAAAAGGATACGTGATTCTGTATTAACCACCCCAAAGTGCAAAACTTAGAAAATATAACCCACCTAGAGCTGCACCAAAGCTACGTACACTATTTGAACTCCCGCATTGTGTCCTTGGGCAAGGTATTTAACCCCGATTATCCACATGGGGGCATGATGATGCCATGTACTAAGGTGTACTGCACGTCGATGATACGCATATCTTCAAACAATCTAACCCAACCTGTGTGACAGTGCGGATTTATGACGTTGGTGAGATGTCAGTTACTCGTTGTTGCTCAGTGTTTCTCTTTGGGCATTCCAATTTCCTCTATCCATAAAATTGTCATAGTTATGATTAGCCACCGCACGTAAGTATATGACCTTAAACACCAATAAATAAATAATGATAATTAGGATTTTAAATCTATTAAGACCTGAATAATTTATGAATTGGCGAATGTTATTTGATTTTAGCCAGTGGATTGACAGTGACTTCTGAACTTCGAGCTGGGGAACTCCATGTTTATTTAGAATAAACTGCGAATGTTTAATTTTTACTTGAACTTGATGTCCGGGTGTAAAGAAATAGCATATTTTCTGTAGACATTCTGTTAAATTCTGACATAAATTTTTACAGACCTGTCTAATTTTTTTTTTCAATCGAGTAAAAATATTTGATAGTTACTGTAACATGCCGACTAGCATGTTTAATGGATCTAACTACGCCAGCCTGACCGACCCTTTGCCCACCATGATCACAACAATTCTCTTTCTCTCTCTCTCTCTCTCTCTCTCTCTCTCTCTCTCTCTCTCTCGCTCTCTTGCTTTGTCCTCACCAACCGATATAGTAGGGGTGGAAACTAATTGCGTTCAAGCTGTTGTTTTTTTTACCACCCCCTTACAGCACAAATCAAAATGAAATCTGATTCATTGAACCATACTACAGCGTATGTGCTAAAATCCACACTGTCACACAGGTTGGGTTAGATTGTTCGAAAATATGCATATCATTGACGTGCAGTACACATTAGTACACAGCGTCATCGTGCCCCATGTGGATAATCAGGGTTAATTACCTTGCCCAAGGACACAATGCGGGAGTTTGAATAGTGTACGTAGCTTTGGGGCAGCTCTAGGTGGGTTATATTTTCCCAAGTTTTGCACTTGTGGGTGGTTAATACAGAATTGCGTATCCTTTTACCATTTTTGGATCGAGTAACAGCGTTTTTCAACTATTAAAATGAGGGGGTGAAAGTACTGCTGATTTTCCCCCTCACAAAACATGTAAAACGAAGGGGGGGGGGGCTTGGAATGTTATTATAGAATTGTAGTTTTTTCATTTATTTATTTAATGACTGTTGGAGCGATCCAGAAAGAACCATCGTGCAAAGGCAAACAACTGTCAAAGTTCTAAACAGGGTTATCATTGGCTGAAGGTAGTACACCATAGTACACAATGCTACTGCCCCACCCCCTCCCCCACATCGGTAATTAGATAATGGTAGCTCTTTCATGCTTTTACTTAGATGGGTGGGTTATTCTTCAGTCAATGTTCAAAAATAAAACATACGGGTCAGTAAAATACGATAGTGTGGGTGTGATTTTTCTATGATTAAACACAGGTCATAGTGTTATCACCCAAATTTTTTCCATTTTTACTTGAGTTAAAAGCGATTATTGTCATCAACTTTGAGAAAATGATGGCCGGACATTACTTGAATTTGGCATTTTTAAACACACTGGTCCACAATTAAATGTTAAACACCTAAGGGCTGTTTTGATAACAATCAGACAGTCATAAATAAATCGATACATGTATTTCTGTCAAACTTACCTGCCATTTTGTTTTTTTGAGAAGCGTCTTGTGGAATAAAAAATGAATTATGTAACGAAAATTATTAATATATTATATTAAATGAATATATGCTATTTATTAGGGGGACAACCTCATAGTAACTAAGGGTTAAGAGTGCTGTAAGTTATGAGAGGAGACTACTCAGAGTAATTTGATTGCTCAGAATTGGGGGACGGGGTATCTGGGGCCTGACATGCCCATTACATTTAGAGAACTAGACTGGGGTTCAAGATAATTTAGCTATTATGAGGGGTGGAGGAGGGGGAGAGGTTTCCAAAAGTTTTTGGTATTGAATGACCTGGAGGAGGGGCGTTCATGAAAGTTTTAGGTATTGTGGGGGGGGGGGGGGGGGGGGTTAAAGGGGTACGGCAGTGAGGGCGTGGGATAATGGAGGTGTCTGATTGGTTGAAAAAGTGTGTGTTTGTGACAAAGCAACTCTTTTTATGAAGATTATGATTATGATTATGACGTTTTTTGCTTTCCATAGAAAGCTATTTTTTCCTCCCATCTCTGCCTGGGTGAAGAACTCATTTTGTCAATCTTCTTCAACTGTTAATGACATCTCTGCCTGGGTGAAGAACTCATTTTCCCAATCTTTGTCGACTGTTAACGACATCTCCGCCTCAGTGAAAAACTTCACTATGCCAATCTTCTTCGACTGTTACTGATGTCTCCAACCTTGGTCCTAAAAGTGCTTCCTCCTACATGTGTACTGGAAGATCGAACCAGTGTTTCGGTCGATTTTTATACTGGATCTCCCCGAGGGGATGTCTGGCAGTCTCAACAAAAGGGCAGTCTTTAAGTTTATTTTCTTGTTCCTTCATGGGGAGCTTTGCTGACCACCACTTTTTTAACACTAATGCAAATTCTTCATCAGCTCGCTTCTTCTTGGTTCGCTCATACCTTTTCATGGAAGTATAGTCGATGCTTGTCATGTTGACTTTTCTGACACAGTTTCTAATGAGAGTGAGGTTCGAATCATCGGACTTTATAGGGAGCAAAAAAAAACACGCCCGTTTTTCAATAACTGAAATGTTATTTGTTCATGTGGTCATCGGATTAAAAAATTACTTCATCGCGTGAGATGTAAAATCAGAATACCTTGGTCTACGTGTGACTGTTGTCGTTTTAAAATTGACTGATTGATTTTTTGAGAACCAGTCAAAACGCAGAAATTGGACTGTTAAAAAATCAATGAAATTTGAAATTTTGAATCTCAGAGTCTGGAAGAATGTTGCGTGTTGATCGCTAATTTAATGAAGTTTTTATTTCACCCATAACTTTTGAACAATAGGAATTTATTACCTCAACATTTGTCACTCGCATGTCGTAGTTTGCGTTTGAAAAAAAAAAGATTTAATCAGATGCAGACACAATGCAGTGTTTACCTTAGCACGTGTCCAGGTCAGAGCCAGTCGATAGCATTCATATATATGTCCAATACGTCAATATTATTTTTAAATATATTATTTTGTATCAAATAATATCTATCCCAAATTATGACTTTAAAAAAAAATATGTACTAATCGAGGTAAACATTATTAATTGATTTATTAATATACTAATTATTATAATCAACCCTAATTACACTCATTAATTACATTAATTAATCAACAGTCATTAATTAAAATTAATTATGCAACAGTTATTAATTAAAGTGATTAAAAATATTCATTAATTAAGTGACATCATGTTAATTACCTTATGTAACATTTTAATTACATGACGTCATCCACCCTCCACCCACTCCCCAACCCCCTCCACCAGAACAGGGTCATTTTGACTCTCCTCTACTACTCACATTTTTTCAGAGTTATGGTACTTTTTCACTCTTTCGAGTTAGAAGATTTGTTTTGTTTATAGCTAGTTGATTTGTTGAAATTTATTGGAAAGTGCCTGCTGACACCCTCAAGTTTATTGCTACAAAATATTTTGGTGAAGATTTTGTTCCTATTACTTATCAAGCAACAACCTAATGAATATTGTGTATAAAGCCACCAATCTGATGTTTGACACTTTTATCGGAGCTGTTATGGAGGCTTATGGAACTCAAAATGTTGATTATGGCAGGACTTTTCTATTCGCCCATTACTTGATAAATTAAGTGTTATACTTGGAAGTAAGAAGCATGAAAGGTCCTGAACTTAAAGTCTAAAAAGTATGCTTTGCAATATAAAATGATTTTTACAGATGCACTTCTTTGGAGGCTTACCTGTCTGATAGTGTTTGGAACATGTGTGACCAGGATCTTCAAAAAAAAAAGAGTTAAACTTTGAGAAAAAAAGGCATATGCCTTGAGTGCCAGAGGTAGAGTCACACAAGGAAGAGAGCCCCCCCCCCCCCCCTCCCCCCATGGAAATTGTTTGTGTCAAGTGGAGCTCACTTGTCACCTTTTGATTGCTTTGTGTACTGTGTTCTTGAAAAAAATATGTGAGACCCTCTGGATGTGCCCTTCTGATCTCAATATGCCAATAAGCCACCTTGAGGAAAGTGCATGCAATAATGGTTATGTAAGGTTGACTTGATGTGTTTTGAATAACAATGTATTTTAAGTACATTAGATGGTTTGTTGCAATGACAGGTTACAGTTACCCTTATTTCTTCTCCAACAGATATCATGAGTGTATTGTGTCCAAGGGTAAACAAAGCTATGATACTTATTGATAAACCAGACAAATTTAACAATTTAATGACTATCAAATTGATGTATGGGATAAAGGGGGTTATAGTGCAAGGGGGTTGAAAATATGTTTATTCAAATACAATGTATGACTTTGCAGTGCATTCTACATAGGAGAATATCATAGTTTCTTTCCAAACCACCACAGTGACACATACATCTTTATATTGGGAGACACTCTTTTGTCCTTCCATTCTTCTTCTGGTGGGCTCCTTCAAGTTGACCTTTGTTGAACTCCCCAAATCAACACATAAACAAAAGAAAATGTCAGCCTTCAATCAAAGAGCACTCCACTTATAACATTTGGTCTCAATCTTTATTATTTTCATGAATTGGGAAAAGATTTCTTCGAGTATGTACTTAAATGTTTATAGACTACAGCTGTTATTTTATTTTGAGGTATTTTATTGTAAAACTTTTGTTCTCTTACTTATGCCATAGCAGACTTTCAGGTGGTGCTATTTACACATGGCAGCAGTTCCGTGGCAAATTCCAGTTTCCACATGATCTATGTTTCATTCCAAGCATTTTGGTATATAATTTATTGGGGTTATTCATGTTGGGTCTTTTTTAGACTTGGAAGAAAATTGCATGAAATTTGACAAAAGTTAGGTTGGACGTACCCTTAATAAGGGAAGGAGAGCGTTGTCATTCAGGACTGCAGTGTGGTCTATTACCTGATAAGTTTAATCACTGAACGACGGGAATTGTTGGTTTGGTGATGGCACCCAACGCCAGTTGGGAAACCGACATTTCATAGCTTACCGTCAACTCGATTGCACGCTTCTTTTATTTCGTCTTGACTCCTCTTCTCGTCGTGTAATTTTTTCAGGAAATCTTCGTTTTTTCGGCAAAGCGTTGATACAATCTTGACTCTCCGTCACGTCTGCTATACACGTAGATGTATTGCTCAGTCCGTTTTGCCTGTAAACCACGACAACTCATTTTGTTAACCCTTTACCTAACATGAAAGACAGACGAAACTTACAAAACAAAATTCTCGAATAACTAATTGTTTTCATGTTTTGCATCAAAAACATAGGTTATGACCCCACCCCCACCCCCCCCCCCCCCCCCCCACCCCAATTCAAACGAACTCGACGAGCTCGTTCCAACGAGGTCATAAGCTATGTTTTGGGGACAAAAAAATGAAAAAAAAAAATGATGAAATTTGAATGGTGATTTTTGTGAAGAGCGCTGGCCGTTTTTTTGTCGTTACGTTGGGTAAGGGGTTAACTCTTTATACAACTAGCAGATGACACTTTCGCGCAAAAAATTCTTGAATAGACTGAACTCGTCCTTTTTCTCTCTCTGAAATGTAGCTTTACTTTTGACCTATAATTGGAATGAGCGCTCCAATGAATAGTTATAAGGTTCTCCCTTTTTTGGACAGAGAGCAAAAAATTTAAAATTTAAAGATAAATAAACTGTCGAGTTTTGTAAATAGCAGAGACCGGATGTTAACAGGACGTTAGGTAACGGCTAAAGTAGAACTTGAATCACTTTTCGGTAAAAAGATATTTCAATACTAAATTAATTTTGTCAACCTTCATGAGAAAGTCAAATCACTTCTTTCAATGTCTCTGAAGATTAAACCCTTCACCCAACTCGGCCGCATCCGCCCGCGTAATTTACAAATTGAGCAGTAGAAAAAATAAAATTCAGAAAGTTGTTTAAAAAATTTGAAAACAAATTAGGGTAACAAATTTTGATATCTTGTGCGTTGGGTGAAGGGTTAATTTGTATTTATAGTTTTGGTAATGTTCAGGAGTTTTTTAAATAATTCTACCCAGGAAATGAAGTCGGGGTCCAAATAGGGCCAGGCTCACTTATCTGTTGAAAGTTTGGTCAAATGTTTGAAGTATGTGGGAACGTAAGTTTATTCTCGATTCCGATGATTCTGAACTGAAGCCCCGTGCAAAGCTTTTCGCTGTGATCAGAAAGGCGGCTTCACTGACAGCATTGGATTCATAACCAATGCTTGCAGAGAGTTCCTAAAATTCTAAAGGATTATTAAAATATGACCTTATGCTTGTGCTGCGGTCGCGATATAGCCGAAGGCGCTTCAAGTTACTTAAATCAAGGGACCAGTTCTCGAGGCCTTTTAATTTATTATTACTTTCGCATATAGTTCCTTAAGCTATAGGGTAAAGAATAACAGGCAAAGACTTCATTTTTCCTTTAATACCAGCTTCCTGTACCCCCCCCCCCCCCCCCCCCCCCCCATCGCGAACTCTTCTTCTATCATCGGGTCTTCCAAACGGGAGACCTAATGATAGAAATATTTAAAAGGAGACACTTCGTAAGATGTTGACGATTCGGAAAGTTCCGAATCTGCCCGACTCCAATTGAATCGAATACACAGGGGCTCTAATTTAGTATTCTTTGACTTTTGCGATGTTGTATTATGTAATACAACCTTGCAAAATGGCTCTCAGTCCCCCCCCCCTCCCCATCCCCTCCCTGTAACAGTGTACTATCACATGAAACATAATGATTATCCGCTCAATGACATATTTTCACGAAAAAAACTTCAGTATTGTTGGTTACTCATCTCTGCTTTTGCGCAACAGTGCATGGTAATCATATTTATTTATTTATTTATTTATTTATTTATTTATTTATTTATTTATTTATTTGTGTTTAAGGTCACATACTTATGCACAATGGCTAATCATGTTCGTGACAGTTTTACGGGTGGAGGAAGCCGGAGTACCCGGAGAGAACCACCGAAAAACGACCAGCAGCTGCCAGCTCCCCAACATCGTAACTCCGCACTGCAGCACAGGCAGGGTTAGATTGGCATGGCCGAAGACATGCGCACCATCGACATGAAGTACGCCTTAGTACACGGCGTCATCATGCCCCCATGTGGACAATCAGGGTTAAGTTCCTTGCCCAAGAACACAACGCGGGAGTCCGAATCGATCGCTCAGACTGTCACCCATCCGAGGACTAACCCGAGGGACTAACCGGGCTCGACGTTGCTTAACTTCGGTGATCTGACGAGAACCGGTTACCGCAATGCCGCCGCGCCCCCTATATTAGTAGTTAATAATAATAATAAATGAGTTTTGTATAGCGTAAAAAATACTGTTGTGGTCTGCAACGCTGTACAATCTAGAGCTGAAACGGTTAAGGTTAAGGGATTTTCTTGGTCGATTAATTACGTGGATTAACCTTGGTTAACCGTTTAATCACATGTCCAAACAGATATTGGAATAATTGCCATACCATTGATGATTTACAGCATGAACCCTGACAAACAAAACCGACTAGACCGATATACAAAAATCTCCATTCAAATTTATTTATACGAGCACGGTCCAATGAGGGGTCATAAGCTATGTTTTTGAGACAAAAATTTAAAATTTTTAGTAATTCATGCATTTATTTTGCAAGTATCGTCTGCTACCCGCAATAGGTAAAGGGTTAAGAATGACCATTTCCAGCTACTGATACAGTATGATGATTATGCAAGTAAACAAGTATGTCAGCAAGAAACTTGCATGCTTTACTCTGTCTCATATAAATGATGTGAGTCGGTGTGACAATGTTTGTCTGTTTTGGAACAAGTTTGTTCCTTTGTTGACCCATATAATATAGTAGTTCAAACGTAACGGTTAATCGAACATTTACATTTTGGATCGATCAAAATGTTGATTATTGATTAATCGATTAATCGGCTAACCGTTTCAACTCTAGTACAATCAGTGTAAAAAAAGAAGAAAAATGAAAAATTAGAAGTTGAGCTCCCAATCATTAAAACAATTCACCGAGTGTAACAGGACACATCTACATCAAAACAGTTATACATTGCCTAAGTCTTCTCTGAAAAGGTATGATTTCAGGTTCTTTTTAAATTGGTTGAGGTTTTCGGATGCCTGAGAATGAACTGGTAAATAATTCCAAAGTCTAGCTCTCGCAAATGAGAACGCTCTGTCATTCACAAGCGTCGATCCAGAAATAGATATCACCAGCTTGTTTGGATGAGCGTAAGTCCCTATTGGGCTTTTTAACTGTTAAGAGTTCTTGTAAAACAAGGGTGCTGAACCATTAATGCCCCTAAAGACCAAAACCAAATTTTAAAATTAATTCGCTGCTTCAAAGGCAGCCAGTGCAGTTTTTTCGATAGTGGGGTTATTGTAAGTTATGGGGCTTTCAGGGGGCGGATATGGTGTGAGATAAGGTGAAGTGAGATCAATATTAGGCAAGGCCGAAGGCCGAGCCTAATATTGATCTCGCTGAGCCTTATATCACACCATATCCGCCCCCGAAATTCCCATAACGTATTTATTATTCCAGTCCTTTGAAAGAGACACAACCATAAGTGTAATTTATGTTCGATGTCAATCAACCTTCAAGTTCGATCATTCAAATCAAAACAAAACAGACGATAAAATTTACAGTCCAGGGGGAGTAACTCGAAAATAATTGCATGAACTGAGAAGCGCAGATTATTCGGGTAAGGATAAACGCTCGAGTTCGTCTCAGACAGTGCCAGCTGGCTTCTATAATGTCGTTTTGGTGATTTATTTATTGTATTTGAATACATTTGTTTATTAAAATTTCTCAAAGACTGGAAGAAACGTATTATAGTTGTACGTTGCTCAACAGACACACACGCGAAATTATTTGTTGTTCGTTGAACACGTGAAATTAGGAAAAACATCGAAGCAAGCGTTGGATGTCAAAAACAAAATATCGGAACTGACCGCATATAAGCTCTACGTACGGTCCGCTCGATGATACACAGTCTCATATACAGTCACTAGATATTGAAGCTGATTGGTCAATGACAATTACTGGCATAATAAATCATTATGGCGTCTGGAACATGTGATGATACGTGCAGCTAAGTTCTGGATATTCTGAAGTTTTGATATATACTGGGTCAAAAAAGAAAGTGCAATAGAAACAAAATTAATGTGACAAAATAGCATAAAGGATGAAATATAATAATTCTAATGTTGCATGTTTGTGGACAAGAAGTCGTGCAAAGAGTTTAATGACATGTTGTTGTTGTTCACCCAACCGAATACAATTTTGCTACGGATTTCAAAATAGCACGTGCAACCCGTGAATGTGAAACTGAATGGGTGTTATGTTGTGCTAAAGAGCCTGGGTGATTGAGAAAACACGCTAGTTTTTGTCTTCCGACATTTTAAAAAATGCCAAGGTTAACCGAAAATCAGAGGTTGCATGCCATTGGAATCCATGAGGCTGGCTAACTCCAGATGAGCTCGCTGCTGAGTTTGGAGTCACTGTGGCCTCTATTTACCGTCTGATAGGAAGGTATAGAACCACTGGATCTGCTGTAGACCGACCGCGTTCAGGTCGACCCTGCACAAGACCGACACATTAGGACGTCTCACTTGCGGGGTCGCTTCCTTCCAACGACGAGCACAGCAGAATTACTCCTGGTAGAACTAACAAAAGAATCAGTGCACAAACTGTCCGCAACAGACTCGCTGAACACGGCATCCGAAGTAAGCGTCCTAACCACGGACCAATCCTTACCCAACGTCATCGTTCTGTCGGAATGGACATCTACGTCAGCGTGTTCGCTGGATTCAGTAGCGTTGGGGCACAGTTCTCTTTAATGATGAATCGCGCGTTTGTATACGGCGCGCTGATGGGTAGGGCAAGAGTAGAACGCCGACGAGGAGAACGGTTTCCTGGTGCTTGCGTGCGGGAATGCGACCGTTTCGACGGGGTAGTGTAATTGGTTTGGGCAGGAATTTCCTTGCACCATCGAACGCAGTTGATCTTCATCGGTGGTAATCTGAATGGATAGCGATATAGGGACGAAATTCTTAACGCTGTTGTTGTCCTGTTGTTCAACGCTAACGTCGGGTTGCAGTTATTCCAGCAAGACAATGATCGATGTCACGTGACGCGTATCTATCGTGACTTTCTTCAGGAGCAGAGCGCCGAACTTCTTCCCTGGCCCCCACTTTCTCCAGATTTGTCGCCAATCGAGCTTCTTTGGGATCAATTGGACCGTCGGGTATGACTTCATGATCTTCAGATGTTAGGCGATTTATGTACTGTTCTCAGGCAGGAGTGGAACGCAATACCACAGAGTGACATCCAGAGACTTAGCAGGTCCATGCGCCGTCGATGTCTTGCCATCCAAGGGGCAAACGGTGGACATAAACGCTATTGATTGCATGTGTGGATTTTTAATTTCACCCCGTGTCAGAATTACGACGTCCTGACGTGACGCTTGCAACAGTATGAACATGAAATTGTGCAAATTCATACTGCTAGACTCGAAATATGAATTTACAATAATTTGTTTGGGATTAAAGTCGATGATACTAAAAGAATTTCTTCTCGAAGTTCATTATACTTTTTTGACTCAGTATATATGACTACGGCAAACCAGTTAGTAGTGAATTAGTAAAATCTAAGTGAGCTAACTGAAGGCATCAAGCAAGGTTTTCACTGATTCAGGGGAGAGGTAATGTCGAAGATGGCTCAGATTTCTAAATTGCATAAAGCAACGCTTTCATATTGTATTGATATTTCCCTCTATTGGCAGACAAGAGTCAAATATCACTTCAGTGTTGGGAGCACTGTTCGATACAGCTCGTATAGAATTTCCAATAGTAAGTGACCTGATATGTACATTTGGTAGAATCCTTTCGCGTGTCAGAACTGTTATCTCAGTCTTGTCATCATTCATTTTAAGTCAGTGACTGGCTATCCAGTCACGAACCTTGTCCACACAATTTTTCACCTTAGTAACTGAACAAGCTATGTCAGATTCATCTGGGGGGATGGGGGGGGGGTGTTTGCGACAGGTACAACTGAGTGTCCTCTGCAAACAGATGGTAAGGAACATCCATCTGCCTCAACAATTTTCCCAATGAAGCTGTGTAGAACGTGAACAAAATGGGTCCGAGCACAGAGCGTTGGGGAACTTCTCATAAGAGAAATTTGCCTACTGAATTCGATTTAGAGATGGTTACCCGTTGTTCCCGAAACGAGAGATGAGATTGGAACCACAAAAGATCTTTACCTCCAATTCCAAAAAAGCAGCTGAAAGATCTTGAACGACCAAACGATCACATCTCCATTCACCTAATGAGCATATTATGTCATTACATAAACTTAAAAGTGCAGTTTCTGTGCTCTGCTTTGCACGACTGATATGGTTCCAAGTGGGAATTTGTAGTAAGATGTTCCACAAGTTGTTTAGCAACAACTTTTTCAAAACTTTTAGAAAAAATGGTAATTTTAAAACTGGACAATAGTTTTTTCAAACCTTCTGGAAAGATGACTGAATAATACTTGTGATGCATGGTGATAAACAATCAACTGTTTTTTTTGTTGTTAGAGATGTGGAATTGGGTCCAAATCCTTTGTAAAGTATCTATACTTTGCCTTTCATTAGTGCAATATATCAGTGAAAAGGCGTTACCCCAAAACGACTCGACGGAAAAAATTAATGCAGCCTTTTTTTCTGGTTTCCTTGATTTCTATTTTGTACAGCCAGCCCCTCGATGTTTCCGCTCCGGCGATTGTGCTATTTTTACAATACTACGTCCCCACCAACCATTTCGCCCCGTGTTCAATGTTCTTTTTTAGCTTAAAAATTGCCATTAATATTAAATTTTCATATCTTTTGAAAAGCATTGTCATATTAACGGAATGTGATGAGACACGTCAGATTAAAAATTATCGAAAGGAATACTATTTTCGTCTTCATTGTGTGAACTTGTAATGAACACAAAACAATATGGAGTCAACGGTCTTCTCGTGTCAAATGCGATGCGAGCGTTGCGATAACGCAATAACAGTTTTCGTTCTAATCGCTACAATTTAGAACGAACACAATAATTATTTCCACTGAGACGAATCACAAAAGCGTAACATATACTACTCAAAGTCTGCTAAGCACCAAATATTTGACACATCATTATGAAATTTGCTTGTGGCATATTTGCGATATGTTTGGTGGATATGATTGAGGAATATATTGAGATGGTCCCCGGTGTTTACATTAGCTCTCTTGACAGGCATGGAAAACATGTACCCCTTGTTTTTCATGATGTTTTCGTGTACTGTCTACATGTACATGACATGTGTAGGGTATTCAGTCTTCATTTCAACACAAACCCTTGTGATTTAATGATTGAATATGGCAAATGCAAATGTAAGAAGACATTTGTCTGAAGCAGAAATGTCGCGGGCTGTAGGGATGGTGGAGCAAGGGGCTACTCGCCGTCAGGTTGGCGAAGCCCTTGGTGTGCACCATACTGGGAGCACCAGAGTCTGGGAAAGATTTCAGCAGTATGGTACACCAGTAAGACGGCATGGTGTGGCAGAGACAGGGCAACGTCTGCAGCTGAAGACCGGTTTTTGATTATCCAGGCCCGTAGGAACCGCTTTGCCACAGCAACCCAGCTTCGCAGTGACCTTCAGAATGCATCCGGGGTAAATGTGTCGACGCAGACTATCCAGGCAAGGTTGCACGAAGGTAGTCTCCGATCGAGAAAACCATGTATTCGCATTCCGCTGTAGCAGAACCTCCACCAGTCACGATATGACTGGACCATGGACCACGTTGGATGGACAAGAGAAGATTAGCGACCTGTCCTTTTTACAGATAACTCAAGGTACTGCATAGACAACACATATAGGCGTTCTAGGGTATGAAGAAGACCAGTAGATCGATTCCATGCAGCCAACATTTCTATGCATGACAGCTATGGTGAAGGGTCAATCATGGTCTGGGGTGGCATCAGCTGGGATGGATGTACAGAGCTCTGTGTCCTTGAACGTGGTACATTGACTGCACAACGGTATATTGATGAGGTCCTGGATGTCCACGTCAGATTTATGCAGGTGCAGTGGGTGATAGATTCATTCTGATGAACGATAATGCCAGTCCTCATGTTGCCCATGCTGTCGGGGAGTACCGAAAAAGGGAGGGGATTGAGCGTATAGACTGGCCAGCAAGACCCCCCCCCCCCCCTGACCTCTATCCAATCGAACATGTCTGGAATGAGTTGCAGCTTGCAATTTCAGCCCTCCAATCCAGCCAAGTAGTGACCAGGAGCTTGGTGCCATGCTGGTCCAAGAATGGAACAACATCCTACAAAGGGCCACCATGAACCTGATTGGGAGCATGAGAAGGCGTTGCCAAGCTGTAATTAACAGTAATGGGTCTCATACTCGATATTGAAGCCATACCAGTTCGCTCTGTCAACATTTTGGCAAAATGAAAAAAAATTCTTTTTTACCAATAATATGCATTTTCCATGGTTATCGTATTCAAAAGCTAAAAAATAATATGAAACACAAATAAAATCTTAATTTCTGTACTTAAATGATCAAAGATATAATTAAATAAAAAATATATACACTTTTCATTTTTTACAATATTTCAACTAAAACGTAAAACAAGTAGTTGGATGTACTTGGTGCTAAGCAAACTTTGATTAGTATACAATTACTGATAAAACGTTTAACGCAACTATTCGTTGTGTAACAATTATACTCCTAAATGTGTTAAAGACCAACTCTAGGACCTACTCATCAACATATTTGTACATAAAAGGTAAGTGTGATCATTTTTATATTTTGGGGGTTGGGGTGGGGTGGTGATTTATTAACATTTTTCACAATCTAGGCCTTGTGTTGGACAATTTTACGTGTGAAGGAAGTGGGGTGCCCGAAAAGAACCGCTGAGCAATAATGAGTAACTGTCAGACAGTTTACTATCCCCGCACAAACAGAGTAAGCATTGGTTGAAGACAAGTGTACCGTAGGCACACAGCGCGTTGACCATAGACGTACAACCCGGAGACGCTAAACGTGCCTTTAACTAATGCTAACCCTCCTGGTGCCTTGCTAGTATATTAGAGAAACCGACGTTTACTCACCACTGCTCTCTCTCTCTCTCTCTCTCTCTCTCTCTCTCTCTCTCTCTCTCTCTCTCTCTCTCTCTCTCTCTCTCTCTTTCTCTCTCTGTGGTCGTCGGGTGGTAGTCAGGCTTCCTCCACCCACCCATAACATTGTCCTACTTGAAATGACCCAGGTTGCTTAAAACCTCGTTAGACCCAAATAAACAAGCATAAAGTGTCCAAATTTACATTTTAGGTACAAAATGTAAGAGGGGCGATGCTTAGCAAATTTACACAGAGGTTTCCAATAAATGATAAGATAAGATTTCGATCATATCGACATGTATAATTAACATGTGTACTGTACGCAAATGGTATTGGTATTTAGGAAGAAAAAGTGACAAATATAAGGATTATCTACAACTAGCAGACTGACTCGTCCCAGGACAGGTAGCCTCGCCCATGCGGCGAAAAGTTTCCGGTCGCACCGCATATCAAGGACGATCATCAAAGCTTGAATTTCTTGCCCAGCTGAACACACGGAAATAGAAATAGAAGGAATCACACACTCTTCATTTGTATAAAAATAGGTGGCCCTGACATTCAGGAAGAACAGAAAATGTCAAACTGGGTGTGTTTGACAGACTTAAAACTAGTTTCTGTCTCTCGTGGTGACAGGTGGATTAAACAGCAATGTTTTGGATTGAACGAATCAATCATTCAAAGGCCTACCTCTTACAAGGTTCACTGCACAGTAGTATAATACTTCTTCATAAACCTACACAACAGTATATAAGGATTTTCTGTGTAATGGTACATATGTGAAATGTAGGGCCGAATGCTGATTTTTTAGACTTTAACTTTTTATCCGGCATACAAGATATCAAAATTTATTATTTTAATTATTGTTTTTCAAACTTTTTAAACAAATCTCAACATAACCATATCATGTGACCCCTCTTTGGAACGAGCTCGACGAGCTCGTTCCAATTAGTGTTCCCGTGATACGACTTAATTTGCTAAATCTGGTTAATTTGAGAAAAATGGAGCCAAAAAGACGCATGTTTCTCAATGCAGCGGTGCGTGAGTTCCAAACAAAGTTCTGTGTTGTATTACTACCACGCAACTAGGGCACACGGATCAACGCTGAAATATATCAATGTGTGTGGGTATCGTTGTATGACCATGACCTAGCCATCCCCACCCACCCACCCACCCACCGCTCAGTATATGCTTCCCATTCGTCTCTGATGTGGGATACCGTGTATACGTACAAAATTGTTGTTCGTGGTCACGATTAGCCATTGTGCAGAAATAGGTGGCCTGAATCACCAATAATTTAAGCACAAAAACTGTTGGTACATGTACTTGTCACAATGACAGGCACTCAAAAAATATATTATTTGCAGGTTTGTGTCAAATAAGATATGATTGATTGAATTCAGGAGTTGCATTGTGGGAACATTTTGCTCCTGAAAACTCTGGTCTTTTAGATAACTCTTATATTTTAAGTTGTGGTGAATGGATGGGTAAGCTGCGAGGTTTACTTGCTACATTTATCTAAATGGATACCGCAAACCACCTTCTGTATTGATATTTTTAGTGAAACAATCCGTTGCAGTCCAGTTTGTGTCGCAGAAGAGCAGAAGAGCAATAGAGGAGTTAGCCATCGTTATTGATCAGCACGCTGTTTTGCTACCGAAACCTTGAATAAAGATGTAATCAAATACTTTAACCCTTTACCTAACATAAAAAGCAGACGACACTTGCAAAACAAAATCTTGAATAACTAATTTCTTTTCATTTTTTGTCTCAAAAACATAGGTTATGACCCCTCGTTGGGACGAGCTCGTTCCACGAGGGGTGACAACCTACGTTTTTGAGACAAAAAATGAAACAATAATGAAACTTAATTGATGATATTTGAGAATAGCGCTGGCCTGTCTTGGCCGTTACGTTGGGTAAAGGGTTAATCAAATACTTCAACTTACTGGCACAAGTAAGGAACTCCTAAGATTCCAAACCATCGTACAAATGCATGTATACAATGAAAGGTTCTGAAGATTTTGCAGTCAGCATTACACATGTAGATCAGTACTGTAAATAGAAATTTTGAAAAATACCACTCTGTAAACAATTATAACAAACACAGTTAATAAACAGACGAGGTATGTATTAGTATATAGGGACAAGGAGAACGATATGCGTTGATCTACCCTTGGTGTAATATACAACCTTGCGATTCGACCTAACCTTCTCCAGCAGCTCGGGATGTAGTGTTTCTCTATATACCCGTGTCTCTATATCCGGCGCAATCAGCGACCCCAAACCACATATGTATATAGTTATCACACACATACACACCCTCCTCACACACACCTACATAAATACGATGCATCGGTTTCCCCAAAAGCTATTCACAGAAGTTACCATTCTGTACTGCAACTGTGCCGTCCAGACGTACAACATTATCAACAACGTCAACACTAGAGCCGAGATCCTGCACAACATTCAGCGCATGTGTTCTGTAACCGTGGAATGCCTTGCTGTCATCTTGAGTCTTTACACGCTAAACTAGGGGATACTCTAATGAATAAGTATGTATAAAAGTACAAAAAGAATTCTTTCATGCAAGGAGGCCCTCAACATTAATCAAACCCCACCCTCCCAAATTAATTCAATGAACTGCAAGGGTTATGGGATCTATAATCTGAGATGAACCTCCAAGTTAGACTCTGAAGTTCCTGTTTTCTCCAATCGGTTATTCCAACGAGGTATGATAGAATATGACAGAACAGGAACGGTAACTGTGCTTGTGACTTTGACTTATTGAGATCAGTGGGCTCGGAACTCCAGATTTTCTTCACGCGGTTTATGCATTCTGCTCCGAGTTTCTCATTTACAGATCAGATTAGTAGACTAGATTTATTGATAACAAACCAAGAAACAAGATAGATTGCACAACATGTATTAGTGAACAAAATATAGAACAAATAAGTACTTGGGCCAGTGATCAGATTTTAACCACGAGTAGGATAAGGGTTTTAACCACTCGGCTTGTTGAGTGGTTAAAACCCTTATTCTGCGAGTGGTTTAAATCTGATTACCGGCCCTAGTACCTATTTGTTTTATTTATACCATGCTCTTAATAAATAATCGACTTTGTCACCTAAAATGGAGAAAAACGAAACTTTTTATCGCAAACACATGCACGGTTTGTTTTGTTTACATCCGCGTCGGTGGGCACTACTCCCGGCTGCATGTCAATGCTTGATGGACAGCTAGACACATCGCAAAAGTTGATTGCGTTTACCCTGCTTTTTCAGTCCAATTATCATTAACAATTCTTAAATTTTATTTCAAGTATTTAATTGTAGGTATGTTAAACTTAATAAGTCATTGCACGTAGTAGATAGTCCGCAAAACGTCGTATGTAAGTGTGAATGTATCGAAGTTGGCAAATTATGTCATGTCACGTCATGGCTGAACTTCCTACTGTGGGTGTAAAAAAAAATTAACCCCTGTAGACGTTTTACGCCGGTATTGGGGTTAAAAGCTAAAATTTAACATACAGGCTTTTCACATTTATAGTAACATGGGCCAGCATGATATAAAAAGAAACTATGTGATTAGGTTTACATAAGCATTTCTAATTGTTTTGACAATCATATCTATTAAACTACATTACGCAGCAAGAAATCGTACTCTCTGTTGAAAGAACTTGAGGATCATATTACAGATGATATTACATAACCAGATGGTTTTAAAATCGCAAAGCGAATTTCCAGAAGGTATTTAACGAATCACTGTTAAAGCCAAATCGCGCAATAACGAGGGAAAGGTGCCTGTAGCCTTTTAACGTAATAAATCGCTCGATAAGCCGTAAGCCATCACTCGTTTTTTATGAAATGTGCCAAGATTATCCTAAACCTTGAAGTGACGTAGAAACATCAAAAAGTGCGATAACCCTAAAAACTATTTAAAACACACCTATCTCCTATTTTTGAGTGGTGCAACATACTAAATTTTCATGAAAATCCGACGAATTTTAATTTTTGACCCCACCATCCCTACATGTATGTCGTCACCTCAAAATTCGACCATAACGTTCGGAATTTCCTAGGACGGCATCACCTTTCTAGATATGGTTTTCTATACAGATTAAATTCCCCAAATTTCGAAAACCAAGACTCATGACGAGGTTCTAAAAAAGGTGTTCAAAACAACTTAAATCGGTATTTTGTGTGTAAATTTGAAATGAAAAAATAAAATTGAACAATTTCAAATAACCAGAAAATAGCGCATGAAATTTCGTAGCTGTGTCATTTATAAATATGTATGTACATGAATCACAAGCTGGCGTTTCTTATTAAATATATCTAAAATAGACTAAACTGTGGAGTTACGCATATCTAAAATAGACTAAACTTTGGAGTTAACCAAAAATATCAAAATAGCGCCAAAACTAAAAACAAAAGACAACCATCTATTATTTTTTGAGTTCTACAACATTCTAAAAAAAAATTTAAAATCCGACGAATTTTCTTTTTTTACCCTTTGATCCTTTATGAAGTCAACCCAGAGTTCGGCCATAACGGTTGAGAATATCCTAGGACGACCAGGGACGGCAAGATATGTTTTCTTGCGTAGATTACATTCCCAAAATTTCGAAACGCTGAGGTGCAAAATAAAATGTATGGAAAAAAACGTAATCTCGCCATCACTCGTATGGGGTGCGTAAATTTGAAATGAAAATATAAAATTGGACAATTTCAAATAATCAGAGAAGAGAGTGTGTACTCCCCCAACTCTATTATTTATCAGGAGGAAGCTGCGTGAATGAAAGGTAGCATTCTTAATGAAAACGTCAAAATGGCTGCAAATCGAAAAGTGTTTTTTTTTAGCTATACAGCATACTAAATTTAAAAAAAAAATCCGACTCATTTTAAATTTTGACATTATGACCCCTATGAAGTCACCTAGAGTTCGGCCATAATCGTTGGAATTTTGTAGGACGGCAGAACGTTTTAGATATGTTTTTTATATTACATTTCCAAAATTTCGAAAGCCTAAGTCTAAAAATGACGTTAAAACTACAAGGTAAAAAAATGACGTAAGATTAGCATCGTTTGTATCGCTGGCATTAGTGGCGACGTTTTAATTCGAAAAATGGGTGTGCACAATTTCAAGTGCCCAGAAAGAGGTGTGTGAAGTTTAATGCCTGTGTAATTTATGTACGGAGATAATGGAATCACAAAAGCAAAGTTTTTAATGAAAATACCCCAGACTTTAAAGTGACGCAAAATGTTATAAATGCGATAAGTCGAAAGATAGAAAAAACAGATAACTCATATTTTATAAGCTATAAAGCATATTCAAATTTCGTGAAAATCGCCCGATATGTATTTTTTTGTAGCTTTGACGCTAATAACGTCACCCGGAAATTCGGCCATAGCCGTTGATAATTTCCATGACGGTACTACCTTTTAGATATGTTTCTGATGGAGATGATATATCCAAAGTTTTAAAGATGGTGGCTTGATAGAGAAGTTGATATTAAAAGATTGAGAAAAAAGATAAAAGTGACGTTGCGTTGGAAAAGGTCTCAAATAAAAAAACGAATACCTAATTATATAACTAGACGTCACCATTAACAAATATACCAAATTTTGTCATTAGAGCTTTAAAAATGTGACTGCTGTGTGCTGAACAAAAATGAAAAAAATAGGCTAACGATCCCATTAACTTCATTTTATTCTTCGTCACGAATGCAAATTTTTCCGAAGCAAATTTACGAAAACCAGGATATTCAGACTCAGTCTGTTCGCAGAAGTGCTCTCTGATTAACGCGTATTCTCAGCATTCGACGACAAAATGATATTCTGTCTCCCCAACCCCCACGCCACAAACACAACATATCGTCGCATATTCTCATGTTCTCAACTGATTTCTCACCATTTTTATCATCATCGTTAAAATGTCGGCGAGAAACGTATTGTAATGTGGGGACGTGACAAACATTACTTATTCCCGGTTCCTTATTCGACATTCGCTATCAACCGATTTTCGCCAAATAAACTGTATAGTGGAGTGGCACAAATAGATTCATGAAGATTGCTACCAAAAGTGGGCACCTGACCCTCCCAAAATTGGGCACCCTGGGATCCCAAAAGTGCCGAGTTGCTCAAAATCGCATTTATTAATTGATTTTCGCCAAATAAACTGCATTGTTGGATGGAACAAATAGATTCATGGAGATTGCCACCAAAATTTGGAAACCCGACCTTCCCAAAATTGGGAACTCTGGGTGCCAAGTTGCTCAAAAACCGCATTTATCACCGCTTTTCGCCAAATAAACTGCGTTGTTGGAGTGACACAAATAGATTCATGAAGATTGCCACCATAATTTGGCACATGACCCTCCCAAAATTGGGTGCCCAATTTTGGTTTCAATCTTCATGAATCTATTTGTGCCACCCCACAATGCACTTT
Organism: Pictodentalium vernedei; assembly: GCA_031216915.1. Lineage (NCBI taxonomy): Eukaryota > Metazoa > Mollusca > Scaphopoda > Dentaliida > Dentaliidae > Pictodentalium > Pictodentalium vernedei. The sequence continues at coordinate 257,881,283 of CM062291.1, read as the reverse complement.
ATTTGGCGAAAATCGGTTGATAGCGATTGTCGAATAAGGAACCGGAAATAAGTAACGGTTGTCACGTCCGTTTATAATGTTTCCTTTCTCAATGACACGAATTTTCCCATTATGATAAGAGTTTGACTTTGCGTTTGATAACTGGGAGCAGATGTTTCAGCGCTCTCACCAACAAACTACTGACATTGAAGCACCATTGAATCTGCAAATTGTTGGGATTCAATTGTAGCTTCAGTTAGTAGATTCGAGGGTGAGGTTTGGGATATATTCGCTACATATTTAACCATTTGTACAGTTGCGTCAATGTATATAGGAAGTCGATCCAATTACGCCTTGACTTAACGATTTGATGATTTCTCATTCACGCCTTGTAGAGTTTGCAGGACTGCAAGTCAACCTTTTGAATGGTATTGTACCGTCCATCTTACTGTTCAAATCTAAGACCACAGTTGCCTTCCCTAGAGTTTTATTTGCTTTTTAACCCTTTACCCAACGTAACGGCCAAAACCGGCCAGCGCTATTCTCAAAAATCGCCAATTAATTTTCAAAATATTTTCATTTTTTGTCTCAAAAACATAGGTTATGACCCCTCGTTGGAACGAGCTCGTCGAGCTCGTTCCAACGAGGGGTCATAACCTATGTTTTTGAGACAAAAAATGAAAAAATTTAGTTATTCAAGAATTTTTTTTGCAAGTGTCGTCTGCTTTTCATGTTAGGTAAAGGGTTAATTTATTTATTTAGTGTGGTTTAACGACACTTTCGACAGCCAGGATCAGACAGTTTTACGAGTGGAGGAACCACCCAGCAACGGCGAGCAACTGTCAGACTCCCCAACGTACAAACTCCACACAAGCAGTGTTAGCATTTGTTGAAGACGAATGCACCCTCGACGTGCAGTACGCCTTAGTACACAGCGCCACCGTGCCCCCGCGTGGGCAATCGGGATTAAGTGCCTTGCCCAATGACACAACGTAGTTGCCCTGAGTGGGATCGAACCGTGGACCTTCCGGTTTGAAGTCCAATTCGGTAGCCCCTGAGCCAATCGCGCATTTGCTTTATAATGAAATCAAACAGGTTTAAATATACTGATACAGGGTGGGGGTAGGGGTGGGGTGACATTTTTTTTCTTAAAAGTGTGTTGTAGACTGAACAGCTTTCATTCCGGTCAGTCCTTATTCTTTTTGTGTAACAAGACGTTTTCTGTTTCTTGTAAATCATAAGCCAAGGTAGGTATACTGAAGTATGTGTTCAACTTTATTTGATGCGACCTTAAAATCAATATGAATTTTTAATTTCCGAGTATTGAATACCATCACTTTTGTTTTATCAATGTTTACCGGTGGGAATCTGATGGTATATTAAATTCAGTTCTGATACATCAACTGGCAGAGTCGATATTCGTTACTTGGGTGAAGACCAATCAATATTTTAGGCTGCGCGTTGAAAATCTTGATTGGTCTACCGGACACATTCGCTGAGCGACTATCCACTTTATAAATTCAGGTCGTATCACGATCCTGGACTGCCGGAAGTCAGTCTATTGGGATCAAAGGGTTTGATTGATTGATTTTTTTCAGTAGTGCAACATGTATACAATCAAACCCAAAAATATACATGGAGGTAACATTATTCACAACTACATGATTGCACCACAGGGAGGTGGCGTAGCCACTAGTGGCTGTCTTCCCGTCATCTCCGTTAAAAAAAAGTGTTAACACGGCAAAGATTACTTTTAACCCTTTACCTAACCTGAAAAGCAGACGACACTTGCAAAAATAATTCTTGAATAACTAATTTTTTTCATTTTTTGTCTCAAAAACATAGGTTATGACCCCTCGTTGGAACGAGCGCGATGAGCTCGTTCCAACGAGGGGTCATAACCTATGTTTTTGAGACAAAAAAATGAAAAAAAATAATGAAAATTAATTGGCGATTTTTGAGAATAGCGCTGGCCGGTTTTGGTCGTTACGTTAGGTAAAGGGTTAATATACTCTTCCAACTTGTCAAGGCATCGCTATAATCCACAATGCATGATAGATATTAGAATTAAATTGTCCGCGAAGAGAGTGTTATTGGGTGTTGTATTCTTTTTATTGGGGTTTAACGACACTTTTGACAGCTAGAGTCTCTTCGTGTTGAAAAGCGTTTTATTATATGCTAGCCTGTGAATTATCGCACATTATCTAAAAGATATTTCTCGATATCCATCGAGTCGGGAATATTCCTCAATAGACAGGGGGGGGGGGGGGAGGGGTAGGAAAAAATTTACCGACATCGATGTCGATTTTTTGTTTTCGACCAGTCGGAGGACCCACCCACCCACCTCATGTAATTTTTTTCCAGTTTTACAATTTTTTTCAGGGTTATCTGAACCACCCACCCCCACTAAATAGATGCTTCTGCATCATCCTTCCCACCATACTGCACCATAACCAATTTTATCATAAGTAGTATGTAATGTGGTTTTGAGGGATAGTTTGGGGGACTTCGGTGGGGGACCTCGGAAGTGACGTCATGTCACGTGACCCAGTGGCGCCATGTTGTGTTGTCATGGTAACCCGCGTGAGCGGCCATCTTGTGACGTCATCTCCATAGTGATACGTGATGTGAGTGCGCATGCGCAGCTCGTGTTGTTGATACGTGTTTCCGTCGTCCATTTTGTATACTAGAGGCCGCCATCTTGGTTTCTATGGTAGCACGTGATTGCTATGTTACCAATGGCTTCTAACAAGACAGGGGTATGTTCGGGGGTGTGTTCCTTTGTAGAAGAGTAAATCTGATTACCACAAACAACCCGACAATCCCTCCAAATCACCAAAAGCCACCCAAAATCACCAAAATTGACTTTATTTGATACGGATTTCCCAAGTTCTTGGTTTTATTGACTTAGCACGTAGTGCCATAGTAGTAAGGGGGTATAAGGGGTGCGTTCGATTGAACAGGAGTAATGCTCTGGCTTTGAATTCGCCCAGATTCCCTTTTTGGATCCCTATCCCATGACGTTGTTCCCATTAAAAGACACGTTCCTTTGGTCATTACCCTGAATTCTCTGCTTCTGTCTATATATGCAATACTTTTCGTCTATCTGGCCCGGTTTCTTTGTTCTAGAGTATACTCCAATAGCGTAGAAGAGCCTATTAACTGGAACAGCTTTGCTTATTATTACTATATTTAGCTATTCTAGTCTATTCTTGTTAGTTCTGACCCTATTCCAAGTACTCTTGTTGTTTCATTTATCTAGATCATTTATATAAATTATAACTAACCAATCATATTGCTTGATTTCCCATAACCTGTATGCAGAGTTATCTCCCTTCTGTACAACAAAAGCCAATATCATTCCCAAAGCCAATATCATTCCCAAAGCCAATAAGCTATCGAGCAATTACTGATAAGTCATTGCTCGAACGACTCGAAGCTCATCGAGCAAATGAGCCTTAGAGCAATTGCTCGATCGAGTGACTCGGCATATTGCTCGAATGACTCGAAGTCCGTCGAGCAAATGAGCTATCGAGTAATTGCTCGTTCGAGTGACCCCTCGAACGACTCTTCGATTCATTTCAGTATTTGAGGATACCTATGGCCCGGCATTGTATTATTTGAGGATACCTATCGAGGATACCTTTTATAGGATACTTATCTGAGGATACTATTACCTATATCACAAGGCATACCTATCCCAAATATCCCTTATAAGCTGAAGAGCAAAAGAGTAATTGCTCCATGAGCAATTGCTCAATCGACTCGAAGCGCATCGAGCAAATGAGTCTAAGAGCAATTGCTCGACCGAGTGGCTCGGTATATTGCTCGAACGACTCGAAGCTCATCGAGCAAATGAGCTATCGAGTAAGTGCTCGTTCGAGTGACTCCTCGAACGACTCTTGGACTCATTTCAGAAAAAAAGGGGTGCCGAAGGCTATATGTTTTCCAAAAAGGGGTGCCGAAATTGGGGTGCCTTCTGGAGAATCCCTTTTTTGTCAAATGAGCTATCGAGTAATTGCTCGATCGAGTGACTCGACATGCTGCTCGAACGACTCGAATCCCATCGAGCAAATGAGCTAACGAGCAATTGCTCGTTCGAGTGACTCCTCGAACGACTCTTAGACTCATTTCAGAAAAAGGGATTCCATAGCCATAGGCGTTTTCGAAAGAGGGATTCTTAAAAAGGGATTCTGTAAAATGGGATTCCTATTCGAGTCCGTAAAATTTGGAGTATACTCTCGTGGGGACCTGAAAGTATTATATTTCATTCACGCAAGCGCTCGTGAAAAATAAAACTTTCGGGTCCACACTCATGAGATAATTCCCGATATTCACTAAAACAGCGTAGCTATCCTCTATGTATTATTTAATTTCAAGGGGTACATTGCTCATCGAACATAAGTCTTGTATCATCTATACAGATTTTAAACAATGTAGGCGGGATAATACAGCCTTGTCTGACCTCGATTGCCGACAGTTGGGCAGGACTTTTTCCTTTTTGTGTATTTATTTGATAAAAACTTATATCATATAAAAACTCAAAAATTGTATATGTGTTTCCGCATACACCTATGTTACAAAGTTTTTCTAGCAGTATATTCCCCTCGACCATGTTGTTCACTTTCTTAAAATCTACACAGACGGTATATAGTGGTTATTAACTTTTTTATATACTTGTATTGCCATTTTCAGAACGGAGGCGCTGTCTGTTTATTGTTCTGCGATTTTTACGAAAGCCGAATTGGTAGTCATTAATCAGAGATTTCTCTTCTAAATAATTATTTATTCTTTCATTTCATACTTTGGGAGTTTTAATAGCTAACAGATATCGCTGTCCAGTTGCTAGGGGCATATTTGTCACCTATTTTATAAAGTGTTGTAAAACAATAATACTCCAGCTTTGTGGGTAATCATGTGTTTTAAAGAGCTGATTAACAAGATTAGTAATTGTGTCAATTAAGTATAGTGTAACTGTTTTAATAGCTTATTCAATATTTTATTGCATCCGGAGGAGTTATTATTTTTAAGTCATTTTACAGAGTAGATTAGTTCTTCAGTAAAGCAGTTATCCTTATTCTTGACAGAAAGAAAGCTTCTACCCAACACAAACGATTTCAAAATTTATTATTTTAAATATCATTTTTTAAATTTTTTCAAAAAATTTCAACAAAACCATATCATGTGACCCCTCTTAGGAACGAGCTCGACGAGCTCGTTCCAAAGAGGGGTCACATAATATGGTTTTGTTGAAAATTGTCGGAAAATAATATTTTTTCAGCTGCTGAATTTGCATATTACGCGGGCGGATGCAGGCGATTCGTTGGGTAAAGGGTTTACAACTGGGGTATTTTTGCGCCTTTGTACCACCAAGCAGAGCGTTGAAAAAGTCTACAGTTCTGTCAGCATCCAGAAATTTTTCATAACAGCCTGGCCTGCGCAGATTATTTATTGTTGACCAGCATGCTTTAGGGCCCTAGTTTCACAAAGAATCAAATTTACCACCAAGCCTGGAAATAAGCAGACTGTCAGCTGCAGAGTGAGGACCCCAGAGGGTGAATTTGATGGTACTACACTGCACAGCAGGGTAGCATCGCTAAATTTACCCTCTGGGGATCTCAAACTGAATCAAGGTCTCAGGCCTAAACAGAAAGAGGTACCCAGAGAATAAATTGGCCCACTGTATGGGTAAAATCAACAATTTCCAGGCTTGTTGTCACACATCGGCTGGAAATATAATTTAAATTTTCTTTTTAATACCGGTTTGTATTCCGTGTTTTGCCCCCCCCCCCCCCCCCAAAAAAAAAAAAAAAAAAAAAGTTGTGAATGAAAGTTTTGTCATAAAGTGTCTGTTTCAGTGACTGGATAGCCTTATCCAAAACGTCCCACGCTTCAGTCCTCCTTCTGGATCCCCAGTCTCTATAGTGTAATTCTTTATTCATCCTGTCTGAATGTAGTTCCATGTATGGTTAAACATCGTTTATGGGATGCCCTATGCACGTCGCATGAATCTTAATCCTAGCCAATAAGAATAGAAGACTCCTCCTGCAATAAAATTTCTTAAATAACTAAAAACTATCACTTTTTTGCATCAAAAACTAGCTTATGGCCCCTCACTGGAACGAACTCAACGAGCTCGTTCCAATGTGGAATCATAAGCGATTGTTTGCGGCATTCATTGAAAACAATAAGATTTGAATGTCGATTTTTGTGACTAACGATGGCCGGTGTGACAGGAATGGAAGTCCATAGGAACGTTAGTCCCTATGGACTATTATTCCGCGGAATTATAGTCCTAGGTCTAACATTTCTAGGAATAGTAGTCCGACGGACTACCATTCCTAGAAATGTTAAACCTAGGACTATAATTCCGCGGAATAATAGTCCAGAGGGACTAATTTTCCTACGGACTTTCATTCCTGTCACACCGGTTTTGACCGTTGCGTTAACTTCGATAAAGTACAGAGTAAATTACAGCTTCAGATTTCCTTCTGAAACAAGAACGTTCAGCTCACTAAAGTATGCGCCGTGGGTCAGTGGTTAGAACATGGGACTTTAATCTGAAAAGTCGATGGTTCGATCCAGACGATCGAGTACGGCGTTGTGTCCTTGGGTAGTATACTTAATCCCGATTGCGTACGTATGGGCACGGCAGCGCTGTGTACTAAAGTGCACTTGCCTCCAACTGCTGCTAAAGTTGCTGAAATGCTTCTGCAAGGTAAGAAAACTGGAGAAGCGGGCGATTGCTCGTCACTGTCCAGTGGTTCTCTCTGGTATTTCGGTTTTCTGCATCCGTCAAATTGTCTGACATGATGTAACCCTGGTTGTTGAAAGTGCGACTCATAAAACACCAATAAACAGACAAACAAGCTAGAAGTTGGGTGAAACAAAAACAAATTATGAGTTAGCGTCCAGTAAAAAGGCTGGTTTCTCAAGTATAACATAACATAATTTTATTCATTGATTGAATATATACACCGTGGGCAATATGCCCATTGGTGGAAACAAAACATTGACATGATATAAATTGTTGTACATGGCGCCATATAAGGCAGTAAGAAGGTAATAAATTAAACCAGTACAATGTAGCCCACCCAACTGGGTGTTCCTCAAATGAACCTCCCCGCCACCCGAATACAAATTACTAAGCATCAGACCATTTACCATATCTTCAATACAAATTTGACCGATTAATTTCATATAGGCTACAGACTACTCCTGTTAATTGAATAAAAATTCTTACAATCCATCAAATTATTACTCTGACGGTCAACGAACTACACACTGAAGACATTTCTTACCTCCTTACACATTACTGACACTTAATCTGTTATATCTTGTCCGACAGAGCTCACTGAGCAATGTCAAACAATATAGAACAGGATAAATACTCAATTTATCATCAGAAGACGGAAAATGATCCACCCCCACCCCCCCCCACCCCCAACTGCACACTCCCGTTAATTGAGCACCCCACTCTGGCAAAGTGGCTATTCAACTAACCCTTTACCCAAGGCAGACGATATCAAAATTTATTATTTTAAATAGCATTTTTTTTTTCAAAAAATTTCAACAAAAACCATATCATGTGACCCCTCTTTGGAACGAGCTCGTCGAGCTCGTTCCAAAGAGGGGTCACATGATATGGTTTTGTTGAAATTTTTCGAAAAATAAAAATTTTTCAGCTGCTGAATTTGCATATTACGCGGGCGGATGCGGGCGATTCGTTGGGTTAAGGGTTAAGAGGGCTCCACTATATCCCTGAAACAAGCATGATCTCCATCATAATCGTATTACTTTCAGTCCACTATTTTGTCCTCGCTTCCTTTTGGCAGAATAAAAAGCACTGCGTAACACAACGGGGCGCGATAAAGTGAAGTAATTATTAACGATTTTCTTTTCAGTTCACAATTTTGACATGGCGTGCTTCCTCTAATACTATCCTTGTTGTCAAACAAAAACAACGGATAAAGAAAGTCAATGCCCATGGGAACCTACTATGACTGAATTTCGTGTTTTGATGCAACGTTCGTTAGGTCCCACAAAGTAGATCTGTTTCTCATGCCATTTTGTAAAATTGCATATGGGCGGGCGGTTTTTTATTTTATTTTTTATTTTTCTAATTTTTTCTTTGACTTCAATGTTCATGTTGTTGGTTTGTTTTATGTTTTTGGCCCCATAATCTACAGAATACCATGGATGGTGGTGTATTTCATCCCTTAAATGCAACCAGGCTTTGAAATGCTAAAGCATTGCAAAGCTTTTGTTGCACTTAAGGGACACATTTATCAATTTTTATTAACTTGGGTAAAATATCAGACGTAAACCATTTAATTTTTATGTTTTTAAGTTTGTGTTGGTAATAACAATTCGCACATTGGTTTCAACTTTGTCAACATTTGTCTTTGCTGTGTAGCTAAACTCAAATTTGAGGTATCACATTGAATTTAACATGATAACAGTCAGGCCCGTAGTCGGGATCTCAAAATTTCCCGACACGGTGAGGCAAGAGTTAATTATTTTCCGACAGCGATCCCGGTCTTTCATCGACGATGCGAACTCGAAACCTAACTCAATATACGCTTTAAAACAATAAGATAGAAAAACAAGAGCCAATACTATAAAACTTTTACAATTGTATTTTCTAGAATTGTATTTTCTATTTATGACTTTAAATGAGTTGAAATGAACCATTAGCATTTTCAAAGATGTGGCAATTTGCCAGTTGTCAAATTGCCATATCTTTTTAAAAAACTAATGATTCATTTTAGTCAGCTATAATAATAGGTAGAACATACAATTTTAAAAAATGCAATTGTAAAAGTTTTATAGTATTGGCTCCACACTGCAAAAAATGTAGGTTCTCTTTAGAACCGAAACTGGTTCTAATCTTGTCTCTGAGATGGAACCAGCTCTGTTTAAACAGTATTTACTTCAAATCAAATAAATTTACCAAGATTACCATTCAATTTTAACAGAATATTACATGAACTGAAGTAGATTCAGCACTAAACTTGGAGCTTATTCAACGCAGTCGCCAAACATTTTGAAACAAAGGAGATATGAACAGTTGGCATATCTAACCAGTTTTGGTTCTGTTTTGAACCAAAACTGGTTCGATATGCCAACTGTTCATATCTCCTTTGCTTAATAATGATTTGAGACAACCTCGTACAAGCTCTAAACTTACGACTGAAACCCCCTCAATTTATGTTTAATTCTGTTAATATTTAATGTTAATCTTTATAAATTTATTTGATTTGAAATAAATACTGTTTAAACAGAACTGGTTCCATCTCAGGGACAAGATTAGAACCAGTTTCGGTTCTAAAGAGAACCTATCTTTTTTGCAGTGCAGGGGCTAATACTCTAAAACTTTTACAATTGTATTTTGTAGAAATGTGTTTTTTAGTTATGGCTTTAAATGTGTTGAAATGAATAATCAGCATTTTCAAAGATATGGCAATTTGCCAGTTGGCACATCTTTTTAAAAATGCTAATGATTCATTTTAGTCAGTTATATTAATAGGCAGAAAATACAATTCTAGAAAATACAGTTGTAAAAGTTTTATAATATTGGCTCCTGGTCGGAAAGGTTCGCTTATTTGTATTATTAAGAAATACTTTCGTTTAACGTTTACTATCGTTCAAATTAAAAATACACGATTTTTTTCTTGTACATAACAACTCTTTTTCCTTTTAAATACCCATAACCCTTTAACTAACCTGAAAAGCAGACGGCACTTGCAAAGAAAATTCTTGAGTAACTATTTGTTTTCATTGTTGTCTCAAAAGCATAGGTTATGACCCCTCATTGGAACGAGCTCGTCGTGCCCGTTCCAATGAGGGGTCATAACCTATGTTTTTGAGACGAAAAATGAAAACATAATGAAAATTAATTGGCAATTTTTGTGAATAGCGCTGGCCGGTTTTTGCCGTTACGTTGGGTAAAGGGTTAACGAGCGCTCATACAAAAGATTATCATTTGAAAAATAAGGGTATGTTTGCATAATGAAAATTGTGGTTTCGCAAAATGGCCAACGTTTTTCTCAAATTAGCGACTTTCAGGGTAATGTAAGTATTCGAACGTCCAACATTTTTTTCCAACATAAAAAAGATTCCGACTGACGAGGTCATAGTGCAAAGTACCCCCCCCCCCCCCCCCCCCCCCAACCACAAACACACACATAGCCGTTTAGCATCGATCGGAATATCAGACGAAAAATAGTTAATTATCATTTTATCATACCGCGCACAACAATCTATTCGTTCCCATTTTATAACAGCCTTAACTGTCGTAATTTTGAAAAGTACTCACTACAAAGTCCCAATACAATGTATAAAGTCTTCATTCTGATTTATGGTCCGTTCGGTGATGGTACTTGGAAACTATGATGCTGATGATTCTTATATTACTATTTCTTAACAAAAAAACTACGGCGAGGCTTCTCCAATCAGATGGCTTCAACAAAGATTGGCAAGCAAGCTATACAACTTATATTAACCTTTCGCCTAACGTAACCGCCAGGGGGCGCGGTGGTGTTGCGGTAACCGGTTCTCGTGAGATCACCGAAGTTAAGCAACGTCGAGCCCGGTTAGTCCTCGGATGGGTGACCATCTGAGCGGTCGATTCGGACTCCCGCGTTGTGTCCTTGGGCAAGGCACTTAACCCCGATTATCCACATGGGGGCACGATGACGCCGTGTACTAAGGCGTACTTCACGTCGATGGTGCGCATGTCTTCAACCAATCTAACCCTGCCTGTGCTGCAGTGCGGAGTTACGATGTTGGGGAGCTGGCAGCTGCTCGTCGTTGCTCGGTGGTTCTCTCCGGGTACTACGGCTTCCCCCACCCAAAAACTGTCACAGTCGTGATTAGCCATTGTGCATAAGTATGTGACCTTAAACACCAATAAATAAATAAATAACGCAACCGCCAAACCCGGTCAGCTTTATTCCTAAAAACTGCCATTCAATTTTCATTATTTTCTCATTGTTTTGCCTCAGAAACATAGCTTATGACCCCTCATTTGAACGAGCTCGTTGAGCTCGTTCCATTGAGGGGTCGTAAGCTATGTTTTTAACGCAAAAAATTAAAAAGAAAATCGTTATTCAATCATTTTGTTTGCAGGTGTCGTCTGCTTTTCATGTTAGGTGTAACACCTCTCCTTTATCCAATGACGCAGGTATGCAGGATAACCTCTACAGCGGTATCTTCGTGGCCAAACTCTTCTCGAATACTACGATGGGATTTGTAGCCTGCACGGAGTGTTTCTCTCATGGGATAGGCCCCCATCACGATCCGTTGGAGTAATCTTTCCGCTTTTCTCCCCACAGCGTCACCATAGAATCTCACCCGTTGGAAAAGAAATGCGAGAACATTGGTTCGGAGATGCTGCTTTCGTTTATTTTTCTTGATTTGGGCTTGATTTTGTAATATTTTATTCTTGAAAATCTAGACCTATGGTGTGTAAGTATGTACTATCGTGATCTGATCGAGAAAAATAGCATTCTTGTGATCACAGTACTGCATGCCCTTTACAAATGATGGCTGTGGTATTTGGGACTGACACTGTGATAATAAACGGGTATAGATTATCATTCATGTCAGTCGACACCAGACCCGTGTCTATGGTTGTATAATCTTATTGTTTCCACATCCAACCCAAGATAGTGGATGAAATACCATCAGTTGGGGCTATTTATTTTTTTTATTTTTAATTTATTTATTGGAGTTTATCGACACTTTCTACAGCCAGGGTCACCTCGTGTCGGACAGTTTTGCGTGTGGAGTAAGACGGAGTACCCGGAGAAAACCACCCAGCAACGGCGAGCAACTACCAGACTCCCCAATGTACCAACTTTGTACAAACAGAGTTAGCATTGGTTTAGACAGGTGTACCAGCGACAGGGCTATAAAAGAGCGTTGTTGGAAAACATACAAATCCAAAGTGGAGAAGAAGCATAGATATGCTATTCAAAAAAAGTAGGGGATATTTGATAAAAGTGAGATATATGAAGAAAGATATTTATATTTTCATCAAAAAGAAGTTGCGGCATTGCACTGTGACATCTGGTGAATGATTTCAGCGATTGTTGGGTGTCTTACAAGCACACTTTCCACGCACACTCCCGTAGAAGACATGGACGGTCAGTCAGGGAATTTACCACATTCATTCCAAGACCTCAATACCTTGTAAATCCTCCTCGGTTCGCGAGACTAGCGCGGATCCGACGTGGCATACTCCTCACCAAACGTCCAATATCAGCTTGACCGATGTTATTCCATTCCTCCCGCAGAGCAGCGGCGAGTTCCAGGACATTGGTAGGGATTGTTGGCGTTGTCGTGAGCGCCTGCCAAGCATATCCCAGGCGTGCTCGATTAGTGAAAAGTCTGGATTTAGTGCTGACCAAGGCAGTGCAGCACATGTTCGGCTCCTGGAGGAACTCTGTAGCGACACGGGCCCTGTGTGTTCTTGCATTGTCATCTTTGAAAATGAATCGAAGGCCGTGACGTCTTGCAAATGGCACCACATGGGCTGCTAACATGTTGTCACGGAAGTACTGCCCTGTGACACGCCCTTGGATTACATGTAATGCCGTTCTGCTTGCCATGCTTATGCCTCCCCACACCATAACCGATCCCCACAAAACGACCGTGCTGCCTAACGGTTACGTCATGGTATAATTCGTTCCGCCACCGCGACACTCTGTTTCGTCTGTCGTGGAAGTTGAGAGTGAACCTCGATTCATCGGAAAACATGACCTTGCTCCACCGATGATTGTCCCAGCGATGCCGCGCTCCATGCCAATTACGTCTTGCTGCGATGTGACGTTCAGTCGAACGTGGAATTATTCGAGGTCGTCGAGCGTACAAATTCCAGCTGTGTAGGCGATTCCGGATAGTCGACCACTGACTCGCACATCTGTCGCTCGGTGAAGCTGTTGCCCAATTTCTGAGGCACTTTGATGGCGTAATGTTGTGGTTAGGATGAAACGATCCTGGTTAGCAGTTGTGGCCCTTGGACGACCTGACCGACGTCTGTCATCACCATTGCCTGTCTGACGGGAGCGTGACCACAACCTGCTAATCACTGATTGAGTAACGTTGTGAATTTGAGCCACTGCTGTCTGTCTGTTGCCAGCATCCGGCATGCCAACGGCACGTAAACGTTCCTCGCGTGTCAGTCTTCGCATACGTCAAAAGTTACGTTTCGACCAGAAACTATTGATGAACGATTATACCAAGAAAAGAACGATGAGACCTCAGTAGGTAATAAATGCCGATTCGGGACCAAATGTACACGATTTCGTACATGTACGCTCCATAGGATTTAGTGTAAAATCGTGTACAGGTACACGATTTGACGTTTTTTTTCGTCGTCCCGAATCGGCTTTGCCGATTCTACACCACTGGATTCTATATACACATCGCTCAAGGGTGAAAAAAATGTATGAAATTTTAAGGAAAATAGGTGTATCGTCTGGTCCCGAATCGGCAAATGGGTTTCCCCCATAGGATTCAGTGTTAAAAATCGCGAGCAAAAACGTGTTGCCGTTTCTGGACCAGCGTCGAAAAGTGGTCTGCCGATTTGAACCATCTCTGTCTGTACACGATTTTAACACTGAATCCCTATGGAGGCGTACACGAAATCCATTTGTTGATTTTACGTTAGAAATCGACTTGCGTACAGTACACGGAAAAGAGGTGGTCCCGAACCGGCAAACCCACTGCCACGTTTCCCGAGGAAATAAAAAAGTGATTGATATATATAGGAGAGAAAAAAAATATAAATAAATAGTTATTTAAAAATAAATATATCAAATCGAATAGATAATAAAAAATACGTAAATCATGAGCGCTTCCCAGACTATTAGAGCAAGGTTTCTTTTAAAAATGCTGATGAGAGCCTACGCATTCTGTGTGAATGAACAACTAGGTCGCCTCTTGTTAGAACGATGCATCGGATGTCGGGATCGCCTAGACTTCGATCACGAGAATCATTCGTGTCTGATGATGGAAAGGGAAGATATGGTCGTCAAGTATTTCGAACCGGCATTCGGACGCGTTCAAATCGACGAAGTGATCGCGTTTTGGAAGAGATTACTCTTCTGTAAGGATCAAAGCAAGCCCACAGTTTCGGAAGAACTGAAATTGGCGCGTAAAAGTCTGACTTTAGAAGACAAGGGATGCGTCATGAATATATTGTTCAATGAAGCATACGTCTAAGTTTTCTCGTTGATATAAAATAAGGGAGAATAGAAAATAAAATAAATACATACATAAATTTTTTTATCTAATATTAGAAAGAAAAAAAAAACACAAAAAATGAGAACCAGAAATAAATTGTATCCGACGTTAGTGGACGACGAGGATGAGAATCCGAACGGCGTTTTGCCAACGGCACTGTCGCTAGAAGAAAAAGAAAGAAGAGAGAGGTATCACATTGATCAAATCAGTAGAATCCAAGAGTATCTAACTCGACAGAGAGATTTTCGTCATTCTCTCGAGAAGAAGTATTCACGTTTCGTGAAATTCGTCAACGCGATTGACACGACACTCATCACGATTTCCATGGGTTTACACGCGGCCGGCATCGAATTGTTGTCGACCGCGGTCGGTATTCTGATCGTGTTAACCATAGAAGGAGTGGCTCTCGACGCTGGATTGTTTAGCACGCTCGGAAACTTTTTGAGTAGAAAATTATATCTGAAGGCAAGGAAACACGACAAGATTCGCGTCTTAGCCGACTCCAAGATCGACTCGATATCCAAAATGATCTCGATGGCGTTGAAAGATGGTAGGATATCAGACGGAGAATACTTCGCGATGTTAGGCGAGAAAACGAAATACGATGCCATGAAAGAAGCCGTGAGAATCAAGACTCGTCAGATCATCAAAGAAGAGATAAAGGATTCTCTCGTGGAAAAGGGGAGGAAAGAGGCCAGGGAGGAAGTCAGTAAGATGATAGAACTCAAGAGCAGGGATTGAAAAAAAAAATATTTATCTAATAAGAACAGAATTAATTAATTATTAAATTTATATATAAAATAAAAAACGAAATTAATTTAAATAACTCTTAAAAAATGTATTGCGTAAAGTGTAAGAGAGTTACCGAGATGAATAATTCTCGAGAAGTACGAACTAAAAACGATAGACAGATGCTTCGTGGAATTTGCAACGTGTGTGGTTCTATCAAGACTCGATTCGTCAAAAAAAAGAACACGAGCAAAGGTAAAGGTATCGTGAATAAAATGATCAATAATCTACCTTTCGAAATGCATCTGCCTGGTCACAGTTTCACGGGACCCGGAACGAAATTGAACAAGGGACTCAACGCCGATCTGACTCCTAAATCTCGGAGCAAACCTGTGAATAGGGTGGACGCGGCCGCGTATGATCACGATCTGTGCTACGCCGGACATCCCGACACCAAGACTCGCAATGACGTCTGCGATAAAAACATGTTGGGGAAATTGAGAGGCATATCGAATCCGACCAGGAGAGAGAAAATAGAACGTTCGCTGGTCGGCAATCTGATCGGTGCGAAACGTCGATTCGGATGGGGCGTTCAAAAAAAAAGCGCATCGAAAAAGAAGAAGAAACGATTATTGACGAGCGAATTGGCCGAGGAGTTACACAAACCCATCATGCGTAAATTTCGAAAGAGAAGGGTATTCGTGAAGGGTTTGGATGATATTTGGTCTGCCGACTTGGTTGACATGAGATCGTTTTCGAGGTGGAACGAGGGTGTCAAATATCTATTGACGGTCATCGACGTGTTTTCCAAATTTGGTTGGATCAGAGCTTTGAAGAATAAATTGGGACCTTGCATCGCCGAGGCTCTGAAGAACGTGTTCGACTCGTCTTCTCGAAAACCGAGTAAATTGTGGGTGGATAAGGGAAAGGAATTCTACAACAAGCACGTTCATCGATTGGTCGACCTCTACTCGATCTAAAATGAAGAGAAAGCCAGCGTGGTGGAACGTTGGAATTGAACGATGAAGGAAAAGATGCATAGACACTTCACCGCGAATTCAACCAAGAAATACATATACGCTCTGAACGGTCTGGTCAAAGATAACAACAACACGCGACACAGATCGATCAAGATGACTCTCGTGGAAGCTAGCGATCTTCGAAATGAAAAACGGGTCTACGCGAATCTATATCCTGAAAGATCTAAGATTAGGAAGAAGTCTAGAACGCCGAAATTTGCTGTCGGTGATCGAGTGAGAATCTACGCTTATAAGAAGCACTTCGAAAAGGGTTATACTCCTCGATGGACCTCGGAAATCTTCGTGATAATCAAAATATTTCACACCGATCCAGTGACTTATGAAATCGAAGCTTTGGATGGAGAAGAGATCATCAGAAAGTTTTACGAACAACAATTACAGAAGACAAAGTTTTGATAAGAAAACAAATTTCTTTTATTTACTCTCTTTAATATTTTCTTGTTTACACACATATATATAAGAGAGAAAAATAATAATAAAAAAAATAATTAAAAGCTATTTTTAGATAAAAAAAAGCAAGTTAATTAATAAACAAAAAAACAAAAATCCTTTAAAAATGACAAATATACTAGATATAGCACAAAGCATAGTGAAAGATGAAAGTATTCAAGAATATGAGGTTCACGAATACGAACCGGTAACCGGAACGAGTTTGAACAATGCGGGAGAGATAAGAATCAACGTCAAAACTCAAGATCCATTCATACATCCTAGCGAGAGTTACATAGTGGTGCAGGGACGTCTCACCAAGGAAGATGGGAGCGACTACGCCGACGACGACACGGTTACTCTAGCCAATAATGGCATCATGCATCTATTCAGTAATATAAAATACATGCTATCCGGACAAGAGATAGAATCTGTGTTTCATCCCAGTCAGGCCACCACGATGTTCGGACTCTTGACGTATCCTGATGATTTTTCGAAATCCAGAGGACTTAATCAGTTGTGGGTGAAAGACACCGTCGGCCCTGCTAGCGCCGGCGCCGCCTTGATATTCGACTACGTCGTCAAGACGTCCAGACCTAAAGGAACGTTTTCGTTCAGGATACCTTTGAAACACATCTTTGGATTTGCGGATGATTACAACAAGATCATGTACGGATTCAAACACAATCTGACGTTGATTCGAAAAGGAGACGACGATGCAATAGTGAGACTCACTGTGACCAATGCGGGTAAGATAACTCTACACAAGATATCGTGGTTCGTTCCACACCTGGAGCCGTCGATCGTGGAAAAAGCGAGTCTCTACAAGATCATAGAATCCAAGAGTAAATTACCCGTGGGATTTAGAATGAGACAGTGTGACACGGCTAGCATTCCTCTCTCCACGAATCACTTCGATTGGAGATTGACGGTGAAATCCACTTCCGAGAGACCGCGTTTCATCGTGGTTGTGTTTCAGACCGATAGGGACGGGTCTCAGGAAAAGAATGCGTCGCTGTTCGGTCACTGCCATTTGAGAAACATGCAAGTGTTTCTGAACACCACGAGATATCCAGCAATCGATTACAATGCGTCATTCGACAAGAACGATTTCTGCAGACTGTACGGCAACGCCGCTGATTTTAGAAAGAAGTATCACGGTCTAGACGAATTGATGAGCAACCCTAACATATCTCCCGGCGAATACAAGTCGATGTATCCCATGTTCGTATTCGACGTCAGTAAACAGAGCAAACAACTCAAGAGTAACATCTTAGACATTTAGATCAAGATGCAATTCGATAGGAACGTGCTGAGAAAAACCAAAGCCTTCGCCCTGGTCCTGTCGGACAGAGAATTACAATTCGAATCGGAGGGAAATAAGATGTCGATCATTCGAAAAAATAAAACAAAAAAATTTAAAAAAAAGTAATGAGTAATTATTAAAAAACAAAAAAAATATAAATAAAGTAATGTGATCTAGAGAGATTGAACATCTTTCTAAATCTCATTACTTTTTTTTGTTATTTTAATAAATCACACATTATTTTTTTTAATTCATTATTTTCCACGCATTCACTGTTTGTTCAAAGGAACTAGTTCGATCAGTAGACTCACCACGTAAGTGGCGGCTTCGGGATTATTGGTTTTCATAACGAAATTAATCCTGTCTCTGGCGTTCACTTTGAGAGGCGTGCCAAACATTCTAACATTCGCGTGTTGATTCTCAGTCTTTTTGACCATGTCTCTCTTATCGCTCTCTACTCCATTCACCATGAGATTGACGACCGCTCTGTTATTCAAATCCGAGGAAGCCAGACTCATTCGAAGGATTTCACCTCCCAGCGGCATGGGATATCCCACCTGACCATGTTTCGATCCGCTACCTCCATTTCCGAAAGACCACTCAGCTTTTCCCTCATCTAAGGTGCCGGCCCACACGGTGATCACTTGTCTAGCATATTTGACTTTCTCCACCACCGAAATCAGGGTGCAGGCAACTGTCATGTTCACGGGATCCGGTAGATTCGTGAGCGCGTGTCCACCCATGTCTAGTTTACCTTCCATGATGTCACCCTTTCTCCAGACCGAGTTGTCGTCCACGTACTTTCTGCAGACTGCACTGGAATCGAATTCGGGATCATGACTGAGTCCGAATAAATTCTCACCGTTCATGTCGATACCACCCTCCATGGTTCCGCCAGATTGTTTGTTCAGGTAGACATCGTCCACTTGCAATTCTATGTATTCTTGTGATCGTATCACGGCAGAATCTACGTAGCCCTTGTTGACCGCGGTTGAGTCCGCATCTGTGTCGTCGACCTTCGACAGATTCAATATCTTGTTGAATCCTGCATTCAGATCCGATTTCATTTCTCGTCTGTCAGACTTTCTCTGTTCCAGATCTACGTAGTGTTTTGTCGCCATGTCCTTGGGATTTGTGGGAGTGGCCACGTTCGTTATCTTGTTAGAATTGGCGTTCAATTCCAAGTGCATCATTTTCTGAACATATCTATTTCTCAGGTGTTCGCTGAATCTCGCGTGAGAGTCGTCCGCGTATTTCTTGGTCGCGGCATCAGTGGGATCTATGGGATTCGCGACGTTCACCAAACGTTTGGATTTCAGATCGAGATCGGCGGTCATGGTTTTATCCACGTAATTATCTAGCATGATTCGTTCCCCCTGTCGACGTATTTTTCAGTTGCAGCATCTGCGAGATCTATCGGCTCGGGAAGATTGTAGAGCTTCTTATCGTTCATGTTCAAAGGTTCCTCTCGAGGTTCGTATCTTCGAACATAACGTTCGTCCAAGTTGGCAACGTCGTAACCGTCGTCGACTTTGAACATCTTCCTCTTCTTTCTTAGGTTGACTTTTTCGTCGTCACTTCTACCAAATTTATCGACTGGCATGTTGTTTTTGAGATTTTTTGTTTTTTTTAAAAAAATATATTTCAAAACGCAGTTTATAAAAATGAATTATTTTATTTTTATTTTTTCGTTTTTATTCGATTAAAAATTTTGAAAATAATTTTTTTATCTTTATATATACTATTAAAAAAAAATCTCTCTCTAATGTAAATCATTGAGAATATCTTGAAACCGATCTCCTTCAGACCATCTCTTGAGAATGTAGAGACATAGGTGACCGCAAAACACTTGATCTGGTGATTGCACTCGTTTTCACTCGTTGTAACGAACCATTGTTGAAATAGTTCTTTATTTCTTTTGGCGGTGAGATTCTGTAGCTGTCGAAATAATAATTCTTCTTCCTGTTCTTGAACCACGCCACCCAGTGAGTGCCTTCACCCAATAAATCATCTAGATTTAAAATTCCGCATTCCGATTGTTGAGGTCTTCTCTTCGGCAAGGCATCTCTGGAAAACAAACCTAGAAAATCTTTGATTTTCAAATCCTTCGCCGCATTCGACAGATCGATGTTGGATAGGGGTTCGTTAGGTAAGACAACACCTTCTACGGATATCTCTATTTTCTTATTCATAAATGCGTATATATTAAATTTTTTTTTTATTTATTTATTTTTTATTATAATTCACTAAAATGACGTTATTTTTTTTTTCTTTTCTTTTTCTTTTTAAACTAACTCTCTCGATGTCTCTATCGATTTCTATAATTTAGAATCCATCTAATTCCTCTTGATTTTCTGGAATTCTATCATCCTTACTCATATCTGGAATCCTATCATCCTTACTCATATCTGGAATCCAATCATCCACAATCATATCGTCTCTAATTAGATCCGAAATGCAATGTCCAAGTGCCAAAGTGCTTATTTTATCATCTAACATGAATCTCTTATCGTCGTCGGCCGTCAGCAAAATCTTGTTGACTATTTCGGTATGCAAGTCATGATTTTCGCTTCGAATCGATTTCATAGTCTTATACACCGGACCACCTCCTAACAGACAATCTTTATACTCTTGGAAAGAGATGTTTTTCTTCACTACTTAACCCCTTTGCACTTCTTGATCTCTTCATCTTCTATACGATAAGCATACAGTTTAGGTCTCAAGCCCACGAATTCAACGATTTGTTTACCGCCGCTCTCATCCTTAAATTTATCCAACACCTTCTTGTTCTCATTTGATTGAATGTTGGATGGGTGATCGACGGGATAATTGCTTGTGTCGAACCACGTGGCCACGTCCGGAGATATATCTTGGTAGACGTCTTTCGTCTCTATTTCGTAAACTAAACTGTCCATGTCGGTGAACAGTAGTTTGGCTTTATCACCAAATTTTCGTTTGACGTAATTGTAGTGAAACAACAATCGCTTGCTGATATCTAAGATGATCGGTCCGAGATAATACGGTTTGTCAAACTTCAGGTGCGTCTTTTGCATGTGAACGGCCACTAGATTTTCGTCGAATATGGTTCGGTGTTTGTAATTGGGTTTCGCCACTAATTTTTTAGCTCTTTTCTCAGACATGACGAGTCGAACGTCGGTTCTCTTCCTGATGTTTTCCATCGATTTACTGTACACGCAGTTGTTCATGAGTTTGAAGAAATCTTTTTCGAAATCATTCTCGGCTCGAATTCTGAGATTCGTGTTGAGATCGATGTATTTTTTCATCCAAGGGAAGAGCCCGAATGATGCGATGTATGTCAACTAATTTCATCCCGTAATTGATGTATTGTTTCAAATTCTTGCTGTAGATGACGTAGTTACATTTGTTAAATAAATTGGGAATGAGTTTTTCCTCGTCTCCTTCGTTCGGTTCCATTCGTTCGGGAGCCAGTGGATAATCGTTGTGTAGATCGTGTAATTCTTCAGGATAGTTCAAATCAACTTCTAAAATGCAAGGATAGTCTCTCCATTTTTGCATCTCTTCCTTTTCCGTCACCCATTCGAAATTTCCAATCGGTAAAGGATGACTCATAGCCCAACCATACAGATTATTAGCGTCTCAATACTTATGTATTTATTTGACCATTTTGAATCGAAACCTTCTTTCATGTAGGGATTGTTAGCTTCAGAATATCTGTGGGAGATCATCGAGACGCCACCACTCGCAGCCCTTTCGAACATGAGCAACATGTTCACGTCAGATAATAATTCCAATTGGACTTCAGTGGTCTTCAACAGAGCGTCCCACGCCAGACCAGGTGCGGTGAAATACCAAGCGGGATCCAGATCGTAATTTTGACGACAGACGTCTCGAAAATTTTCGAATGCGTCTGCCAAGAGCAGAACGTCGGTCTTCAGATAGAGATCGTGATAATCTCTCATGGTTTTCATATCAAATGATTTCCACACGTTTTTAGCGTGTTCATAATTCTCATCGGAAATGTTGGATTTGTATAATTTCGAATAAAAATCTTCTTTCAAAAGTAGTGCGGTGTCTTCGAATCTCTTTAGATCATTCATGTAATCATAAGGATAGACTCCTTTCCTCAACATGACGTCTACTCATTCTCTGAAATATTCGCTCGTGATTTTAAATTTATCCTTGCTCATGTTATCGACTAATTTTTCCAGAGCGGTCAACATGAATTTAAAACTGTCGATGAAACGTATGCTTCTACGAATGGATTTCGTTTTTTCTTCCAATGTCTCTCCGTCGATTACTCTTTTTTTCTCCATGAGCTTCCATTTCGTGAAGGAAATGTATCTTTCTTCGCTGTTCGCGATGCAATTTATTTCTTCGTGGGAAGTGCCGAGATTTTTCACGAACAGATGACTGTCGTAACCCGAGAGATTGTGAAATATCACCAGATAGAAAACGGAATCTCGATAATTTAAATTACACTTGCTGTGAGCCGGACCGCGATATAGACCCGTGTAATGATCGTGGTCTCTGACCTTCTTATTTTCCTCTGAATTCTCGTCGAATGATTGTCTGCATATGTGACATTCAGTGGCTCTGTTATTTTTGTCCTGCTGCTCTCGCGTGATGATCATTTTCGCCAGAGTTTTGAATTTGTCGAATAACATTTGAATTTTCGATTCTAATTCTTCCACGAACCTTTGGGCCACGTCATCGTTTTCCCACTGTTTCGTGTAGGTGAAGGGACCCATGTCATGTTGCGAGTCAAAAGTGCATTTCACGTAAATGCAATAGCCCAAAGGTATGTGTTTTTGATATCTTTCGACGTAACTTTGAAGAGCGTTGGGTTGACAGGAACTCATTTTCGCAGTGAAACATTCGAAATCGGCGTACACGGCGAATGGTACTTTTAACCTTCTATTGTGATATTCAAACTTCACGATGGTGTTGGGTTTCGGCATTTCGATGGCGACACCTTGATTTTCGTTGCAATATTTCTGATGTTTTGCTAATGATTTTTCGTTGTGAAACGCGTTCATGCAGTTGCAACATAAACATACCTTATGCACATGTTTATTATTTTGTCTCGACAGTAATCGGCTCGGATGTTTAACCCAACAATAATGACGATAGTGTTTTAATTCTGTTGGAAAAGTCACTCCGGTCCAATCAAGATTTTTAGAAGTCTCCTCGTAACAAGAAACTCTATCAGAGTGTATTTTAACAGGGTATAAAGTGGAGGTGATTGACCATTTAAAACACTGATCATCTTTATTTTTCACGTTGATCATGGATTGTTTTTTAGTTAAGAAATACGGTAATTTCATGTAGGAAGACCCTTTCAACGAATCGTTTTCAGTTATGTGAATTTCGAGTTTCAACACCTTATCAAACGTCCAATTACTACCTTCATGTTGATAATTCGTGAGACACGTCAACATCTTGTCTTTCATCTTTTCGAAAATGTCCAATAAATCTGAACCTCAAAATATGGGTTCAACGTTAGATCTGAAATATGCATTTTTCACGATGCTCTCGCCAGACTTCACGTCGATTTTATTCATCACACAATGGAGTATCATCTTAATTTTTAGTCCCACGTTCATGTATTTGCGAAACAAATCCAATACTTTTTTTTCACCCGTTCCATGAACAATTTCGAATCGATTTTCTTCAACGAGGGAACCACGTCAAAAGTTTTAAAAATGCCTTTGATTACACTCTACCATTCTTCGGGCTTTGATTGGAATAGTTCCGTGGCGAGTTGTGCAAGATATTCTTCTCCTTTCCCTTCGTTCATTGCTCATCGAATTTTGCTCAATATATCTCATTTGTCTAGAATCTGAAGTGCATCACTCGTTTTCGTTTTAGTTTTTCTTTTCTTTTCTTTTGAAACTTGAAGTTCTTCAACGGCTTTTCGTTTAATCGTCTTCTTATTTTTCACAATTGAAACGTTTTTGGTTTTTTTTGACGTCGGCATTTCGATTCTTTTTACTATCTTTTTCTTCTTCTCATTTTTCACAACCAATGCATTTTTTGACGTTGTTGCTATCGGCATTTTGTTTGCCTTTCCATCGTTTCGCAAATATTTCTGTATGACTTCAATTTTTTTTGATTTAGTTCTATGATTTCTGAAATGTGAAATTTTTAATAGTTTACAAATCTCGTTTAACTGAGGTATGGTTTTCTCATTTAAATTTTCCATTTTTTTAT
Source organism: Pictodentalium vernedei (assembly GCA_031216915.1). Classification (NCBI taxonomy): domain Eukaryota; kingdom Metazoa; phylum Mollusca; class Scaphopoda; order Dentaliida; family Dentaliidae; genus Pictodentalium; species Pictodentalium vernedei. The sequence goes on along the minus strand of CM062291.1, from coordinate 257,857,358 downwards.
CTGTTTGCTCAATTTGTAAGAATATTTTTTTTTTCGAATTTTGTATTAAATAATTTGTTAAAAAGTTTTGTTTTTTTACTCTTTTATATAAAAAAAAAAGTTTTTTAATTTCAATTTTTTTTTCTTTAATGTTTTTTTTTATTCAAAACAATTTACGATCACTTTTATTTCTTGTTCGCAAAATGAACACATTTTCTCATCTCTAGAATAACATTCCTTACAATAACACAAATGTGTACATGGTAGAAACAAAACGTTTGCGGATTTGTTTTCGCAAAGCAGACACATGTTCATATTACCCTTCTCAACAGATGATAACTCGTCTGCTTCTTTCATGAATCGAATCAAATCTTCTAAAGTCAAGAATTGAGATAACGTTTTGTTTGCGTAATTCAATGTATTGTACAATTGTTCCTTCGTGTATCCAGATTGTAAAATACCCCTTAATAAACTCTCGTTTTTATTTCTTTCCCATTCTTCATTTTCAGTTTTAATCAATCCCAATGACTGGATCTTCTTCAAATAATCGCAACGACCTTCAGTATTATTTATGTGTTCTACCAAAGGTCAAAGGTCTGTCGTGAGGTTCCCAATTCATTAAATGTATGTTGCAACAAAAACATTTAACTCTATCACTTGTACCCACATAAATGAAACCCGCAGCAGCTAAATTTTCGAGTTTTTGAGCAAGATGCGAAGGCCAATTTTTAAACGTTTGAAGTCTTGCACGTTCTAAACTATAATTCAGATGTTTGGACTTGATCATTGTTTTTACTTCAAAATTGAGTTTGTAAGAATTTTTTTTTTTTTTTCGAATTTTGTATTTAATGATAATTTGTTAAAAAGTTTTAAAATTGTTTATATATGTTTTAATTCCTTCAAAAAGAATTAATCAATTTTATGTTCTTAACGTGAAAAAAATTGAATTAATGCGAGAAAAAAAAGGATGTTAAAATTTAACTTTTATTTATATATAAAGAGAAAACAAACTTTTAACAAATTATTATTTAAATACAAAATTTAAAATATACATTATTTGCAAGAATTCATAAAACAAAAAAAAACAAATAATCGATCATGACAACAACATCTAAAAGATGTGAATTGAAATTGAAACAAGTTGAAGTGAATAAGTTATTAGATTTTAAAATCTATACATTACAACAACACGATCCCATCGAATTGAACGAGGTTGAGATGGAGGGCTTAAAGCACTACTACGATAGATATAAGATGTCTTTGAAATTGGATGAAGCCATGCTCGATTTGTTTTATGAGTACCAAAGCGATCTGGTGAATAATATCATCGTAAATACAAAATTTAAAACATACATTATTTGCAAGAATTCCTAAAACAAAAAAAACAAATAATCGATCATGACAGCAACACCTAAAAGATGCAAATTGAAATTGAAACGAGACGAAACGAATAAGAAATTAGGTTTTAAAATCTATAGATTACAACAACACGATCTCATCGAATTGAACGAGGTCGAGATGAAGGACTTAGAGTATAAATACAATAGATATAAGATGTCTTTGAAATTGGATGAAGCCATGCTCGATTTGTTTTACGAGTACCAAAGCGATCTGCAGAAAATCGTCATTGCTAAAGATAAAGAATTCGACAAGGACGATCTGACATTGTTCTATGGAAGTTACATATATCCAAAAATCTCACTCGAACTCGTGGACAAATCGGGTGGTGAGAGCGCGTTCACCGATGTAAAAAAACTCAAAAGAGTAAAGATAAACATTCAACACATTTTCGAAAAAGGAGAATACACGAGTGTTAACATGCTAATAACAGACTTGGAAATATAAACAATAGAGAGATTGATTTTTTTAGCGAAGAAAAAGGAAAAAAAAAAGTAATGAGATAACCTTTAGATCTCATTCCTTTTTTTTTTTTTTTTGTTTTCCTTCATCACTATTACCCATATAATATAATAACGTTTCCTTTTTTCTTAAATGTCAGAGTCGATTCTTCTTTTCTTTTTTTGTGATATGCTACGTTTTTTATAACAACACATTTTGTCGTTGCGCTTTTGAAATGTCGTATACCGGGTTTTTCATATTTTACAGGAGAGACAAAAAACTGATTATTTCCAATATTTCATGACTAAAGCAAGACAAAATCGGCATGTTGGTATTTTTTCGCGTTATTTTCAATTGGAATAGCATTTCAAACGGATTAGAGGTCGTATGCGAGAAATTCAGATGTATACGACATTTCGAAACCAAAGTTTATACACACCGACGGTATACGACGTTTATACGACATTACAGATTGAAAAGCTTACAGTATCTGCTTTTTTACGACATTTCAAATGAGCAACATGTGCCCTAAAATTCGAAATAAATGACAATTTCCCCTTGGTTTTTGCTTTTTAGCAACTACAAACGTCACGAAAATATACCTTATGACCCCTTCACTGGAACGAGCGGAGCGAGCTCGTTCCGTAAGGGGTTATAAGCTATGTTTTTGAGACAAATATTGAAAATCATAATAAAATTTTAAAGCCGATTTTGGTGAAAAGCGCTGGTCGATTTTTGGCCAGTACATTGGGTAAAGGGTCAAAACAAGGTCACGCATAAAAACCCCCAAAATACCTACAGTTTTTGTGTGCGTACAACGATCATCTCATTCGTGACTGCAGGGAAATCTAACTTTTCACTCAAGACTTTCAGCTGCTCATGAAAACTTATATTTCTTTGCAGCTACTCATGTGATAATTCTGGTACTTACACAAAAACCATAAGTATCCTCTTTATACTTCATTAAGTTATGCTGAAGGACCTTGTCCATCTAGCATTATATAATGGAGGATGAAATCCCAAACGCAATAACCTATAACGCTACCTAATCTCAATGACTACTTTTCGGATTTCGTACTCCATTAGATAATACCGGAAGACTTGCCAGCATTATCTAATGGAGTATGGAACCCTACAGAGAATAACCCATGCAATCCGCTCTCAATTTTCTCGTAGTTCTTACAGACTTAGAAAACAATAAAGACGACAATATCTTTTGAGAAAAGTCTATATATATTCAAAATGATGAAATGATACATGTATGAGGGAAACCCATCCTCAAAGTCGTCAAATTAACAATAAAAAGGAGATAAAAATTTCGTTTCTTTCAGCCACAGTCACTCAATAAACAAAATCTGGAACAGGATTGGGAAGGAGGGGGGGGGGGGGTACAGAGTACCCTCTTGTCCCAGCAAGTCACAAACTAAGAAAAACAAGCTCTACCACAAGTAACGCATGGACGTTGAATCATCGTATTAAATAAATGCTAGAAAATTTCGTTCTGGAATGGTTGGGCAACTGGAGTAAAAACATGGGTGCTAGACGTTCACGTGTGAGGCAAGCTGTCATAGAACGCATGATAATCAGTGGGTATAACTTGCTTGAGGTCCTGCAGGTCTTGATATTTAGAAAGTTTTATGGGAATGGGACCAATGTGTAGCTTCTGTACATTTAAATCTGCCGCTTCGTCTAGTAACCGCGAAGAACCCCTTGTCTTTTTTGCTGGAACATCGTTATAAGAATTGTGAAAGCTCACTTTATATTGAATTCGACCATCCGGAGAGTATTTTAAACAACGGATATCAGTAACGCACTTGTCCCCGGGCCTAATACCAGGACGAATTGAAGTGTACATTAATTTTTGCAGATCCCTATATTTGCCAAAGAAAGTATGCGATAAGTATTTGATCTTGTATGCCTGTTTCCTTCTGGCAACATGCATAAGTTCAACATAATTATGTGGGGAGTAAATGGGCCTTCCACGAATTGCGCGTTCAATAGTCGAATGCACACTGTCTACTTCCATTTGCGTATGCCCTTTCTCGAGGTACTTTTGTTCAATAACTATTCCCCTATCAATTGACAGCTTGAGAAGAGCATTAGAGAGAATTACGTTCCGATTTTGGTTTGTGCAACCATCGCTGTAAATTGTCACATGTTTAACATTCTCTGGCAATGTAGAAACATAATCAGATAGACACGAAGCATAGGAATCAGCACTTAAATCGCCTTCACTTTCATGCCATACATAGCATGTTGCGTCTTTCGATACCAAATCAAAGACCGTGTAATTGTGGCAATTTAGTTTAGTTTTGTAGTAAATCGCACTGGCCTTCAATGACGGAGATAGGAGTACACTCTGTTTGTCTACCGCAATGACGCGAGAGGTTGTGTTGTCCACATCAGCAGCATGTTGTTTGTCGCACTCTTTCTCCTCTCTGGCCCGGGTTTTCAGAGCAATGTGGGATGCATAAACATTTTCATCCATATTGCCCACAGTGTACGAGCAACAAATATCGCACTGATCCTTCTTTGGTCTAAAACAAATTCATACTGTCGAAAGTGTTTGTAAAAGTTTTGCGGCTACCTGCCTCGTTACCTTCCTCTTTCATATTTTCGCAAAACACTCTATACAAATCAGACATTGACTGGAATATCGGTTCAAGATATAATTTAGACGACGATTTTCTGCAATAGTGTGACTCCATTTTCGGCAAGGTGTTAAGGAAGTTTCTAATGTTATCGGTTACAATTCTAGACCTTTCGGGTGTGACAGTCTTCTTTGCGCTTGTGGAGGACGCCGGGATTCCGTTCTCGTATTGCTCTACCCAGGTGTAGAGCGACCTCTCCCCAAGGCTGAGTGTACCGAGGAAAAACGACTTGCACACCCCCATCAGCAAAATACCTTTCTTGAAATGATATTTATATGTGTTGTTTCGTCTTCCATCTTGAGTTTGCACATTTTCTGCATCGCAATTAACAACAAGGTTTGTTACATAGATTTTTTTTTCTTCCCATGACATATTTTGCCAGAATGCTGTAAATAGACGTTTTCGATCATCCTCGCTAAATTCGTGACAATGTTTCTTAAATTTACAGAGTTTTCCGCACTTCACTTTAGACATTTTTCTTTCTTGTTTTTTTACTGTTTCATTTGTTGACCGTTTTTTTTAAACGTAAGCTTCCCCAGTCATACGTTTCCGTTTCTGCACATTTATTCTCCATTGTTTCGGGGTAGATTTTTTGTTTTTTATTTTTTTCGGAGTCAATTCACCGTTTGCTATGGGGGGTATGTCGATTGTATCATCATCACACAGAATATTGTCTGAGCCATTCGAAGAGGAGTCGGAATCGAGAATTCGTGTTTGCAGCAGGTCGGTTGTCATGGAACTGGTCTCAGGTGCTGTACTCAACCCGCTAGTTTCGACAGGAACAGAGCTCGAAATGTCCACTACTGTGTCATCCTTTCCGAAGCTAATTCGTCTTCGTTTTGGATTGAAACTCGGCGTCCACTCAGGATCAAGATCTGAATTGTAGTGAGAACTATCAGACTTTGGGCTGTCTGGAATGGTTGAATGTTTGGCGAGAGTAGACTCTTGAACAATTTCTGTTGCAAGACACGCGTGGTCAAGAGGAGCCGCATAATTGCTGGCTTTGTTGCGGACAAGTTCACGGTGATTTACTATGTTTTTCTCGGGCGTGTGAGTGATGGTTTTGCCTTGAATGCGGTACGAATCATAAAAAATTTCACTATCTGGCTGATCACAAATATCACATTCGGTGCCTACTTGGGAGGACACTGTCGCGAGTGATGATGCATTGTCTGTCACCGAGCTACCGATATCTAAACTGCATTGGTGTTCGCGTGTTTTGTTTGGCGTTTTAACAATCCGCCCGCCTTCAATCACGTAAGAAGTGCTTGAGGAACTAACTCTGTCTCCGGTCACATATTTAGTCGGTGTGTGAAGTTGATCTGTTCCACGAACGTTTTGCGTCAGCGCAATATTTGACGCTAGAGCGAGCTTGAGGAGCTGCTTCCCTCTGGAAAATTGATTAACAGCCATTACGACAGTTAGGGTGAAACTTATGTTCTACTTGGGTATATACACCAGTTTCTGTGTCTCGCTCGATAACTATATAACGTGGTGTTGTCTCCTTAAACTAAGTGTAATACACGTGCTCTATGAATTGGAAGGGTGCCTTTTGAAAGTCACCGCGTTCTCGCTTGATCAAGGATACGGAAATTGCACTGATTGGTTTGATGTGGATGTCGTTCTTATTCCTGAGCCATTTGGAGCTCATTTTGCAGCACATCAGAAACTGCACCTGAAAGACAAAACCACGAGGGTAAGGTGCTAGTGAGAGACGAAAGAAAAGACAGGTGAACGAGAGAGAGAGAGAGAGAGAGAGAGAGAGCGTCTATTATTTTCTTCTGACAGTTTCATATTTTTTTCGATCAAGTTTGGGTTACCCGAAAACGTTGTGAAGACTGTCCGATTTTCAATTTTCACAATGCAACTTTAGACCTTTTTATGTCTTAAAAACCCTTAAAACGATTCATTAAAAATGGCAATTTCCTCAATTCAGTGTAAGTGTGGAGGTGTGTGTGTGTGTGTGTGGGGGGGGGGGGGGGGGTGCTGAACTTACACAAACATATATTTGCCCCCTCTCCCCTCCCCCAAAAATGAATGATTTCCCCCTCAATTACAATATTGGAATGGCGGCTGGCGTGTGGATAGTGCTCACGCCATCACATTTTACAACATTTCTCCGAGGAAAACCCTCGGACCCCACCAGTGGAGGGAGGGGGGGGACACATTTTTCCACACCCTTCTGGGGTTACAAGCCCTGGTGGGTGCCCGCAAAATCATTTTTCGGGTACCCCCCCCCTCCACCACACTGAAAAAATTCCCATGTGCCTATCACTGCAAACATACCCGTATGTGCGAACTTTTTTAGGAGGGGAGGGGGGGGGGGTGGACACTTTTGCACGAATTCAGTGGGCAACATCTTGGAGCATAATGTCAAGATTGCTAAGAGTGGATAAGTCTCTCCCCACATATACCCTCATACTGGTGGGGGCCGAGGAGCCTCCCTGGAAACTTTTGTAGAACCTGATGGTCTGAGACCACACTCTAGAGCTTCAGCTGCTTTTCTGACCTTGTAATCGCGGACTTTATTGCCGACTCGTTGACGTGTACCTGGCTGAATTTGGTGTAAAACTTTCATGTGGTAATGATCTAAAGTTGCATTGTGAAAATGATTTTTTTCGCGCAGTTTTAATAACCTAACCTTTCCCGAAAAAATATTAAATTGCCCGAAAATGCAATTTTTTCCAGACTTGGAGGGGGGGGGGCTTCAGCTCCCCACCCGGCCCATATGGATGCAAACTCTACTCCCCCTTCCCACCCCCACCCCCACCCCCCGTGTTTAACCATAAATCACCCGCTCCGCGGTGCATATTGGGGTACGGACCAGATTTAACAATAAAATATAAATAAAACAGATAACAGTTTCGTTTCTCATCAACTGTGATTAAGTTTGGAAACTTATAATTTGGTGAGTGATTTCGCCCGCATTAAATGAGTGACTTCGACCATGGGGGAGGACACTTACAAAACTGCCTGGGGACGACTGCATAACCGGCGAAACTACTCGCGGGGGGAGGGGGGGGGGAGGGGGGGGGGCTCGCTGGAAAAGGGGTGAAACCACCTATTACCTCTCTTACTCTAGTTTGGCCAAACGCCAGTTCTAGATAAGGCTTTTGTACAGGATCAGGAAGCCAAAAGTCATCTGTGCAGTTTGTCGACAGATCAACACAAGTTGATAGTGTTTTGGCGACAGCATGATGGTTTAGGGGAATCCATGTGTACCTCCGAGTATCGTGGATCGCTCGATTGGAAATGTAAAGGGGCTCGAACAATTATTGTGCCATATCCACAAATCAGTTATTGGGTGCATGTATCGTTGTAATAGCTACTTACCAGTCCTAAAATTGTAGTCTTCGGAAAAAAATAGTTTCTTGAGAATTCACAACAGAGCCTGGTTGTACTTGCAGCCACAAATCACGAACAACGCTTAATAATTCGCGGTGGAAAACTTGGCATGTTTGCATGACGTCAGTTACAAAATGTCGTATCACAGCATGATGTCAGTTTTGAAATGTCATACAGCAGGTATACGACAAAGTGATACAACGCAAGAACAATTCTGAAATGTCGTATAGCGTATACGACATTTCAGAAGAAAAAAAATCGCAAATGAAGAAAATTGCAAAATTAAAATAGACCTAAAAAAACAGTTTCAATGGGTTTTTTCTGGACCTGTTGATTTTTTTAGACGTATTAGGACCCGTAGAATCCGAATCTGTAAAAAAGTGATTTGGCGCGAAAACGCGGTATACGACATTTCAAAAGCGCAACGACGATTTGTTTATCCGAATCATAATTATGAACGAATGGTGTGCATCTCTTGGTAACACTCGCATCATTACCATTCTCTTCAGAAGATAGTGGTGACGGTGGAAAACGTCCCATTCTTCTAAAATTCATCTGCATATCCCAATCTTTATTTAACTCTTTTATTATTCCTTTCCTAAGATATCCATCATTAGCATCTAATCATTTTTCCACATCTTTTTCGCACTCTATCTCGCGATATTCATCATTATCTTCTAATTGTTTCTCCACCTTTTTATTCATTTTATATATTATTTTATACTTTCTATGATTTAGATTTTATATAATTATATAATTTTATATTATAATAACATATTCAAAATCGGTATATTCTTAAATGGCGAATTCTCACCAAACAACAAACCCTTGCCGAGTCGCTCAACGTTCCGTCCACTCTTCAGATAGAGACCGTTTCCACTCAAAGAGTTGTCACCTCTAACGGGTTGTAGATACAATCCTTTACAGCTGTCATCTACGTGAACGCGACACACGGCTCCTCCCTTCTTCAAAAACAGTCCGCTGCCACCCATTAATTTCTCAACTGCCGAACTCGTGAGTCCCGTGAGAGCTCCCACGCTGAGAGTCTTTCCGAGAAAGGGTAGTGCCTTTGCGGCGAAGGGTAATGCTTTTGCGGCGATTCCTGCCAATAGCGGTATGAAACCACCTTTCATTCTCAAATTGTATCTCAATTGAGCGGGACTCAATCTCACCATCAACCCTCTTCCATCACGAATCGCTTTCTCCATCCTTTTGATTTGACTTTTGGTCCAGGTGATCGAATCCTGACCGCCTCTCATCAGATCTTCGTGAGTGAATTTGAATTTCACCACCTCGCCTCGAGTTCTTAATGCTCTCTCAAGTTTCTTCCTCTGTCCTGCGGATATGTTCACGTTTTTTTTCACGTATTCTGTCATAATTCTTTTTTTTTTTAAATAGATTTTCTTCAGTTGTTTTCTTGTTTTAATAATAATTATTTATATTAAAATAATTTTTGTAAAATTAATATTGCGTTTATTTTATTTTGTTATTTATATATATACACAATATTTTTTTTTTTTTTGCTTTTATATTTCTCTTATGTGAAATCGTATCGTCACCCTCTCTCCGCGAAGATCTAACAGTTCACCGTTTTGATCCGTCAACGTGGTTTTGAAACTATACAACGTGTCTAAAATCACTGGTAGATAAACTAAATTTCGAGGTCGCTCCACGATCTTATAACCCGGCGACACGTTTGGAAAGAAGGAATAGATCGTCGGTTGAGCGCTACCATTCACGTAGCTTCCAGCAATCACATCCACGTTCACCAGAATGCTATTGACTGCGAGAATGTCGACCGTATTTTTAGATGCCGCGTGGCCTCGATACATCTTTCGATCGAATCCCAGCATCTTGCCTATAGAATCGTCCGTGTTGAAATGCACTCGAAAATTATCTTCCAAATCCAACATCGTCTGTAAGGTATTAGGATTGGGAGCGAGTCTGATCTTGTTGCTTCCCTTTCCATCTGTCTTCATTCGCGTCTGAATGTAATTGTTCAAATCGTCTATGTCGTAACTTCCTTTGGGAATTCAAATCTCCAACAAATCCACTCCGTCGGAATACTTGAACGAGTTATTCTTTTCGGTGACATTGGGAAAGGAATAATAAGTCTCCAGATTCACCAACGCCATCTCGTATCTTTTCTCTCTATTCAATTTGATGGAAGGTTCGAATTTCGTAGCGAATCGAGTCGAATCGCCACTCACCACGATTTGAATGGATTGTTTTGCAGCTGTATTCTCGGCTATCCGTTCTAACAGTTCTCCTTGTTCGAACATTATATTTTAATTTATTTTTTTTTATTTTTTCAAAACTAATTATTTGAAGATTTATTATTTTCTAAATTTTTTTTTTTTATTTTCACACTCTATCTTATTATCATCAGAAACATAAAACTTGTCGAATCCATACAGATATTTTCCGCGATTAAATTCGCTAGTCAAATCGATCACGACGAAATTGTAAAGTCCTCCATCCCAAACCCTCTTGCAGAATCTCCTGAATTCTACCACGCTCATGTCGTTTGCGATGTGATCGCCGTAGATGTGATTGAGATTCTTGAGATCTTGGTGAAAGAGACATAGAAAATTAGCGTTCTCCCTTATCGTCTGTCTGGGCAATCGAAAATAATTCTGCGACAGGTAGAAACAGTCCACGTTGCTGTGTCGACCCCTAATGTAATACGATTCGCATCGGATGTGTCTCTCCAAAAGCAGATCGTCGAAAATCATGAGATTCTTATCTTCCGATTTCAATTCTCTAGGATCCGGAACGTCGCTAGCGTTCTCATAAAATCGACATTCGACGTTCGAAAATGCATTTCTCTTCATCAGTTCCATCGCCGCACCGTCCAAAATGGTCGAAAGAGGAGCTTCACTTTTGTCGAATTCCTCCCTACTGTCAAAGATTCTGGCTATGACGTCCTTGGGCAATCTACGATCCATGCACTCTCGAAGCAATCTGTATTCGGGTTGAAACAAGCTCTTGCCAAACATGAACAATCTGTCGTAACCCAACCAGTCGGGTCGAGAGAACATATTCATCAACAGATTGGTCATTCCACAATTCGATTTTCCCACTATCAAGCCTCTTATGCTTTTGGGAAAGAACTCGTTATTCGACCTCTTGGTCGTGGCATCGTTCCAAGACATATCTTTAATGTTCATCTTTGTTTTACTTTTTTTGTTTGTTATTTTAGATTTTTTCAAACACAATTTTTTATGCAAGTTCTCTTCAATCCGGATCCACTTGTCATTTTGGCTAAATCTTGTATGGGTACCGCAGCATCCTTAAAATCTTTCCATCTTTTCGGCGTTCGCTCTAACGCAGCTCGCTTCGCCAGTGGACTGATCAACTTGTCGATCAACGCGTCGGCTGCCCTCTTGCCAGCCACAGAAGCTATCCTACCACTGGCTTCTGAAGCGGCTTTCTTACCAGCATCCAAAGCCGTCTTCTTACCGACCTCAAACGCGGTCGATGCGAGTTTTCTACCCGCATCGCTCGTGAACGCTCGCATTATAGAATCAACGATGCCAGAACTGCCTTGAACGTAAGTTCTGACGTATCCCCTGTTCTTTATCACCAACATATTATTTATTTGTATAATATATTTTGTTTTTTCACTGGTAAATCGTTTTGTTGTTTAAATACTTTTATTATTCTAGTGTAAAAATTTACTGTTTTTTATTTTATATATTTTTGTTTGTTTGTTTGTTTCTCTCTACTTATTATATATACATCAATCCTTCAATTCGTTCATCAGCCTTTTATAATGGTTTTTATTCAAAACCTTCTGTCTTAACAATTCGTCAGATATAGTAACTAGTTCATTATCTAACCCTGTGTTGCCAGCACGTCTACTAGCCATCAACAATCTCAATCTCTGAGACAGAGCGTCAGAATCGCTCGGAAGAAAAGTGGTTTTCACCCCTTTGCCAGCCACCGATTCGACGAACTTCTTATTCATATACCATATGGGTTTTACTATTTTCGTCCACTTGTAACCTCTGTTGGCTTTGGGTCTCGTCTCTCTGGTATCGTTATTTCTCTTCATGGCGTGGGTCTGAACCAGAATGTCTCCGTAATTGTCGAAATCCTGTTCCTAATCACTAGGCTTGTCGTAAAGGAGCAATTTGCACAGTCCAGAAGTTAATTCGTACCTATTCGAGCCGACGGTTAATTCATCATCACCTATTTCCGCTTCTGTATCGCCAACAAAAGTTCTACCGTCCGAATCCTTATAAAATCCATACAACAGATCTCTCTTACCGCCATCCTCGGATGACGCGATGCTATCAGTGGTGATAATTGAAGTTGCATCGTCGCTCACGTCTGTTTGAATTCCCGTGGGAACGTAATCCGATTGAAAGGAATATCGATTTCCAAAACTACCGGGCAACGAACCCATTCTCAAAGAACTCTCTTTTATAGGTCTCAATTCTCCGACTATCTCCTTCTTGCTTCGCTCTTGACCCTCCGTCACGGGTTTAAATATTTTTTGTGGTCTCGCGTCTGAGATCCATCTCTCCGAGACGTCTGCTTCTATCAGCCGATTGGATGCCCTTCTTAACACATTCATACTCGTCTAAAATTTGATCTCGGCGTCTAGAATCCATCTGTAAAAACATTTTTCGTTTTTTAATTGTTAATGTTCCTTTGAGTATGCTAATGTGAGTTATTTTATTATTTTCAAAATTAAATGTATAATTATTTTTATGTTTTATGTTTTAAGTAAATAAAAATATTATGTCTTTAATATAATTACTAAAACCAGTTGAGAAAAAACCATTTACAAAATGAAACCTCGATAAATAGTTAAAAATATTAAAATAGCGTCCGTTTCAAACGTGTTAAAAATCAGAAAGAACATGAATAATTATAATCTCGAATAAATCATATCAGTAAATGTAACGCTTTTCAAAAAAAAATATAACATCAATTAATCTTTTGAACTGTTTCCGCTTTCATCCATAGAATAGTTTTTCAGATAAACCATTTAACTGACAATTTGTCTCATTTGAATAAAAACCTGTAATACATCTCGAGCGTGACAAAATAGCGTTCTCAGTAAGTGTTTATACAGTAAATGTCACTTTGACATGCGACCTGCTTGTCAGTTTTGATTAAAACAGACTGATGATTGTAGACTAACATCGATTGAAATGGTTTAACACGCCGAAGGCGCGCAGGGGCGGTATGGGGAACAAGCCCCTTTCAACCCTCAGTGATTGAACAATAAAATCCACAGCGCTTCCTTCGTGAATAATTATATTCACGTGTCAGAACGAGCTTCATCGCAGAGTAACTCGGTGTAATGATACACATTATTTTGATAAAATTTATTATTATTTTACATTTGGATTCACGTAGATTTCTTCTCACCTTTTTTTCGTGTGGTCGATCCTGGGGGATCTTCGCCAATGATGATTGTAGCGCGCAGGAGCTCTATTTATACTGTACAAGTGGAGATACCCATGGTGGGATTTTCCAAAAACTTAGTTTTTTTCTGTTGAGTTTTGGAAAATCCCACTATGGGTATTCCCCCACTTACCTCAGAAATGGGAGCGTCCAATAGTGGTCTGTTAAGTTTTGGAAAAATCCACTATGGGTATTCCCCCACTATGGGTATTCCCCCCACTTACGTCAGAAATGGGAGCGTCCAATAGTAGTCTGTTAAGTTTTGGAAAAATCCACTATGGTGGGTTTGCCGGTTCGGGACCACCTCTTTTCAGTGTACCGTACACGAGTCGATTTCTAACGTAAAATCAACAAATGGATTTCGTGTACGCCTCCATAGGGATTCAGTGTTAAAATCGTGTACAGACAGAGATGGTTCAAATCGGCAGACCACTTTTCAACGCTGGTCCAGAAACAGCAACACGTTTTTGCTCGCGATTTTTAACACTGAATCCTATGGGGGAAACCCATTTGCCGATTCGGGACCAGACGATACACCTATTTTCCTTAAAATTTCATACATTTTTTTCACTCTTGAGCGATGTGTATATAGAATCCAGTGGTGTAGAATCGGCAAAGCCGATTCGGGACCACCAAAAAAAACGACAAATCGTGTACCTGTACACGATTTTAACACTAAATCCTATGGAGGTGTACATCGATGTACGTGAACATGTACGAAATCGTGTACATTTGGTCCCGAATCGGCATTTATTACCTACTGACCTCCGAAAAAGCCCGTCCAGTACAAATGAAAATTTTAAAACGTACCCCACAGACATTAACGCGGCGCTCGTGCGAAAAACCGGCACGAGGTTTTCGTGGGCCGGTGACATTCATGATCTACACTAAACTTGGTAACGTAGTGATGTGTCCAATCATACGTATCCAATACCATTTTTCGAAAATATCAGCATCAGTTTAGATATCCCCTACTTTTTTTGAATAGTATATAAGGATCATTATAAATGTTTTTGAGGGAAAAGGATAAAAAATATTTGGTTTTTCAAGAAGTTTTTCAAGTGCTTTCTTCTTGCCGTGTTATGAAGAGGGCTAAGAAGCTTTTTACTGTTTTTGGCTTGTTCCATTAACTGAATAAAACATTTTCTGATCAACACCGACAAGGCCAAAACAACCAATATAATATGAGGATACTCAAAATAAATTAATTGATTCTCAGGCATTTTTTCAAATTAGTGAGGGGGGGGGGGGGGGGGGCTTAGGGTTTTATTTTTAATTTTTAATTTTTTCTCGCATATAATGAGCATGGCTTGAGAGGTTTTCCGTTGTCTTTTCACAAACAGAATATACCGAAAGTGCATAATTATACAAATTAACGACTTTGATCACTTTTTACCGCCACGGAACAGATGTCCCAACATGATGTCTCTTGGGGAAACTTACAAGTTACATTCTCAGTAGCTTGTCTTCTAGGCAAGACTTGCCTAGAAACAATTGCAAAGCCATAGGATGTAGACTGTCATCTTCGGGTTTCCGTTACATTCATCAATCAAAAAACGTGAAGTATTTTGAAACTCCCAATTTTGTTGTAATATTAGAAGACACTACAAGGCAATAAAACGTCCAGTGAGGGCGTTCATTTTCAGATAAGGATTGTCTGAGAATCAAAACTGTTTTTTCCTTTAGATCATTTCCATAAACTCTCAAGATATTTTTAAAATAAATTCTCCATATATCTCCATACTGAAGAAAAAATGTCCAAAATTAAGGTTAATTGAATACACCATGATCATTGGATATTTCACATTGTGACCATTCAGTTAATGGTGTTCCATGGTATTCAAATAATTCCATGTTGGTATGCCACATACATATATATTGGTGGAGAAAGGAACTTTTTTTATTTCCTGACAGGTAGTGGGAAAAAGTAATAGTTTCACTCTGTCCTTCCATCCATCCTTCTCCATTTTTTTCCATTTTCTCCATTTCTTGTCATCATATTTTAAGAAAAACTTTCAAAATAATTTTAAAAAATTAATATATAACTTTTTGGTGATAATATCATGAATGGAACTGTGAGTGCGCGGTGGTCAAGTATTTTTTTAAGAGTTATTGCACTTTTTGGACTTTGAATTTTTGGTCATCACATTACCATTTCTTGTCATCACATTTCGAAGAAACAGTTAAGATTTTTTTTCCAAATTTAATGTGTAGCTTTTTCGTTTTATGTCCCGAATGGGATTACAAATCAACTGTGTCCAAGTATTCCATCGAGAGTTATTGCCCTTGTTGGGCTGGCTTTAAATTTCTTGTAATCACATTCCTATTTCTTGTCATCACAGTTCACAGAAAACCATTTAAGATTTGTTTTCCAAATTTAATTTTGCTTATTATATCATGATAGGATTGCATACCGTATGTGTCCTGGTATGTCTTTCAGGGAGATTGCTTTTGTTGGACAAACCGGGTGCTAGGGATTGGCCATTCCACCATGGCTTTGCACTTGTTTTTCCCCTGGAAAACTTTTCCAGTCTCATCAAATTTGTGATTAAAGAGCCAGCCAAAAGTTGATCAGGGGCCTGGGACGACTTGCCTCCCCTCCCAACCCGTCTGTCAAAAATGTGTTTAATGTAAATTTTCAGGCATATAATACCAGCTCAAAAAGGATTTTGGAACACCGGAAGCAAATTGTTATCTCATTTTCCTAAGTTAACTGGTTGAGGGCTAGATTAATTTTGGTGGGCGAATTTGTTGTTCAAAATTTGTTTTATTAAAAATCATTGGAGAGTGCCCACAGGCACTGTCAAATAATTTGTAATAGAACAATTTATATAAACAAAATATTATTTGCCTTTGACTGAATATGAAACACGAGCAAGGAAAACATAGGCTTTTGCTTTGGTATCCTCATTTTTAGCTCGACTGTTTACAGCCTGGACTATAGTCATAACTTTCGTCCGACCGTCTGCCCATTTGCCTGTCTGTCCGTCTGTTAACATTTAGAGTTTTGGTTAAAGTTTCTGGTTAAAGTTTTTTAGTCCAGATTAATGTTTTTTCTTTTAATTTAATATTAATTACTATTGATTGTATCATTCTCATTATGTTTCATGTTATTTGGGAAAATATTTAACCCTTTTTTGTATGGCAATTTAACTTACAACTTCCAGGTCAAAGTTTTTGGTTAAAGTTTTTTTGGTTTATAAAGTTACACTTTTAATTTTTCAAACAGTTTAGTGCAATGTCACTGTTTCTCATTTGGGACAATGTCTACTGTCTACTGAACCTTTCTGCAGTGATTCTCATTAATATTGGCATGATTTTAACCTCTTCTAAACATGTTTTCAGACTTAGTTTCTTTGTATTTGAAATTAGGCTTTGCCACATACTTTCTTACTTTAATTCTTGCATAGTCAATACAACTTAATGTTTGGACTTACATCAATGATTTCTTTTGTCGGTTTTAAGAAATATTTAACCCTTTTTTTGGCAGTCAGTTTTACTTAGTATTCCCAGCTTAACGTTTCGGATTAAAGTTTTGCTTTTAAAGGTTGTACCTTTCATTCTTCAAACACTGTGTTACAACGTCATTGTTTTTTTTCTTCATTTGGGGCAAGGTCTACTAAATCTGTATATAGTGGTTTCAAATAATCTTGGCATTAATTTAACCCTTTTCAAAATGGTTTTCGAACTTAGTTTTTCTAAATTTCAAATTAGGCTTCCACCACATACTTTGTTATTTTTTTATCCCCCACAAGGGAGGGATATAGCATAGAACTCCGTCCGTCTATCTGTCTGTCTGCCTGTCTGTTCGTTCGTCCGTCCGTCCGTCCATCTGTCTGCCCTAACTTTGTTTATGACATAACTTGAACAATAGTTAACGGATTTCATTTCTTTTCAGTGCATGTGTCCACAGCAGCAATGTGCATGTCAAGTTCGATGACCACCATTATCCAATGAAAATTTTTGAAGTTATTGTCCTGCACTTTTTTCTTTTTTTTTTTTTTTTTTGGGGGGGGTCCAAAATGCATTTTTAAGGATTTAGAGTGACTGCATGCAGAAAAAAATGGACTCCTATACCCCCCCCCCCCCCTACATCCCTCCTCCTCCCCAGTGCCATTTAAGCAATATTTTTTCTTTGGTCCAAAATGCATTTTGAAGGATTTAGAGTGACTACATGCAGAAAAAATGTGACTCCTATAACCCCCCCCCCCTCCAACCCCTCCCCCACTTGGGGTGCCAATTAGGCATTTTTAGCCTGATTGTTTACAGTCAGGGCTACAGTCTTGACGTCCATCCATCCGTCCGTCCAACCATCCATCCATCCGTCCGTCCGTCCGTCCGTCCGGGCCAACATTGGGGGTTTCCAAATTAAGGTAGTGTTAGGGTTAGGAGTGGGGTGGGGTTAGGGTTAGGGGTAGCCCCAGAGTAGGGCTTAAGGTTGGGAGGGTTAGGTCCGGGGGGTAGGGTTGGGGTCAGGGGTGGGGTTTTAGTTTTAGTAGCCCCTAAACCGAAAAATAGCTCCTAATCCTATTGGTTTGGCTAGGGTGGGGTTGGGTCAGGGGTGGGGTGGGTGGGGTGGGGGTTAGGGGTAGGGGTAGCCCCAGAGTAGGGCTTAAGGTTGGGGGTTAGGTCCCGGGGGTGGGTGGGGGTTAGGGTCTGTGGTGGGCTTTTAGGGTTTAGGGTCAGGGTGGGGGTGGGGTAGGGTGGGGTTAGGGTTAGGGTGTGATTTTTGGGTGGAGGGGTGGGGTTAGGGTTAAATATAAGTTCTAGGGTGGAGGGGTGGGGTGGGGTTCTGGGTAAAATAAGGTTTTGGACATACAAAATGTTTTTTGGTAGCCCATAAACCCGAAATGTTGGAGTGTCCGTCCGTCCGTCTGGGCTTAGTAGAGGTACATTGTGGGGTTTACAATTTTGGGTTAGTGGTATTTGTGGGGTTGGGTTAGTACAGTGGCCACTTGTGGGGTTATTTTTTGCACTGTAGGGTTAATTTTTTAACCTTGTGGGGTGAGGGTTTAACATGGGAACAACCCCACAAGTAAGAACGTGTAAGAATGTCCGTCCGTCCGTCCGTCCGTCCGTCCGTCCGTCCGTCCGTCCGTCCGTCCGTCCGTCCGTCCGTCCGTCCGTCCGTCCGTCCGTCCGTCCGTCCGTCCGTGTTTACATTTGATACCTTATGTGGTCGAAGTCGTGTCCCGGGCGGGCTTAGGTGGTATTTTCGACTTATGCGGTAAACCACATTTTAGTTAGTGTCCTAAAATCTTTAATGTGGTAAAATATTTCTATTCACCGGATTTACCGCTTAAGTTCATAGGGGGGGGGGGGTGGGGGTAGGTACTTATGTGGTAGTTTTACCGCATAAGGTCGGGTTCGTCGAAACCGTTACCACTTAATCAAATACCGCTTAAAGCAATAACCACATAAGTCCCGAATGTGTGTTCGTCCGTCCGTCCGTCCGTCACTTGCGATTTAGAGTTTTGGTTAAAGTTTTTTAGTGAAGGTTGCAGTTTTTTTTTCTTTTTAATAATTATTAATTACTATTGATTGTATCATTCTCATTATTTTGGGTCATATTTAAACCTTTTTTGCACTCAATTTAATTTAGAACTTCCAGGTTAAAGTTTTTTATTTGCAGAGTTACACCTTTAATTCTTCAAACAGTTTAGTGGAATGTCACTGTTCTCATTTGGGCCAATGTCTATACTCTCTTCAGCAACTTTCTACAGTGATTTTAATTAATATTGGCAGGATTTTAACTCCTTTTAAACATGTTTTCAGACTTAGTTTCTTTGTATTGGAAAATACAACTTATTGATTGCATTTACATCAGTGATTTCTTTTATTGGTTTTAGGAAAATTTTAACCCTTTTTTGTGGCAGGTAATTTTACTTAGTATTCCCTGCTTAAAGTTTCGGATTAAAGTTTTGATTTCAAGGTTGTCCCTTTTATTCTTCAAATACTGTGTTACAACGTCATTGCTTTTCATTTGGGGCAAGGTCTACTGACACTGTATACAGCGGTTTCAATTAATATTTACATTAATTAAACCCTTTCCAAAATGGTTTTCGACTTTAGTTTCTTTAAATTTGAAATTGGGCTTCTAACACATACTTTGTCACTTTTTGCTCTCGCATGATCAATACAACTTTTAATAATTGCATTTGCAGACCTGATTTCTTTTACTTGTGTGCAGCTTTTTTTCTCATTACCTGAGCTTCTCAGTTTGAAATATAAAGCAATGTCTTCTGCAGCATACTTCTGTTGTTTCACAAAAGTAATACAGATTGGAAGGAAATGGGAGTGAGGGACTTTGATGCTGTGTCCAAAATTTCGGGGGAGATGGGTAGATGAATCCACCCCTCCCGCCTCCCCATGTTATTCAGAAGATAAATCCAATTCCAATTGTACGATTCTCTTCAAATTTGATATTACTTTTGTTTTCGCCCATTTGTAAAAGCGGTCATAGTATATAAATGGTCTATCCGTCCGTTCATCTGTCTGTCTGTACATCCGTCCGTCTGTCCATCCGTCTCTCCGTAAACAATTGGCTTCCGACCGATAACTCCAGTTTGGATTATTTGATTTCAACCAAAGTTGATATGTGCATTTTCCAGCTAATAATACAGGCCAAGTTTGAATATGGATTCTGCCCCCCCCCCCCCCCCCCCCCCACACACACACACGAGGTTGTCTAGGCAATTTTTCCAAAAATGAATTTTGAAGGATTGGGAGTTATTAAATGCAGACAAAAAAATTGACTACTATATCCCCCCCCCCCCCACACACACACACACACACACCTCCCCCTCCCACCCCTGTGTCATTTAGGCAATTATTCCCAAAATGCATTTTGAAGGATTTAGGAGTTGTTACGTGCAAAAAAATTGACTCCTTTAGCCCAACAATGTTTTATGTACTGCATCTTTAACCCTTTACCTAACACAAGTTGAAACCAACAGGACAAATTATTTTTCTGAAACATCAGATTTTTTCATTTTTTACTTCTAACCATTGCTTATTAGTCCTTAATGGAACAAGCTCATCAAGCTTTGTCCATTAATAGGTCATGAGGTATGTTTTGGGATAGAGAAATGAAAAAAGAAAATTTGAATAGCAATTTTTGTATACCACGAGAGCAGATATGGCAGATTCGTCAGTTAAACGGTTAACAAAAATTAGCTCAGACTATTTTGTGTCTAAGCATTGCCATTTCTGGGACAGTCGGGCTGTATGTGTGGCATCACTCTAGTTTTCAAAAGTCCTGATAGTGGCTTCTTGCACTCAACCAGTTAATAGCTGTAAAATTTTACGTCATTTCATTGGAAGTTCTCCAAGGAAATGATGTCAAGGCCTGGAATTATCAACAAAGAAAGTAAATTTTCCTGTGGTCATACTACAACTTATTTCATCTGATCCTGTAGCTCAACAACATAGGATATTCCCTAAGTGCTTTGTTGTTTGCAGAATTAAGACAAATATATTCAGTGATTTCTCCACACAGCACCACTTATGACCAGTTGTCTACAAGAAAAAACCCTTCAGTCCCCACCCCTTTCCCCGAGAAAGCACACATTCCCTTCAACTCATAGTTGCTCATCAACACATTCTTGGATCTTTCCACGGTAGTACCCAGTGAAAGGATTTCATTTATCTGCCCCCTCATGCAGGGCTTCCCACGATTTCTCTGATGAAGAAGTATGTGCGTCAAAAGTGATGGCCATAGTGTAATATTTCCTGTCATGTATGATTTATGCTAATACTCCTCGTATAATGGTGTTGCTGGTGTGGCGATATCTTGTCGTGACACCACATGGGAACCCCGGAAAGTGAAGCAGTGCTTGGTTGCTGTAAACAACTTTTCCTCCATAAGTAAAATAGGGCCCGGTAATCACTGCCTGGGGTGGAAGTCCTCTAAAGTGGGCAGCACTGGTATAAACGATTGGCTAAACTTTACTTCATACCTTTGTTGTGGTCACCCAGAGGAGATTTCTATGGGTATCCCCTCTAGGTGAAGAAAGATCCAAGTTATTATACACGTCTCCAACATGGAAAAAAATCAAATGAACCATTTTTGTTGTTAATTGATTTCCCATTATAATTTTCCTGAAGAAAGGAAAGTTATTTTTGTCCAATTTCCGGGAGCGCGGTGGCTCAGTGGTATACTGTTGGACTTCTATGCTAGAGGTCCTGAGTTCGATCCCCGTCCGGGACGACCCGCGTTGTGTCCTTGGGCAAGGCACTTTATCACGGTTGCTTACATGGGGGCACGATGACGCTGTGTATTAAGGCGCACTGCACGTCGATGGTGCACATGTCTTCAACCGCTGTAACATTGCTTGAACGGAGCTTGAACAGAGTTAGAATGTTTAGGAGCTGCCAGTTGCTCGTCGATGCTCGGTGGTTCTCTCCGGGTTCTCCGGCTTCCTCCACCCGTAAAACTGTCACGGTCATGGTTAGTCATTGTGCATAAGTATGTGACCTTAAAACACCAATAAATAAATGTCCAAAGTCAATTGTGTGTATTTTCATACTGAACCTCAATGACAATGGCGCCGGGTGGTGGGGGGGGGCAGCTTTTTCGCCAGAAGTGCACCAGTTGAAAAGACTTTACGTTCCAAGAACTTTAATTGAGAAACTCTCGAGTTATCGTTTCTAACGTATTTTACCCGTATCAATGCCAAGCGTGGAGTGTCCCGGTATAATGATGGACGGTGGTAGATAATCACCCACCAAAGAAACTATACAGTCGGTAGAGTGAGTTCTATAGTTTTATAGTTATATATATCATCGTCTATCGGGGGCAATGCTTTAGTATTGCAGATGGTGCTTTGTTCCCCAGAGATGACGATGTAAAAATGTTTGTACTATTGAGTGTCACATTACAATTTATGACACCTTGTAAACTCCCGACCGTAACTCATACCCCCCTCCCCCCACCCCACACATACACACACACACATAAAAACACCTTGAGCTCGGGTGCATCCGGCGATCTTGTTCCTTCCTACCTCACAATCGTCTAGAAATCCAATTAGTGATATATAAAGTTGATCACTCTAATCTATGAAATTGCAGTTACAAAACACTGGAAGTTTCTTGACATGATCAGTGGTGTTGAAGGTGATAGCACTGTATCTTTCATCAGAACCCATGTGATCTCATTTCACAGAAATCTAATTTTTGGCTAGCATCAAGTCATGGCCTTGTTCTGTTTCTAAAATTCTCTAGACGTGTATTCGAGTCAGTGTTGTGTTGGATTTTTCAATTGTTTTTTATTGTGGGGTGGGGGGGACGCTAGGGTGTGCTCTAACCTGTTTGCCGCCCTTGGTCCCATCCAGAATGAAGAGAAAATGTTATTGTGAGAAGGTGAAGGTAAACTTCAAATCATATTCAAAATGATACAGACGTTTTTACTAGTTCGTTTCCTTTTTTCCTCAGGCTTAACCACACTTTCTAGTGCCATGATCTTAATTAGATCTATATCTTCAGATCCACGAGAAGCCGATGCTCTTTGCACGCAATGCTGACGTTTCCCTGTGGATCGAGGTGTGTCATTCAAGTTCCAACAACGGGCAAAAATAAAAATCCCGACTTTTCTATTATCGATATATAGATTCCGTGTGACATCCGAAGAAACATGAGAATGGAATGGAGCGAAAATAAATGTTTTCCGAAAAAAGTAATTTAGTTTCCCTAATCGGTTTTGTTGTTGCTGTGATATCAACCGGGGAAATTGTGAGCAAATTGAATTTTTGCATCGGAATGTAGTACTTTACTTCAAAAACGATAACCCTTCTGAAGTCCAGCTGTCAACTGAAAGAAAATCATTTAAGGTTTTTTACAACACGATCGACTTGAAAGAGCTTAATTTGGGAGCGGTGAGCCGTCCGCGTTGCTTGTCAGAAATAATCAGTTGTAGAAGTCCAATTGCTTTTGAAAGGGCTCCAAATAACCTGAAAACACCCGAGTCGTGGATATTGTTCAAGGACTGGATAAAACAAACTGAATTTTAATCTGACGGCTCACAGACGAGAAGACACTGTACACCGTTTAATTATTTAAGGCTCTTATTAGTTGTCTCACATTTTGAAACCCCGAACAGAGATCAAAAATCGTCTTTTATTACGGTATAGAATGTATTCAAGCGCCTGTTATGATAGCCCGTCGCGCTTCCGGAAACGAGTCGTCAATATGATACGGAATCAGAATAAGTCGTCTAAATGATACGGAATTGGAACACATTATGTGATACGTACCGTTTATCGTGGTTTTCAGGCCCAAATCTATATGATTGTTAGATAAAAATTTTTGACACCACCGAGAATCTTGTGCAAATCACAGGACGTGCACATTATCGTGATAATTCATTTATCTAGCAATTCTGTGACATAAACAGATAAATCTTAAATTATTAATACAGTTTTGGGACATAATGTTGGGCGAGAAAAAGTTTTTAAAAAGCATATTTTATGGAACTGTATTGTTGTGCACTCTAACAAACAATGAGTAACGCGGTCGCCGCAATTTTCAAAGTTGTGTTGTCAAATTAATCACTCTCAATGTCACTTCCTATGATGACCCGCTTGAATTCAAACTATTTGACGGATAAGGGTTTGTTTTTATTTCGTTTAATCAGTGTTTACTGGGGGGGGGGGGGGTGCCATTGGCCATTAATAGCTCTGTAGCTAACTATAAGGAATTTTTGTTTTGTTTTGTAAGCGATCAGCTGAGTCGATCACTGAAACGCACATAGAATGTATTCATGCGCCGGTTATGATACCCCATCACGTTAGTAGTGACGTTTCCGGAAACGTGTCGTCTATATGATACGGAATCAGAATGAATCGTCTATATGACACGGAATCGGAACACATTATGTGATACGTACTGTTTCTCGTGATTTTCAGGCCAAAATTTATATGATTGTTAGATAAACACTACGATTAAACATGAAAGAAGTGAATGAAGCTGATATTTTAAAAGAAAAAGATCACCTTCGGCGGTCTATTAACTTTCTTACTTGACACAGTTTTGTGTCGAAGCATTTCATTCACGTACTAACGTCACTCAGACGCACAATATCCAATCAAATGTCTTCTTACATGACGTTCTTCCGCGTAATGTGGATTCAACGTGTGGTGTGTCTAGCATATTCCCCATTGTCTATAATGCATCGCGTAACGTCAAGCTAGATCACTTTACTGTCATATAATGATCTGTTTATTATATGTCGTTATAGAAATTCACCTTTGATACGAGAAATCAGCATAAGGGTAAATATAGTGCAATTGTAACTGGAACTTCATTTTTTTTTAACCCTTTACCTAACATGAAAAGCAGACGACACTTGCAAAAAAAATTCTTGAATAACTAATTTTTTTCATTTTTTGTCTCAAAAACATAGGTTATGACCCCTCGTTGGAACGAGCTCGAAGAGCTCGTTCCAACGAGAGGTCATAACCTATGTTTTTGAGACAAAAAATGAAAATATTTTGAAAATTAATTGGCGATATTTGGAAATAGCGCTGGCCGGTTTTGGCCGTTACGTTGGGTAAAGGGTTAAACAAACTAACACTTTTAAAATTATGGGGACTTCCCAAAATAGCGTTTCAATGTTTCCAAAGTTGACAGAATTCAGCATTCCATTCTTCTACGTGAGAGTCAGATTCAATGATGCATATTCTCTTGTGTTTTCGATGAGTCGGACCAGTATAGTTATAGTTGATTGAAATGCTAGGACTCCACGGTATTCGAAACTGAATACCGGTATCGGTGTTCAAAAAAATACCGCGGTATACCGGTGTATCGAAAGACTGTTCAGATATCTGAACATGCGTATCATAATCCGGATCCATCACAATCGGAACAAATCAGCATGCCTTGATGATACAGTTCGAATAACCTGTTACCCAACGCAGACGATATCAAAATTATTTTTTTTTTTAATATTAGTTTATCGAATTTTTCAAACATTTTCAACAAAACCATATCAAGTGACCCCTCATTGGAACGAGCTCGTTCCAATGAGGGGGTCACATGATATGATTTTGTTGAAATATTTTGAAAAATAATATTTGTTCAACTGCACAATTTTCATATCACCCTTTGAGGACGCGGCCAATTCGTTAGGTACAGGGATAATATGATTCATTCGTGACAACAGTTAAAAACTCAGAACATCGTAAAAATGGAATTGTGGGTAAATAAATAATGACGATAAACCGATATTTTTGAAATTACACCGGTATTAAATCGATATTGGTTTGAATACCGGTATCTATCGGTTGATCGATATACCGTGCAGCCCTATGAAATGCTACAGTTATATAGTTATTCGATAGTGTTTATTTGCACAAACCTACCTAGAAACGGTTGCTAACCTCTCCGGACTCCGATTGACAAACTCCACTGCCTTCTTCGTTCTAAGCCCAACCATATGATACGGAATCGGAAAGCCACTCAGTCTGATCCGACGATCACGATTCGATGGGTACGGCGTATCATTGACAGGTATATACTGAAATAGTCAAAAGGAGCGTTGCCACTATTTGGGTCCGCTCGTTAGGCAAGAAGCAACCAGCAGTGTTAGGATTTGTCTTCTGTTTCAGGTTTATCTGGTTGTGTGTTAGAAATCCACATTTGGGCCCCATTTGGAAGTGCTGGTGCCACAACTTGGTGGCTCCATTTTCTGTAGATGTGTTTCATATTATTTTAGAAGCGAAAATGGATTTGCCTTCTAACTCTTTTATAGGAACGCTAAAACGTACTCCCCCCAGAAACTGTAGCAAGATAAAGATGTGTGAACAATTTATGGCGACCAAACAAGCATCTAGTGCTCTACCAATTGGGGAAGTGTGCGAAGTTTCAAATCCATAGTAGTTTTCAATCCGCACCCACTTCAACTCAAAACAAATTAAAATTGATAAAAATATAAAATACTAGACGACAAAATTTGTCGATTTTTTCAGTCATCGCTGATTTTGATAATAATAATAGTCTAATAAATAATGAGGGCATACATGTAACTTCATTTAGGATTGGGCTAATCTCTGGGTCAGATTATTTATTTAATATTTATTTATTCATTTATTGGGGTTTAACGACACTCTCGACATCCAGGGTCACCTCATGTCAGCCAGTTTTACAGGTGGCGGAAGCCGGAGTACCTGAAGAGAACCACCGCGCAAAGGCGAGCAACTGTCACACCCCCCAACGTACTAACTCTACACCAGCAGGGGGTTAGCATTGGATGAAGACAAGTACAGCATCGACGTGCAGTACGCCTTAGTACACAGCGCCCCCCCCCCCCCCCCAATCCACGTGGGCAATCGGGATTAGGTGCCTTCCCCTTGGCGGGGATCGACCCGTGAACCTTTCGGTTTGAAGTCCAATGCCGTAACCACTGAGCCACCACGCCCCCTTTCTTGGTTAAATGCACAGTAGCAATATCGGGTCTGTAGGACAGTGCGGAGTCCTGTGACAAACCAGAGATGAAGGATTCCATACATCACTCGCGGATGTTGGTTTAGCTCAATAATTCGGAGGACGAGAGGACTCAAACCAGTGGGCTATATGCTATTTGGGTTAATAAAAAGGGGAAAAGATAAGACATGGCGCGCAGTGGATTCGCTCGTTCGTGTGCTAGCGTGTTGATTTCTGTTATGGGCTGAGGGGTGAAAAAGGCACTGGAAAGGATGCCGCTTGAGGGGACGGGAGGCTGTTGCCTCGTGTTAGCTTCAGGCTATAAAACTGGTCATTAGAGACGGCAGTGTAGTTACTCGTTTATATGCTTTGTGGGCGGGAATATTCTGTGACCACAGGGGGTTGTTGTGAAAGTTCACTGAATTGTCATTGGTATGACGTAGATGATTTAAAGTGTGATGGAAGGTTCCAGGTGGTAATACACTGGCATGGCTGCAATGCCTGTGGCCTCAGTAGTGGATTTGGACGTCAGTCTTATATAACTATGGATTTACAGTATCTGAATTCACGGTAGGTCGCATTATTTCAATTATGACTTGAGTTGTTAACTGGTAGAGTGCTAAATTATTTTTGACCATCAAAATTTGTTAACATGTCTTTGACTTGGTACAATTTATGAGAGAGTGCCTTTGGGCACTCTCTCATAAATTGTAAGAAGGAAAACCCTTACTGAATAAATAATATCACTCCAAAGGTAATATGAGTAGTATGTCATGTACCCGGACGGCCCTTATTAGCAGGATCTCATTGCAGGATCTCATGTGACGTCATAGTCACGTGACGTAGTGGTGCCATGTTGTGTTGTCATGGTAACCCGAGTGAGCGGCCATGTTGTGACGTCATCTCCATAGTGATACGTGGTGTGAGTGCGCATGCGCAGCGCGTGTTGTTAGGGTGATACGTGTTTCCGTCGTCCATTTTGTATACTGGAGGCCGCCATCTTGGTTTCTATGGTAGCACGTGGTTGCTATGTTACCCAATTGTTCTGTAATAGGACGGGGTATGTTTTAAGGGAATGTTCGATTGTAGAAGAGTAAATCTAATTACCACAAACAACCCGACAATCCTTCCAAATCACCAAAATCCACCCGAAATCACCGAAATTGACTTTATTTCCCCATTTTATCGGTTTAGCACGTAGTGCTATAGTACCGAGAGGGTACAAGGGGTGCATTCGACTGAAGTGGAGTAATTTTCTGGTTCGGATTTTCCCTATTAAGAGTAGCACGTAATACCGAGGGGGTGTGTTCGTTTGAAGTGGAGTAATGTTCCCATTTTTTGGGGGATCCCATGACGTGTTATTTCCTTATTAAGAATAGCACGTAGTGCTATAGGACAAATTTACCCAGAATCCTCTGCTTCTACTTGGAACTATATTTTTATAAATTCTATTTTTAGTAACATCCTTAACTGACCCCCTAACTAATTGTTAGTGTCTATATTTAGCAATTTCTTCAAATGACCCCCCTAACTACATGATTTTAAATAATAAAATTAATGAGGATCAAGATGTTTTTACACTGAACAATCAGAGCGAAGTTAATCCACCAATCAGATATCTGGATTCCCATTGTGTTTCTTTCCCATTGACTTCTATACTAATTTTCTAAATTTCCCAACTTTAACCTATAATCCTATAGGAAACAAACACAAACGCCCATCGAGAATGAAAATATCGATGAAAAAACGTTGTGACGTCGTGACGTTTTCAAAAACGTCCGTCACGTTGAAATAAATTCCGGAGAAGAATAACGTCGCGTCATTCTGTTTCGATCCTTCGAACTGAACACATCGCTAGAGAGTTTTCTATAGCAATTTTGCCTTTGCAAAAAATTTATGAAGATGTCTGAAGCTGCTACTGCCGTTACCAGAACTGATGTCTACGCCTGTGAAGAGTGTGGGAAGACCTTTACTGCAAGAACGAATCGAGATCGCCATCGGAGAAATACCCATGGAGAGAAGAAGACCCACGATTGTACCAACTGCAACAAGACCTTTACGAGGAAAGAGTATCTCCTTGACCATCTGAAGAAATGTTTGGAGACATATACATGTATGGAATGCGGCCAGGAGTTCAACCAACTACTCCATTTTAATCGACACAAGAGCGTTGCCCACCGACCAGTTCCTGTACCATCAAAAAGGAAGACTGATGAACCGAAGAGAGGACCACCTAAACAACCACGGACCACGACGACCACCCATTATGATGTTGACCCAATGGAGTTTGAAAAGAATATGATGTCTGAAGAAGAGCCAGATGAGATATTGACCGTGTACAAAGATAACTGGAGTTCTATTAGAACTCGCCACATGATGAACAGAAGAGTCCAGGACCAATATAACTACCGGATCAACGATGTGAACCTGAAGATGATGACTGATGAATTGATGACTACCATATTTCTGCCACAACAGCAAAGATTTAAAATTAATCTGAGTTTTGGTTTTATCCTGCGACACAATGAAACGAATGAACTGAAGTATTACCATCCATCACAAAACAACGCCCGGGTACTTGATGTTCCACAGCTTGTATGCTGCCAAGAAGACTTTGAAGAATTCCTTGATGATGTCATGGAAGAAGATATCCTGGAATGGGCCAAATTAAAACGACCCAACACCAAATGGCTTGTGGAGAGAGTTACCAACGTCACATTTTATGTGAACAAGCTGAAAGACCACCCAATTGGAATGGTAGAAGATCTTCCTGACTACATTCTCCAGAACAAAGCAGTAAATGCTTTGGTGAAAGATGAAAATAACTATTTTACCTATGATGACAACCTGTGTATTTTCCGCTGTTTAGCTTTATGGAGTGGTTCCAAAGCACACACATTGAATAATACAACAGATGCCATGTACAACAAGTATACCCAGAAGCCAAAGAATGAATTCCGTGGAGTAACTTTAGCCGAATTACCTGACTTGGAGAAATGTTTTGAAGTAAATATCCAAGTATATGAACTTGTCAAGAATGATGATGACCAAATTGTTGCCAAATTAGTACAGAGATCTCACAGAAAGTATGAAGATACCATGTATGTGAACGTTTACAAGAACCATTTTAGCTACATCATCGATATAGACCAATACTGCAAATCCTTTGAATGCCGCAAATGCGGCAAACTATGGCACACTGTGAAGAAATTAAATCGTCACGAGAAAACCTGTACAGATGAAGTCAATTACCAGTATGTTGGCGGTGTATACCATCCATCCCAGTCCATATTTGATCTGTTAGAAGATGAAGGTATAGAAGTATCTGAAGAGAAGAAGTTTTATCCATACCGTGCAACGTTTGATTTTGAAAGTTACTTTGTCAAATCCAGTCTACCTGCTGACAGTGATAAACTGATATGGAAAGCAGAACACCGACCATTGAGTGTGAGCATATGTAGTAATGTTCCAGAATACCAAGAACCGAAATGTTTCATTACAAATGGAAATTCTCAAGAACTTGTTGAAGAAATGATGACATACCTCACAGCTATTTCATCTCATTGCCACCAACTGATGCAGACCTATCATTCTTGGACCTTGTTTAAACTCAGACAGAAAATTGATGAAACGCTGGAAGCGGAAGCCAGAGCTACTGGAGAAGATACATCCAAGATGCACCCTTTACAAAAATTGGAGAAGAAATTTCAAGATTATCTGCAAGAGATGCCCGTCATCGGATTCAACTCTGGAAAATATGATATGAATGTAGTCAAGCGTGAACTGATGACATACCTGAAGAGACAGAATCCACTCAAGTTTGCAGTGAAGAAATCGAATAACTACATGTGCGTCTCGACAGAATCTTTCAAGTTTGTTGATATTTGCAACTACCTCGCTCCAGGATTCAGCTATGACAAGTTTTTGAAAGCATTTGGCTGCTCCGTGACAAAGGGATTTTTACCATATGAATGGATCGACAGCTTGAACAAATTGGATCAAGACCACCTACCAGACCATGAAGCCTTCTACAGTTCTCTCAAGAAAGAAAATATATCCAATGAAGAATACCAGTACTGCCAGCATGTATGGAACGACCTGGAGATGACAACTTTCCGTGATTTTCTGATCTGGTATAATAACCGAGATGTAAAACCATTCCTTGAAGCAGTTGACAAGCAGTTTGCTTTCTACCAAGAACGCCACATCGACATGTTTAAAGATGGTATCAGTGTTCCGGGCCTCACGTTGAAATACCTGTTCCAGACCATGAATGATGAAACTTACTTCACATTATTTAACCAGAAGAATAAAGACTTGCATCACTTGGTGAAAGATAATATCGTTGGTGGACCTTCAATTATCTTCAACCGATACCACGAGAAAGATGTTACCCGAATCAGAGAAACAAAATATGGCAAAGAAGCAAAACCATGTGGAAGTATTATAGGCTTTGATGCGAATGCATTATATCTTTGGTGCCTAATGCAAGAGATGCCAACGGGTTGGAGTATTAGACGTTGTGAAGAAAACCAGTTTAAACCAGAACATCCAATGAAGTATGGTAAAATGGCTGAACAATGGTTAGAGTTTTTATCCATGAGAGATGACATCCACATCAGACATCAGTTTAACGGAGCTGAAAAGATGATTGGTCGAAGACAGTTGCCCGTTGATGGTTGGTGCAAAGAGACACAGACTGTATACCAGTTCCATGGCTGCTTCTGGCACGGACATACCTGCATGAAAGATAAGAATGGCCTTCCTATCATCCATAATGAAGTCAGAGATAAACCGATGAAAGAACTACTACAAGACACCCGTACCAATGCAAAGTACATCACCAATTTGGGCTATAAACTTATTGAAATCTGGGAGTGTGAGTGGAGAGAGATGAAGAAGACCGATGCCACACTCAAAGCCTTCCTGAAAGAGAACTTTTCAGACAAAATAGATGGTGCGATGACAGAGGAAGAAATAATGAACAAAGTGAAGTCCGGTGAACTGTTTGGTTTAGTCGAATGTGATATACATGTACCAGATCACCTGAAAGAGAACTTTGAAGAGATGACACCTATCTTCAAGAATACAGATATTTCCATAGATGATATTGGTGAACACATGAAGGCCTTTGCCGAGAAGAATGGAATCATGAAGAAACCCCGTAGAAGTTTGATCGGAAGCTATGGAGCGGAGAAAATGTTATTTGCAACCCCTTTACTGCAGTGGTACCTCCAGCATGGTATTGAAGTTGATCACGTCTATCAAGTTATCCAATATAAACCAAGAAGATGTTTTGAAAAATTTGGAGATGAAGTATCTGAAGCAAGAAGACAAGGAGATGTTGACCCTGACAAGTCGATCGTTGCCGATACCATGAAGCTGTTGGGAAATTCTGGATATGGCAAAACCGTCACCAACAAAGAGAAGCATCGACGTGTGTGCTATTGCAACGACGAAGAAGTTACCAAAGCTGTAAATGACATGTCCTTCAGAGCCTTGAATCCATTAGATGATAAATTATATGAAGTCGAACTCAACAAGAAGACCATCAAGTTGGATCTGCCACTTCACATCGGATTCTTTGTTTACCAGTATGCGAAACTCCGGATGCTTCAGTTCTATTATGATGTCATCGATACTTTTATCAACCGCCAAGATTTCGAATATGTTGAAATGGACACAGATTCTGCATATATATGTACCTCGTCACCATCCATAGATGAATTAGTGAAACCAGAGAAGAGAGTAGAATTTTACAAAGAGAATCACAAGTGGTTTCCATCCGAGTGTTGTGATTTCCACAGAGATGATTATGTGAAAACCAAATTAGAAGGCAAAGAATGGCTGTCACCCTCATGCTGCCAAGAAAGAAAGCGTTTTGACAGGAGAACTCCAGGCTTGTTTAAGGTAGAATGGCAAGGAACCGGCATTGTTGGACTGTGTAGTAAAACATATTATTGTTTCGGAGCCACCAATAAATTCAGTTGTAAGGGAATCAGCAAACGCCACAATGATTTGACGAAAGACAGATATTTGCAAGTTTTGAAGACTCAACAAAGTGGATCTGGCATCAACCGAGGATTTGTGATGAATGACAACACTATGTATACCTACCAGCAGAGCAGAGATGGACTATCATATTTCTACCCAAAACGAAGAGTTTTAGAAGATGGAGTTAGTACCATACCACTAGAGATTTAAAGAAGAACCAATTGAGTGAGTGTCATATTTTTCTACAACCTGAACCAAGTCTAGCTTTTGCCTACAAAAAATTCCTAAAAAAAACCGAAATGGTTTTTAGGTAGTCTACTCAATCATATTAGGTTCATCAAATTTTTAAAGTCCTTTATGGCATTCTCTAAAGTCCTTTATGGCAGTCCTCATAAAGTCCTATATGGCATTCTCTGAAGTCCTTTATGGCAGTCCTCATAAAGTCCTATATGGCAAGTTTTTTTCTCAAAGTAAAAAGTCCTTTATGGCATTCTCTAAAGTCCTTTATGGCAGTCCTCATAAAGTCCTATATGGCAAGTTTTTTTCTCAAAGTAAAAAGTCCTATATGGCAGTCCTCATAAAGTCCTATATGGCAAGTTTTTTCTCAAAGTAAAAAGTCCTATATGGCAGTCCTCATAAAGTCCTATATGGCATTCTCTAAAGTCCTTTATGGCAGTCCTCATAAAGTCCTATATGGCAAGTTTTTTTCTCAAAGTAAAAAGTCCTTTATGGCATTCTCTAAAGTCCTTTATGGCAGTCCTCATAAAGTCCTATATGGCAGTCCTCATAAAGTCCTATATGGCAGTCCTCATAAAGTCCTATATGGCATTCTCTAAAGTCCTTTATGGCAGTCCTCAAAGTCCTACATGGCAAGATTTTCACAAAGTAAAAAGTCCTTTATGGCAGTCCTCAAAGTCCTATATGGCAGTCTTCAAAAAAAATTCTAAATGGCAAGTCTTACAAGGCAATACATTTTTTCTAGTGTAAAGATTTTTTCAATTTTTTTTATTTATTCTAATACAGAGAGTTTTTTCATCATTATCATCATCATCATCATGTTCCTGATATACTTTAGGCTAACCCTATTGGAAGTGGTGGATACTTCATTAGTTTTTAGTTTCATTCAAAACTTTTTAGTTCCATTTATTTTTAAAAAATGTTGATTCATGGTATCTTTTAGGTTACACCTATTGGAACCAGATGATACGTCTTTATTCAAAATTTAGTTTCATTCAAAACTTTTTAGTTCCATTTATTTTAAAAACATGTTGATTCATGGTATCTTTTAGGTTACACCTATTGGAACCAGATGATACTTCTTTACTTTTTAGTTTCATTCAAAACTTTTTAGTTTCATTCAAAACTTTTTAGTTCCATTCATTTTAAAAGACATGTTGATTCATGGTATCTTTTAGGTTACACCTATTGGAACCAGATGATACTTCTTTACTTTTTAGTTTCATTTCATTTTTTAAAGTTGATTCCTGGTGTCTTTTAGGCTACCCCTATTGTATAACTAAAGGAATAAATCATCATCATCATCATTACTAAGAAATTCTCTGTTGTGAATATTTAAAAGAAATGAGAAATTTTTATGATAGAAAAAACTAAATTGCTAAGTTGGACATGTTGTTTTCGTTTTCTTTTTTTTTTTTTGATGAACAAAAAAAAATTCCTTCAAAGTGGATACGAACTGTAGGGGGTGGGAATGCACTCGAGCTATTTGACTTATCTCCATTGGACAGAGGTTTGTAGCTTGACCTGTCCCAAGCCAGTATAAAATGCAGAGGGCCATATCCTACAGTTTAAGGATCAAGATTGCAGTTTGATCACCAAACTGACCAATCAGATCGAAGTTAATCAACCAATCAAATTTCTGTATTCTCATTGTGTTTCTTTCCCATTACTTTCTATACTAAATTTCTAAATTTTCCAACTTTAACCTATAATCCTATAGGAAACAAACACAAACCCCAACCAAGAATCAAAAACTCAATCAAAATTTGTTCAACTGGGGTGATGTTTTCAATCACGTCCGTCAAAGATATATAAGATTAGGCAAAGCATGGACTTGGCATCATTCACGATCGAACCATTGACCAGAGAAGATGTTCCGACTTGGTAGCAAGCAGACTTACACTAATGTCACCCAGTACCAGGGTGAACTGAAGATACATGTTCGAAGATACTTTGAGGGAAAAGACCAGAAACCTTATCCAACGAAGACTGGGATTGCACTATCTTTGGAAGAATGGAATGCCTTGAAATCTCAAATAGATGAAATAGATGCAGCCATCAAAACCCAACAAACAGCTTTAACTGAAGACACTAAACCTACTAACCATGAAGACTTCAAAAAACCAAATCAAGAACCGCCTTTGAAGAAGAAGAAGAAGATCACAGTGAGAATAACCCAACCACGACCATTGATCGTTGATGAAATTGATAGTGAACTCAGGCAAGTTCGCTTGCAGCATGAACTTTGCTTGGCATATGCTCATTATGTCGAAGAGAACATTAACGCTGTAATGAAAGAAAAATGCTATGGATGTACAGTCGATCACCCAAGTCAGATTCAGCATAATGTATGCCTAATGATGTCTGAAGAAGAGAAGATTATAACATGTTTTAGTGACGCACTTGAAAGAGTTAACAAGAATGATGTTCATCTACTGTGGCACCATAATACTTCTGGAATGAATCCACCACCAGTACGGAAAGAATATGAAGATATGTTCGAGAAACCTCTCACAAATGAACAGAGACGTTGTATTATGGATTTGGTGATTGAATTTATGACCATCAAGAAACCTGTTACAATTGGATTCTAATTGAAGATGTAAATAGATGTTGTAAATTTTTATAAAAAGAAGAAAAAAGAAGAAAAAAAGTATAAAATGAAGAAACAAGAAAAAAAAAGGTGGTAATGACGCTTAAGTTATTTGATGTTTATCTTCTTGACAAATATCAAACAAACTTAAACTGTCCCCAGCCAGTAAGTCAGAGGGCCACCAATTTTAAATATTTTTTTGGATGACGGTTCATATTGACCACCTCTCCAAAAGGTATAAAAGGGGGAGTAGTCCCCACGTTCAGTGGGGGCCACCTCCCCAAAAGGTATAAAAGGGAAGTAGTACCCACATAGAACAACAAAGATGGATCCTCGTTGGAAGCATCCATTCACTTGTTTATTGTGTGGTCCCACGGGTAGTGGTAAATCATCCTTTGTAAATCGGGTTATTCAAAACATTCAAAATATTATATCACCTGTCCCAAGTCACATCATTTGGTGTTATAGTGAATGGCAACCATTATACAATACTTTACCCCAAGTAGAATTCGTAGAGGGTCTCCCTCAAGAATTAAAATCTGATAGTTTAGTCATATTGGATGATCTGATGCTCGATGCAGATGTTCGAGTGTCTAGATTATTTACTAAAGGTAGTCATCACCGTAACATTGGTGTGATCTACATTGTTCAAAATTTATTCGATAAAAATAAAGTCCATAGGACTGTAGCTCTCAATAGTCATTACATGATCTTGTTTAAAAATCCTAGGGATCGTTCTCAGATCTCACACTTGGCAGCACAGATGTATCCTGGTCATTCCAAGTTTCTGAGAGAAGTTTTCGAAGATGCCACTTCGACACCATATGGTTACCTTTTAATAGATCTCAAACAAGATACTCCTGAACACATGAGATTAAGAAGTCAAATTTTTCCTGGGGAAACCCAATATGTGTACCTCCGAAAAGTATAAAAGGGGAGCAACAAGTCTGACTCGAGTCAGAAGCATGTCTGACCGTCTCAAGCGCAACATCGCTCTTCTCAAGGTTCTTATTAAATCGAAACCCGCACTCGTCAAATCCATACTAAAACATGCAGACAAAGAATTGATAACTTGTTTGTGTGACTGTGCCTCGAATATACTGAAGGGAGCAGTACCTCTGACCAAAGCTCAGAGAACCAAACTCGTTCGTCAGAAACAACTGGTGAGGGCAGTGGCAAACAAAGGTACATCTGACAAAAAGAGGAGACAAATCTTGCAGAAAGGGGGATTCTTGGGTGCATTGCTACCTCCTGTACTATTGGGTGCTGTTAAAGGTATATTTGGATGATGGAATATGCAAAGAAGATGGCTTTGGTAGAACCAAGGTTATTGGAACGTCTACAAGAGACTCCAAGACAACCGAATGAACTGGCTATTCCATCACTGGATAGAGAAATGAGAGATATTCTCGATGCCCCTTTTCTTTCGGCTGATGAAAAGATGACTCAATATAATCAAATTTTACAAAGATACTTGACATTTCAACAAAAGGTAATGGCTCCTCGACCAATTAAAGTCGAATTCGAGAAAGATAATAAAGACGAAGACATTCTCGATTCTGTACCTATGACAATGAAGAGAAAGGGAAAGTTGTTGTTGAATCGTATTAGAAGTGACCCAAATATATCTTGGAATGAGAAGGGTGAATTAGTCTACAAAGATCAAACAGTGGTAGGGTCGAATGTAACAGATCTTCTAAACGATTTACTTAGAAGACGAAAATCTTTCCAACCAAAGGGATGGGAAATGTTGGCCGAAGCTTTGAGAGATAGTAACATACCCCAAGAATTAATTGGTCATAAAGAACGTTGGGATTTTATGAAACAGGCACCGATAAAGTCGGAACCAAAACAACCAAAGAAAACAGAAACGCCAAAGTGGATCGAAAAAAAGGTATAAATAGAGTTGACACTTGAACAAGGCAGTCATGGAAGCATTGTACTATGATTCTGAAGTGCCTGGTAGTTTTGGTGGTGTAGACGCTCTTCGTAGAGCGTCCAAGAAAAAAACCAAACAAGTTGTAAAATGGTTAGAGACTCAAGACACATACACTCTTCACAAACCTGTTCGTCGTACATTTCGTAGAAGAAAAGTAATAGTTAGTGGTATAGATGCACAATGGCAAGCTGACTTGGTAGATGTTTCAAACATAAGTAAATTCAACAAAAACATAAAATTTTTGTTGACATGTATAGATGTATTTAGTAAATATGCTTGGGTGATGCCATTACAAAACAAACTTGGTGATTCCATCGTGAAAGCTTTTAGTAAAATTTTCAAACAAGGTCGTAAACCAGAAAAATTAAAAACTGATCAAGGCAAAGAATTTCTAAACAGAAAATTTCAGAATTTTCTCAAAGATCACAAAGTCGACTTTTTCACAACAGAAAATGTGGAAACAAAATGTTCCATAGTAGAAAGATTCAATAGAACTTTGAAAACCAAAATGTGGAAATATTTTACCAAGAATGATACACTAACTTTTCCACTTCAAAACTTGGTGAAATCATATAATCATTCTCATCATCACAGTATAGGTATGGCCCCCATCGCCGTGAACTTTGAAAATCAAGAAGAGGTTTGGCAAAGGTTGTATGGGCAACCCATAAAACACAAGACACCAAAGTACAAAGTAGGAGACAGAGTGAGAATCAATAAAGTTAAGAAAACTTTTGAGCAAGGTTATTTGCCAAATTGGACCGAAGAGTTATTCACAGTAGTAGCCATCAAGAAAGGACATCCAGTCACATATGTGTTACAAGATGATAATGGAGAGATATTGAAAGGGTCATTCTACACTGAAGAGCTTCAGCGAGTTTCACATAAAACTATTTACAAAATCGAACACGTACTCAAGAAACGTGGTCGAGGTAAGAAAAGGGAATTGTTCGTAAAGTGGTTGGGATACCCAACTTCGTTCAATTCGTGGATCAAACAGAGTCAGCTCACCTATAAAAGGAAGTGAACCTCTGAAGTTTCTTCAAAATGGAAGAAGGATCGAACGGTTCTTGGCCTCTGTTTGGTAAATTTTAGTAAAAATTTCACAAATAATCATTTTGTATATCATCATCATTACCAGTGTCGTTAATCTCACTCTCGAAAACACAGACAGCAAGTTGTGGACTGCTCTCTTGAGTAGTAGCATAGGATATTTGTTACCAAATCCAACCATTAAGAAAAAGTAATGTTTTATTTGACTCTACCAAGTAATAGTTCTATGAACGTGTTTCCAGAAAACACGTTGACTACGCACACCACTCAGTTATCACAACCAGTGAATATCACGGGAGAATGGGAAGTAGGTCTGGCAGAGATTCAGTATCCAAATACTTGGTTCAATATTCGTGGAGAAGAAGCTTTCGTTACAGTGTTCTGGTCTTCGAAAAAGAATTACCGACTTACTCTCAAGGAAGGTCGTTATTCGGATCCCATTGATGTGATACGAGCTATCAATGGTGTTAAAGAATTACTCTTGCCTCGACACGATAAGGTAGCTTTTGAACTGGATAGAGTGACTGGTAAAGTTCGTATCACGGTACGTGATGGAGTCGTGGTCACATTGAGCCCTACTCTTCAAAATATTTTGGGATTTAATGAGTGTGTTTTTAAATCAGGAACTTACAATTCTTCCAGAGTTGCCGATGTCAACCAAGGATTTTATTCACTCTATGTATATTGTGACTTGGTTCGTGACCAAGTCGTAGGAGATACAAGAATACCACTTCTTCGTATCGAACCCGTACGTGGAAAATATGGGGATATCATCTCTAAAACATTTGAGAATGTGTATTATGTACCAGTAGAACGAAAAAATTTCAGTACCGTCCAGGTGTATATAAGGGGTGACACAGGAGCCATAGTACCATTCGGGTTCGGGAAAGTGACAGTGACACTTCATTTCAGAAATCGTAGATCTCTTCATTTCACATAAACATGACTTACTGTTGTAAGTCCAAATTATACGAAGAATATTACACGAAACAAGCTGGGAATGGTCTACCGGCTTTTTCTGGAGCTCAAATACAGAGAGGATATGGTTTGGGAAGTATATTGGGAGGACTGAAGAATATGGTGTTACCTTTATTGAAAACTACAGCCAGGACCGTGGGAAAACAGTTATTGAGAAAAGGAGCAGCCTTTGCCGAAGATGTCATTGAAGGGAAAAATGTAAAAAAGGCAGCAATCAAAAGAGTCAAAGAGGCTGGTGCAGGAGCTTGGAATGAAGTGGTTGGTGGTTCAAAACCACCCGGTAGGAAAAGTATAAAAAGGCCCGCACCACGCAAAACTAGCAAATCGACAAAAAGAAAGAGAACTGTTCAGACCCAAGACCATCTCGGTGCATGATGTCTCTCATTAATGAAAAATCTTGTGAGTGTGTCAACAGCGAACTCGACTTGTTTTCCATACCACCAACACAGACTAGTGTGGAACATGGGCAATGGGTAGAACACAAGCCTTTGGCGACTATAGGAAACAGTGGTCCAATAGAATTCCACATTGCAGGATTAGGAGATGATTATTTGAATTTGGCACAGACATACTTGTATGTTAAAGCAACGGTTGTAGATTCCAATGGGGCATCAATTGCACCCGATGCCAAAGTGGGCCCAGTCAATTTATGGATGCATTCCTTATTTAATCAAATCGATATCAGCTTGAATGAAAAACTGGTATCTCCTTCCAACAACACTTATCATTACAGAGCTTTCATAGAAACTTTGTTGAGTTATGGACCAGCTGCCAAGAAGTCACAACTGACTAATGCATTATGGTACAAGGACACGGCCGGACACATGGAAGATTTGACAGATGATAACAAGGGATTTCTTCTTCGAAAGAAATTTATAGAGAAAAGTAAAATCGTGGACATGACTGGGAGATTACATTTGGACATGTTTTTCCAAACTCGTTACTTGCTGAATGGAGTTAATGTTCATGTTAAAATGAATAGAGCCAAAGATGCTTTCGCATTGATGGCCGATACCGCTACATACAAGATCAAAATTCTAGATGTATCCATGTTTGTACGCAAAGAGAGACTCCAATCATTCGTGAGAATGGCTCACGAGAAAGCACTAACAAAAGCAACTGCAAAATATCCTATCGATCGTGTGGAAACCAAGGTGTTTTCAGTGCCGAAAGGAAATCTGAGCATTACACAAGAAAACTTATTTTTAGGCCAACTACCTAAACGCATCGTAGTGGGATGTGTAGACAACGATGCTTTCAATGGAAACTTTTCAAAGAATCCATATAATTTCAAGAACTACAAAATCAATTACTTGGCATTGTACGTGGATGGGCAGCAGATTCCAGCCAAACCATTACAACCTAGATTCGAACAACAAGAAGTGGCGAGATGTTATGCAACTCTGTTCCAAGGAACTGGACAAATGTATGAGAATGAAGGAAACCACATCAGCCGAGAAGAGTACATAAATGGATACACCCTATTCGTATTCGACCTGACTCCAGATCTATCACATGGACAACACTTCGATCTGGTGAAGAGAGGAAACTTGAGACTAGAAGTCCATTTCGAAAACCCATTACCAACCACAATCAACGTACTGGTGTATGCAGAATTCCAGAACATCATAGAAGTGGATAAGAATAGACAAGTAATCTTCGATTACTCAACATGAACACGTTGCAGTTAGAGAATGCACTTCGATCAGATAGTTGTTTGAAGAGAATATGTTTGGGTGTATTTTCAAGAAACAAATTACCAAGAGGATTAGCAGATCACAGACCAGTGGCTTTGATAGCCAACACGGATCCAGACCACAGAAAAGGAGAACATTGGGTGGCTCTCTTTGTGAGTCACCACAACGCAGAATACTTTGATTCCTATGGATTACCACCACAACACAGACCATTCGAGAATTTCCTGAAGAAGAATTCCAGATATTGGAAGTATAATACGAAACGCCTTCAAGGACCATTACCAGTGTGTGGACAATACTGTCTGTTTTACTTGAAACATCGCTGTCGCGGTGTACCGATGGAAACCATACCCAACATGTTTACCACTGATCTAACGGATAATGATGTGTTGGTTAATGACGTCATAGAGGAAACCAGTCACTAGATGTCGCTGCATTGAAGGAAAACTATAAAAACTGGTGCACTTGGTGTTCAGTTCATTTGTGTTTCGACAGCCAAAGAAGAAGGATGTCTACTAATGTGACCGTCTTCAAACTTAACAACGATTTACAGATTCAACTATTCAAGAACGACGTTGGGTTCCAGTTTACCACCAGAGATTGGGAACAAGTGACCAAAGCAGTGGATATTGCAAAGAAGAGAAGTCTTGAAATAGGAGAACCCAAACCAAAAAGAGAAAGAAAACCAAAGAAGAATGAAGATAAAAAGGATTGAAGAATGTTCACTATTCCATGTTTGATCAGGATGGCACTGAATGATTATCAATCAAGAAACCAAGAAACAAGAAATCCAAGAGACTTTGTAGAGAGAATGAGCGTTTCATTCGAAAAGTATTTTCGTGGTGTTCCGCCACCAGTACTGGAGCAGTTATTACGTGGAGAAGATAAAATAAGAAAGACACCAGAGCAAAGACCACCAAAACACATCAAGTATGCATTGGAGGAAAATCGTCTCAAGACATTCCAATTCATGTTACAAAGTGAAAGTGTGAAAACCCCGAATGAACTGACAAAAGCTGGATTCTTTTATTTGGGGACAGGAGACAGAACTCAATGTTTTCATTGTGGTATTATTGTTCGTTTCTGGGAAACAGAAGATGATGTTATAGAAGAACACAGAAAATATTCTCCAGACTGTTATTACATTCATAATTTACCACCTGAATTCATGGACGTTGAAAAAGAAGAAGAAATGGCCATCAGAGAAGAAGAAGAAATGGACACATCATTTCAAGAAGAAGAAGATTCACGGAGGACAAAATGTAGTGTGTGTTTATTAGCTGAAGCCAATGTCGCTCCGCGACCATGTAACCATTTGTGCCTGTGCAAAGACTGCTGTAAACCACTGAGAAGATGTCCAATCTGCAGAAAGACTGTTTATGAATATCTGACAATCTACATACCATAAAAAGATGTATATTTGTTGTTGAATAAAAGAAATT
This sequence comes from Pictodentalium vernedei, assembly GCA_031216915.1. Classification (NCBI taxonomy): domain Eukaryota; kingdom Metazoa; phylum Mollusca; class Scaphopoda; order Dentaliida; family Dentaliidae; genus Pictodentalium; species Pictodentalium vernedei. The sequence goes on along the minus strand of CM062291.1, from coordinate 257,814,771 downwards.
TAAATTTATATTTAGTGTTGTTATTTTTTTAAACTTTCCATCAAAGTACAAAGAAAAATCAAAATGAGGGATAGTAAATTAGACCTCGTACGACACATCTGTTGGGTAGATCCTCTTATGAGTATATGGTGGAACTTAGCTTCATGGCCTTCATGTACACATATGGGTCCTACTTATAATTTTAATAATGGATTTCTGGGTAAATTTGTCCTATAGCACTACGTGCTATTCTTAATAAGGAAATAACACGTCATGGGATCCCCCAAAAAATGGGAACATTACTCCACTTCAAACGAACACACCCCCTCGGTATTACGTGCTACTCTTAATAGGGAAAATCCGAACCAGAAAATTACTCCACTTCAGTCGAATGCACCCCTTGTACCCTCTCGGTACTATAGCACTACGTGCTAAACCGATAAAATGGGGAAATAAAGTCAATTTCGGTGATTTCGGGTGGATTTTGGTGATTTGGAAGGATTGTCGGGTTGTTTGTGGTAATTAGATTTACTCTTCTACAATCGAACATACCCTCAAAACATACCCCGTCCTATTACAGAACAATTGGGTAACATAGCAACCACGTGCTATCATAGAAACCAAGATGGCGGCCTCCAGTATACAAAATGGACGACGGAAACACGTATCACCCTAACAACACGCGCTGCGCATGCGCACTCACACCACGTATCACTATGGAGATGACGTCACAACATGGCCGCTCACGCGGGTTACCATGACAACACAACATGGCGCCACTACGTCACGTGACTATGACGTCACATGAGATCCTGCAATGAGATCCTGCTAATAAGGGCCGTCCGGGTACATGACATACTACTAATATGAAACATAGCCACCGAATATGAAGGCTTCAAGTTGGGGTACCCACACTTCAGAATAAAGCCCAAATATGGGCTTCCAGCACTCAACCAGTTAAAGAGATATTGGTTAGATTTGCTGTATTTTTGTCCGGAAGGGGCGGGGGGTAATTTTGTCTATTAGAGGATTACAGTATTCGGAGTGTACGCATGAGTTCACGTCAGAGAGGCAGGGTTAGTATACTTGTTTCTTTTATAGTTGAGGACTGAGACAAGAAGTTGTTAGGTTTAATGCATTTTGTCTGGAAGCAAAATCCGATTGGACGACGGGTTACGCCTTAATTTACATCGGGTGTCAGGGTTAGCATTTTTTATTCATTACACGCATGTTCTATGTAATCCCCATCTATAGCAACATTAAACCATGCGGAAAATGAAAATCTGTTCCGCACATACAATTTGAATCGCTAGCGATAGCTGAAAATCGTTCTTTGAGTTCCAATGTGTTCCATGTGCCAGTAGGCATATAGAACACATTGAAACTCAGGGGACGAAATTGTAACGCGGGATCCCCTCGGGACTTTGGTTGGCGATAAAATGTGTTCTTTTTATTGATAAATGTCAAATGAATTGCTGCTTGTCCTTCTAATAATTGTTTTTATAGACGTGAAGGCGTGTAATAAACACAGAATGACACACGCATGTGAATGGATTAATAGATATGACACTTGTTCCATCGCGGAAGGATAAAACCTAGGCCGCGGCCTCTCGTTTTATCCTATCGTCCTGGCATTCGTGCCATATCGATTAACCCATTCACACGCGTGTGTCGTTCTGTGCATTTCTGTCATGCTTTGTGGTTGGATGTGCTGTATTTTGTCCGGGAAAACAATTTTTCCCTACGGAGGAAGACATTCGGGATATGCGTCAATTCATGACGAGTGTCAGGGTTAGCGTATTTATTCCTGTTATGGTCTGAGGAGTAAAATAAGAAACGATTTTGTCCCAAAAAGCACTATTCCGCTGAGGATGACCTAGGCTTCGCCCAGTGGTGGCGCGAAGGGTGGGTGGGTCAAGGCGGAGCCACCCCCCCCCCCCCCCCCCGGTGAGAAGCGTTATCTTACCCCACCCCCATGGAAGAAATCGATAATTCGTCGGAGAGATAACATTATGCAAACACCATGAAGATAGAGATAATACTCCCGAAGACTCGATACACGAGCACAATAGGAATGACCCGATGGGCAAACAATCACTGTGGCATGTGCAGAGTAAATAACATTACGAGAGCTCCATTTTAGTTCGATACCAAATGCACAATCACTGATCGACACAAGTAGTATGTCAGGGGCTTTTGAGGGAATATTTGGATGATCTCATTTGGATGATCTCATGTGACGTCATAGTCACGTAACCTGGTGGCGCCATGTTGTGTTGTCATGGTAACCCGCGTGAGCGGCCATGTTGTGACGTCATCTCCATAGTGATACGTGGTGTTAGTGCGCATGCGCAGCGCGTGTTGTTAGAGTGATACGTGTTTCCGTCGCCCATTTTGTATACTGGAAGCCGCCATCTTGGTTTCTATGGTAGCACGTGATTGCTATGTTACCAATGGCTTCTAACAAGACAGGGGTATGTGCGGAGGGTATGTTCGATTGAACAGGGGTAAATCTGATTACCACAAACAACCCGACAATCCTTCCAAATCACCAAAATCCACCCGAAATCACTGAAATTGACTTTATTTGATACGGATTTCCCATTTTATTGGTTTTATGGACTTAGCACGTAGTGCCATAGTACTAAGGGGGTATAAGGGGTGCGTTCGATTGAACAGGAGTAATGTTCTGGCTTTGAATTCGCCCAGATTCCCTTTTTGGATCCCTATCCCATGACGTTGTTCCCACTAAAAGACGCGTTCCTTTGGTCATTATCCAGAATTCTCTGCTTCTATCTATATATGCAATACCTTTCGTCTACCTGACCATGTTCCTTTATCCTGGAGTATACTCCAGTAGCGTAGAAGAGCCTATTATTTGGAACAGCTTTGCTTATTATTACTATATTTAGCTATTTTGGTCTATTCTTGTTAGTTCTGACCCTATTCCAAGTACTCTTGTTGTTTCATTTATCTAGAACATTTATATAACTAACCAATCAGATTGCTTGATTTCCCATAACCTGTATGCAGAGTTATCTCCCTTCTGTACAACAAAAGCCAATATCATTCCCAAAGCCAATATCATTCCTAAACCCAATAAGCTATCGAGCAGTTACTGATAAGTCATTGCTCGAACGACTCGAAGCTCATCGAGCAAATGAGCCTTAGAGCAATTGCTCGATCGAGTGACTCGGCATATTGCTCGAATGACTCGAAGTCAGTCGAGCAAATGAGCTATCGAATAATTGCTCGTTCCATTGACTCCTCGAACGACTCTTCGACTCATTTCAGTATTTGAGGATACCTATGGCCCGGCATTGTATTATTTGAGGATACCTATCGAGGATACCTTTTATAGGATACTTATCTGAGGATACTATTACCTATATCACAAGGCATACCTATCCCGAATATCCCTTATAAGCTAAAGAGCAAGAGAGTAATTGCTCCATGAACAATTGCTCGATCGACTCGAAGCTCATCGAGCAAATGAGCCTAAGAGCAATTGCTCCATGAGCAATTGCTCGAACGACTCGAAGCTCATCGAGCAAATGAGCTATCGAGTAATTGCTCGTTCGAGTGACTCCTCGAACGACTCTTAGACTCATTTCAGAAAAAAGGGGTGCCGAAGGCCATATGTTTTCCAAAAAGGGGTGCCGAAATTGGGATGCCTTCTGGAGAATCCCTTTTTTGTCAAATGAGCTATCGAGTAATTGCTCGATCGAGTGACTCGACATGTTGCTCGAACGACTCGAATCCCATCGAGCAAATGAGCTAACGAGCAACTGCTCGTTCGAGTGACTCCTCGAACGACTCTTAGACTCATTTCAGAAAAGGGGATTCCATAACCATAGCCGTTTTCGAAAAAGGGATTCTTAAAAAGGGATTCTGTAAAATGGGATTCCTATTCGAGTCCGTAAGATTTGGATTCCGTGTTTTAACATCGACACTCGAGGGTATTCCCCTTCCCTATTAGAAGAATTCAGTTTAATGGGTTGTATTCTCGAGTTAAAATTCAGATCACCTTCGTTATATTTCCATTAAGTTTAAAATTTATTCAGTTAAATGCATTTCAGTTCAAAGGGTGTTTATTTATATTAGATACAAAAAGTTCATTCAAAAAGTTCAAGGGTGTTAATACATTCATTTAGGTTATAGTTTAAAACTTTCTGGACTTCAAAGGGGTTTTAATTACATAAAGTTCATTCAGTTGAAAACTTTGTTCAGTTCAAAGGTTTCATTCAGGTTTGTTCAATTTAAGGGGGTTAACATTGGGTTATATTTAAGGGTTATAGTTCATTCAGTTGACAACTTTGTTATGGTCACTTCGATAACTTCATTGGATCTTTGTTCACTTTGTTCTGTTCCCATCCATCTTGATTGTATTGGATCTTTGTTCACTACGACTTCATTCGAACAGGTGTCTTGTATCTGTTCATAATTCAGATCTGTTCAGTCTGTCCAACTAGTTCGATCAATCCGACTAGTTTGACATTCTTTCACTTTGTTTTGTTCACAATTGGTTCTGTTGGATCTGTACTTAATTGTTTTGTGGTGGTTGGTTGTATCTGTTCAGAGTCTTGTAGTCATTGTTGAATTGGTTGTTACCAATCCCTTTCCATACCCTCGAGTGTCGATGTTAAAACACGGAATCCAAATCTTACGGACTTGAATAGGAATCCCATTTTACAGAATCCCTTTTTAAGAATCCCTTTTTCGAAAACGGCTATGGTTATGGAATCCCTTTCTCTGAAATGAGTCTAAGAGTCGTTCGAGGAGTCACTCGAACGAGCAATTGCTCGTTAGCTCATTTGCTCGATGGGATTCGAGTCGTTCGAGCAGCATGTCGAGTCACTCGATCGAGCAATTACTCGATAGCTCATTTGACAAAAAAGGGATTCTCCAGAAGGCACCCCAATTTCGGCACTCCTTTTTGGAAAACATATGGCCTTCGGCACCCCTTTTTTCTAAAATGAGTCTAAGAGTCGTTCGAGGAGTCACTCGAACGAGCAATTACTCGATAGCTCATTTGCTCGATGAGCTTCGAGTCGTTCGAGCAATTGCTCATGGAGCAATTGCTCTTAGGCTCATTTGCTCGATGAGCTTCGAGTCGATCGAGCAATTGCTCATGGAGCAATTACTCTCTTGCTCTTTAGCTTATAAGGGATATTCGGGATAGGTATGCCTTGTAATATAGGTAATAGTATCCTCAGATAAGTATCCTATAAAAGGTATCCTCGATAGGTATCCTCAAATAATACAATGCCGGGCCATAGGTATCCTCAAATACTGAAATGAGTCGAAGAGTCGTTCGAGGAGTCACTCGAACGAGCAATTACTCGATAGCTCATTTGCTCGACTGACTTCGAGTCATTCGAGCAATATGCCGAGTCACTCGATCGAGCAATTGCTCTAAGGCTCATTTGCTCGATGAGCTTCGAGTCGTTCGAGCAATGACTTATCAGTAACTGCTCGATAGCTTATTGGGTTTGGGAATGATATTGGCTTTGGGAATGATATTGGCTTTTGTTGTACAGAAGGGAGATAACTCTGCATACAGGTTATGGGAAATCAAGCAATCTGATTGGTTAGTTATATAAATGTTCTAGATAAATGAAACAACAAGAGAACTTGGAATAGGGTCAGAACTAACAAGAATAGACCAAAATAGCTAAATATAGTAATAATAAGCAAAGCTGTTCCAAATAATAGGCTCTTCTACGCTACTGGAGTATACTCCAGGATAAAGGAACATGGTCGGGTAGACGAAAAGTATTGCATATATAGATAGAAGCAGAGAATTCTGGATAATGACCAAAGGAACGTGTCTTTAGTGGGAACAACGTCATGGGATAGGGATCCAAAAAGGGAATCTGGGCGAATTCAAAGCCAGAACATTACTCCTGTTCAATCGAACGCACCCCTTACACCCCCTTAGTACTATGGCACTACGTGCTAAGTCAATAAAACCAATAAAATGGGAAATCCGTATCAAATAAAGTCAATTTCGGTGATTTCGGGTGGATTTTGGTGATTTGGAAGGATTGTCGGGTTGTTTATGGTAATCAGATTTACCCCTGTTCAATCGAACATACCCTCCGAACATACCCCTGTCTTGTTAGAAGCCATTGGTAACAGCAATCACGTGCTACCATAGAAACCAAGATGGCGGCCTCCAGTATACAAAATGGACGACGGAAACACGTATCACCCTAACAACACGCGCTGCGCATGCGCACTAACACCACGTATCACTATGGAGATGACGTCACAACATGGCCGCTCACGCGGGTTACCATGGCAACACAACATGGCGCCACCAGGTCACGTGACTAGGACGTCACATGAGATCATCCAAATGAGATCATCCAAATATTCCCTCAAAAGCCCCTGACATACTACTGACACACATCAAGTCTCTCTTGTGAGTTAAATCGTATTTATTAAATTTGCGGCTTGTGGAACACCGTGAGACTTGTTTCTGATACCCTAGTTCCACAAGCCACCATTTTTTTTTGGGGGGGGGGGGGTTGTTTTTTTTTGTTTTTGTATGTCGTTTTGACTCTGTAAAAGCCTTTAGAGACATGGATATTGCGATTGTTTCCCAATTGAAATGAAAAATGTTCACAACAGGCCGAACGATGGTCGGCCGGTGGGTCTGGGTACCTTCTAGCTACCCCTCCCCCCCCCCCCCACACGACGTCGGGGGGCATAGTCCCCTTCTTAGAAAAAATCCTGGCGTTACCCCTAATTTCGTCTAGAAGACACATTTCAAACCAACAAAAAACCATTGAGTCGGGTGAAGTAAATGGCATAATATATAGACTTCACTTAGTTACGGTGCGACTTTAGTTCTGGCAAATGGGCTGTGCTGTATTGTAATATGTGATTAAGGGGTTAAGTCAAGACTTTAGAAGAAAGTCGTGAGAGCGCGGTGGCTCAGTAGGTAGAGATGCAGGCTGCAAGCCGAGAGGTCCGCGGTTCGAATCCCACCTGCGGCAACCGCGTTGTGTCCTTGGGCAAGACACTTAATCCCAATTGCCCACGTGGGAGCACTGTGGCGTTATGTTATAAGGCATACTGCACGTTGATGGTGCACTTGTCTTCAACCAATGCAAACACTACTTATGTGAAGATGGTACGTTGGGGAGTCTGTCAGTTGCTTACCGTTGCTCGGTGGTTCTATCTGGGTACTCCGGCTTCCTCCATCCGTAAAACTGTCCGACACGAGGTGACCCTGGCTGTCGAAAGTGTCTTTAAACCCCAATAAAAAAATAGAAAAAAGTTGTGCTTAGTTGCCTTTAGTGCAGTGGACTTATCGCACATGCTTCATTAATTATTGAACTATATCCAGAAAGATGGTGATAACTGATAAGTAGGGAAGAAATTTCAATAGTTTGGGAAAACTATAATTGTTTAGATCTCTTCTTTGTCTGGCTGTTGGAACCGTTTGGTGTGGGATATGAAACTCTGCCAGTGATAATACAGCATTGGAAGGGGATTAGTAATATTTTATGAATTATCACCCTGGGTGAAAAAAGCGCTGGCTATGGGAGTGCTTCCCTGGTTCGACCCAGTGTGAGAAAGGTTACAATCGTATCGGTAAATGTACCATGACTATGCCGGTGTGTGGTCACTGTCCTGTCCGTTTCTTCCAGCCTTCGGGTTGGAAGAGAGTTGAAGTAGAAGAAACGGATCGATGCTCCCGAAAGTGGGATTCTTTGGCTAAATATTGTTTGGATTTGCAAATAATGTTACAGGAATGCCTGTATATTGACACGTTTGAATGCGCCCATTTTAACTCATTGTGTAACTGCGAAACATATCTGTGGAAAAAAGTGGAGGGGCACGTGCGTGCTCCCTGTACCCCTTTGGCTCCGCCGCCTCTGATAAAAACGAGTGACCCCATGCACTACCCGTCATGCTACCTCTAGTCACCATTTATTAGCTTAAAGCGAAACCTAAGAACCGATCTACCTCATCCTCGAGCGAAATACTCTCCAGTACAAAATTCACACCTCAGCTCAAAACATATATCTGTACTCTAGAACATGAACGGGCGACACTTCTGAGCATCATGTCGCATCTAACACTCATTTTATTAACATGTATAGCACACGTTGCCAACTGAGTCATTCTCAACACTGAAATATTGCGCTAAACCAGCACACGCAAGTGGGGTATGGTGATAGGCAATGGAAGTGGAAGGATGGTTGCCATCCTTCATCTCTTGTATGTCACAGGACCTCACACCATCCTACAGACCAGATTTTTACACTCTTCCTCCGGTCCGGGGATTATCCCGAGCCTTCAGGAAGTGATGCCCTCATTATGTTTGTTTGTCCTGGTTTAAGTTTGTCTTATATTTTGATGTTTAGCTTCACGCTTTTTAAATTCGAACCTAGTACTATGTGGTTTGTACAAGGGCGCCGGAAGCATCCCAGTGCAAGGGGGCAGGGGTATGAAAAGGGACACTCGATTCTGGGTATGAGTTAAGACTAATAGTTGTGTGTACATATACTTCTTGATAGTCAAACTGCAAATGATTTTTATCGAAAAACTCTCCACGATTTACTTCTATTGATAATCACACTGCAAATGATTTTTATTGAAAAACTCTCCACGTTTTACTTCTATTGATAGTCAAACTGCCAAGGATTTTTATTGAAAAACTCTCCACGATTTACTTCCATTGATAGTCAAACTGCATATGATTTGTATTGAAAAGCTCTCCACGATTTACTTCTATTGATAGTCAAACTGCAAATGATTTCTATTGAAAAATTCTCCACGATTTACTTCTATTGATAGTCAAACTGCAAATGATTTTTATTGAAAAACTCTCCAATATTTACTTCTATTGATGGTTAAACTGCAAATGATTTTTAACGAAACATTTTCCACGATTTACTTTTGTGTCTTCCTGGCTATACTTTTATTCCTTCTTATACCTCTATACTGATGCCCAGGTTTCGCGCGTCAGTTCCAGAGAATTGTTTGCATATCCAACGTCGTTGAAGTTGAAAACGAAACTCTTTGAACATTTTAAAACGCATTTACAAGAATATCAAGCTCACGATATGGTTGTACTTGCTGGTGATGTTAATGCCAGATTCGGAGAGAAACCGGATCACGTGGCAGGTGATAATGACAAACACCTTCCCCTTCCTGATCATTACATATTGGACACTGAGAAACTAAGGGCAAACATGGATCGGCATGTTAATGTATTCGGTAATCAACATCTGGCCATCTGTAGAAATGCGGGTTTGCGGATAGTTAATGGACGAAAAGTGGGAGGCACACCAGGTAACTTCACGAATTTTCATTACACTACTGGTTAAGTTTATTACACTACTGGTTATTACACTACTGGTAGATTTGTATTACACTGCTGATTGATTATTACACCACTGGTTAATTTTTATTACACTACTGGTTAATATTACACTACTGGTTGATTATTACACTACTGGTTGTTACAAGGGGTCATACCCTATGTTTTTGAGACAACAAAATGAAAAAAATAATGAAAATTATCTTAACAATTTCAGAAGAAATGATTACAGCATCGATTGTAAAGGTTCAGCTGAGGCTGTGCAAGATTTCCTGTCAATCTTCAAATCAGTCAACAATTCAGTGTCCATGAGATTACCGGTCCGTAAGGGTAACACTATGCGTAAACGACTGTGGTTTACTGATAGATGTACAACTTTGAAAAATGATTTGAACAAAATTATATATCAAATGCGGCATGATTCATGCAATGAGAGTTTGCGAATCAAGTATTTTACAATATGGAAGGCATACAAAAAGGAAACAAAGTTTAAAAAAAAACAATTCTTCTTTGCGTTGAACAAACCGTTGGCTAATTTGGAATCTAGCGACTCAAAACAATACTGGAACCTTATTAACAAACTGCGACAAAAGAAGATTTGTGACAATGAACTTTATCCCGACACCGCAGTAGATTTTTTCTCCAAATTGTACTCTTAAAATGGAGCTACTGGCGCTATTTATGACCATAAGTTGTTTTATTGTCCGGAAATAAAAATGAAGTTGAACAATACTCCTATCACACCATCAGATATACTTTCAAAGTTGCGCGAATTGGAAAGTGGGAAAGCATCGGGTCTTTACAATATTAGCAATAGTTTGCTGGAGGCAGTTGACAGACAGATTGTCAAAACTTTTCAACCAGCTTTTAACTTCTGGTTGTTATCCGGTGGATAGGAGTAAGTCATTCATTTCCTTAATATATAAGAAGAATGATCGCAGTGATACAAATAATTATAGAGCCATTGCACTTAGTTCGGCTATCGAAAAATTGTTCAGCAAACTTATTAACCAAAGATTGTCTGATTTTATATATGATAACACTATTACTGGTGAAAACCAGTTTGGATTTTGCAAAGTAAAACGGGGCACAGATAGTGCCTTTGTTTTGAAAATTGTTATTGACAAATACAAATCTTCAAAAAGAGCACTGTATGTTGCTTTTGTTGATTTTCGCGAAGCATTTGATTCGGTGAACGGGTCAACATATAGGTGTCAGTGGTTAATTATTCAATGTGATCGAATCTATGTATAAATCAATCTTTTCTGTAACTAAAAAGTCTAGTGGATTGGGACCAGTCTCCCTCTCTTCTATAGGTGTCCGCCACGGGTGCATCTTATCTCCCTCTCTGTTTAATTTTTTTATTGAAGACATAAAAGATATGTTAGACAATTTGTGTGATCCTGTGTGGATTCAGAATTACAAATTAAATCATCTTCTTGTTGCCGATGATCTTGTAATGATATCTGAGAGCCGGCAATGGCTTCAAGGATGCCTCAATAGGCTCCACAATTATACTGAAACCAACATGTTACAAATAAACATTGGGAAGACAAAATGTTTAATATCTGGATCTGCTCCAGTTAATCTCACTCAACATTTTTCATCGGAGGTAAACGTGTTGATATTGCCTAGGAACTTACATTTCTGGGAATAAAATTCTCAAAAATGGTGCATGTTCTAAAGCCCAAGATGATTTGGTTGTTAAAGCTCAAAAAGCCTTATATCAACTTTTCGTGCATTTAATTTAAACTTCAGGGGTTCCAATAAAGACAATGTCAAAGCTGTTTGATAAATTGATTCACCCTTTTGCCTTATATGGGTGTGAAGTTTGGGAGTCAGAAATAGCGTATCGTCCCCTGAGTTCCAATGTGTTCTATGTGACAGTTGGCACATAGAACACATTGGAATTCACGGGACGGTATTCTTCTTCTGCTACTGCCCTTTGCCTTATATGGCCACGTCAACCTGTTGACACTTCGGCCGTTTTGTGCGCACGCCGGAGGTTGTTGTTTTTTGTTTGTTTTTTTTTTTTGGGGGGGGGGGAGGGGGTTTAAACTGTTCAGTGCAAAGTATTTTTAGTGACGTTAAAAACAAGAATCGGCATGTTGTTTACTGCGGGGTCAAGTTATTGTAGACAGCAGCCTTGAGTGCCACCAAGGATGTGGTACCTATGGCTGCCCTCGGCAGGTTGTTCCAGTCTTTGGGAAAAATTACTCGTTTCTGTAGTCGAGTGTGCAGCTCAGTTCCTGGAAGGCAAGATAATGTGAGTTCCTGCTAGCTCTATATGGTGGGGCTAGCCTCCTGTTGGTAGAGAGATAAGCCATATGCATGTGGATCGTGTACATCATAGACAATCGTGCTTTCCTCCTCCGATCTTCAAGGGATTCCCATTTAAGTTCTTCTACCATTGATGTTACACTCGATCCATCTCTGTATCTATGATGTACATATCTGGCTGTATGTCGCTGGATTTCATTTAGCTTTTTTCATGTCTCTTTCCAGATACGGGTCCCACACTGGTGAAGCGTACTCAATGGTTGGACGGACTAATATTTGGAATGCTTCGCTTTTGATCTTTGACGAGATGTTGATGTTTCATTTGAGGAATCCGTATGGTAAGCGTTACAACATAGGCTGTGAAAATTTACACGCTTCCTTTTGTAAAAAAGTCTTTCTCCAACCGCGCGGTTCGCCCAGAACTTGGTCGATGATCTTTATATTTTGAGGCGGTTTGTCGGATGGAATGAGGAACTGGGAATAAGTAAAGATTGTCACGTGCTCCCCAACGCCTTAGTACACAGCGTCACGGTGCCCCTACATAGAAAATCGGATTGAAGTGTCTTTACCAATGCCACACCGCAAATGACGCAGGTCGAGCTTTCGATCTCAGGTGCAATCCATTAACCAATGAGCCCTCGATCTCTAGAAATGAAGTACTGGGTTGTCACAATCCACCCTGGGACAAAAGCGATTAGTTCGTAATTCTCCTACTTCGTCTGTTTCCAATGGTCTTCGTAACGTCCGCTTACACCTTTTTTCAGGTATTACCGGCGGAAAAAATCAACGATGAGTGTTTTTATTTACCACGTGACAGCTGAAACAATACCAGAAAAGTTAAGTTAGTTGAAGCTTACCTCACTTTTGACTGTTTCAAAATTAGTCAAATGATCGAACTATTCCCATATCCGTACACAGTTGTTAAAAACAAAAACAAACAGGTTTTGGACTTGGAATCTCAAAAAACGATGTCTGCCTTATGTTCGTATTACGTATAATTATATGATTCAGTGTATAGTTAGTCAGTGTGTCGTCTAACGAATCAAGAATAATAACAGAAATCAATAATCTGCGTTTGTAATAGACAGGGAAACAAGAACTCCCGACAGGGGCTAGGTGCGTAGAGCCCACTGACCACTCTCCCTGGCGCCACCGACGCTGCCACTGAATGAACCCTGTACCTTACAGAATAACAGAATAAAAGACAACACTTGCAATTTTTTTCTTTTTGGATAGCTGCCCTTTTCCATTTTTTTTTACAAAGCATAGCTTATGACCACCTAGGATTGGATACGAACTCGTCACAATGAAGGGTCATAAGGTTTTGGAGGCAAGAAACAGAAAAACTTCGAATGGCGATTCTGTGAATACAATTGGCCGACTTTGACCGTAACGTTAGGTAAAGGGTTAAATTGTAAGTACGACCGCCCAACCCCGTGAGGTTCTTGTTATAAGGGATTATACAAACGGTTGACAAGTGTGTCTCTCTATAATATTACTATAGAACACGAGTGAATTAAGGTTATAACGTTTTTATTCTGGTTGAGAGTGCATGATCGCAAAATATGATGTCGAGTACCAGTTCTTCACTGGACACCTATTTTTAATTTGCACCCCAATGTGCGATAATATAACAACGTTTGCGATACTTTCTCGATCCGATGAACCTGGTCTAATCAATTTCGCGGACGTCCCAATATTTATATATTTATATTGGGGGTGGGGTGGGGTGGGGGTGGGTGTGTGGGGTGGGGTGGGGGCTCGAGTGTAACGCCATACCACCCAAATAAATAAGAAGATAAATTGAGGAATACATGGATTTTTTTTCTGAAATTACAACGACTTCAGTCCTATCCACGTGCTGCCAAGTAGTCAATCAGGAAAGCTAACACATCTCACATCTAACCTAACGCCACATCACCACCACCCCACCCCTCGACACCATGATTCTAGTGGTCTCGTCCTTAACCGCTTGCTGGATGCAATGGCGGCATCTTTTAGGGAGACAAAATATGGCAAATATGTCAATAAAACCATGAAATCCCGATGTCTTTTTCAAACCAGGCACTTAGAAATTCTTAGCGATACCTGAGGATAGGGCGACACCTCAGTATGGCGCTGGGTAACAATCTACGCTTGTCCACCATTGGGTGGCTGGCTTCCCCGTAGAGCGTTCACACACTCTACAATCTGTGCGATTAAAAATCAACTCAAAACAACGGGGTTGAGTGAATATAAACCGAATTGGGTTCATATTCACTCAACCCAGTTGATTTTGGTTAGTTTTTAACCCAACTGATTTCAGGGTGCACTCACTACGAAACTCTTCCAATGAAATTCTCCAGTAAAACTAAACTGAAATGCAATGCATGGCGAATACAGTTATACAGTTGCCTAGGTGCAACCCCAATTGCCTCTGGTATTCTAGAAGTGAAAACCTTTCCAGGAGAAGTCATGTCATACAATTCCGCAAAGTAGTTATCTACACTCCTCGACATCCAACATGGGCGCTATGGGTCAGTGGTTGGCGGGTAGGACGTATGATCTTGAAGTCACGGGTTCGAATCTAGCTAGAACCATTTATATATTTAATCTTATTTGTTTTACAGGGATTTGCGAACAAGTTATATGCAACTTATATTAACGCCTCTCCTTGGCCCAATAGCGCAGGTGTGTGGGATGACCTTCATAACGGCAACTTCGTTTCCTCGCTCTTCTCGAAAACTACGAGGGGGTCTTTAGCCTACAAGGAGTGTGTTTCTTTCCGCACAGAGGACAACCACTTTACGTCCCCACTCGATATGACGGTATGCTGTGACAGTATCAACCCCACAATTTATGCTGCTAAAAGCAAGAGTTATGGCGTGGAGGCTGACGATAGATATCCCAGTGGGATATCTTTCCTCGCCTCCCTCTCAAAAGCTAAAATAAATAATGTTTAACATTCAAAAAATACAACAACGGAAAAGATCATCGCATGCCATGGTTTGAAAGCACGTGCTAAAATTGATTTTGCTTCGGTAATAAGAGATGCGAATCCATAAGGGAAATATTCCATAATGAACGGTCTGTTAATATACAATGTTTCTACGTAATCTATTTTACCTCCACATAAACACCCCCCCACACGTTGATCGCCCATGTGTCTCCGATTTCTGTATGTGGCACTGTCAATTGAGGATTGAAGTTCAATTTTTCATCTAACAAAACAGGAAGTGCTTAGACATACTTCTGAATATATCCATAGTTTTTTCTTGTTTTTTACTGCACCTAAAGGGCGTGGGGGATGACGGCGCTATGAACTAAGGCGCACTGCAAGTCAGTCGTGCATTTGCCTTCAACTGCTAACTCAGCTTGTGCCGAGTTGGAAGTTAGAGAGTCTGACAGTTTCTTGCCGCCGCTCGGTGGTTCTCCCCAGGTACTCCGTCTTATTCCACCTGGACAACAGTCCGACACGATATGACCCTGGTTCTTGAAAGTAGGCTGCACAGTATACCTGTAATTCGACATTTAACGTTACCGGGTTTTTTTAAAGTACCGGTATACCGCGAATTACAACATTGTCGATCACGAAATCGATATATTAATAATAAATGAAATGTTGAACGTCACACTCATCACACCACTCAATATTTATCGGCATGCAGTAATATTTCAATTTTCGAAAGTGGGTTGAAAATTTAAAATAATACTTTGAATTACGCACATTTAATCACTCACCACAAAAAAAATTAAAATTATATTTGCGGTCTAGCATTAGGCTATTTATTAAAAGAATTGTTAGGCGAAACAAAATTAAATAATTGATTCTCAGGCATTTTTTTTTTTTAAACGAATGAGGGAGGGCGGTTTTTATTTTTATTTTTTATTCCTCATTAAATGGTCGCCGATGCCTAAAGTCCAGTTGTGAGAGCCTAAATTAAATACAGATATTTTTTTTTGTAACAGTGAGCATACAACACAAAATCAATATAGAACAACTAAAATGGAAATAAAAAATAATAAGGAGGTTTTTTTACTGCTTGAGTGCTAGAAGCCATGAATCAAAAAATGAGGGTACCAGTGTAAAAGCCAACATTTTCATTACCCATGTTTCGTAAGTAGGTGATACTTGCCGATTTAAGGACAGATTTTACAAGAACTGTACACGTACACGTACATGTACGTGTACCGCAATAGGGGTTCAGTGTTAACCCTTTACCCAACGTAACGGCCAAAACCGGCCAGCGCTATTCTCAAAAATCGCCAATTAATTTTCAAAATATTTTCATTTTTTGTCTCAAAAACATAGGTTATGACCCCTCGTTGGAACGAGCTCGTCGAGCTCGTTCCAACGAGGGGTCATAACCTATGTTTTTGAGACAAAAAATGAAAAAAATTAGTTATTCAAGAATTTTGTTTGCAAGTGTCGTCTGCTTTTCATGTTAGGTAAAGGGTTAAATCGTGTACAGAGTGTAAAAAATGTCGTTTTTTCATGGTGTCCCAGAATCGGCATTGTTTTTTTGAGGCTCTCGGGTCGCACTTATGATGTTCAAACATCTGTTGGCGAACGAGTGAAATTCGAAACATCGCTCGGAAGGGAAAAAATGTATGAAATTTGAAGAAAACGTAAATTTAAAAATTTTTCTCGACGTTCCCATCGCGGATCAGACCTTTGATCTATCGTTGGTGAACGCAAGCAAAAAACGCTTTGCCGGTTCTGGGACACCGACGTTCGTCAACGGCTGTTTGAACGGTCGAGGGTGCGATCCGATCGGTGAAACCTATTTGCCGATTCTAGGACAGGGAAAATCGATCTCAAAACGTTTTTTCGACGTTCGCCAACGGAGAAAAGTGAGTATAAAGCGTAGTCACTCATCGAGGATTTTTTTTTTTTTTTAAACCGATTTCGGCCTCCGGTACACCGAAAAAATGCGGTTTGCCGGTTCTGGGACACCACCACGTTCACGTTCACGTTCACGTTCACCATCGCGTTTCGAACGGTCGAGGGTGCAATCCGATCGGCGAAAACGATTTGTCGATTCACCTCGCGAGTTTTGTGAGGTGAATCGTAATAGAATCGGTTTTGTCGAGAGGAAATAAAAAAAGTGGTTGATATATATAGGAGAGAAAAAAAAATATAAATAAATAGTTATTTAAAAAATAAAATATCGAAATAGATAATAAAATATACGTAAATCATGAACAATTCCCAGATTTTGAGAGCAAGGTTTCTTTTAAAAATGCTAAGAGCCTACGCATTCTGCATGAATGAAGAACTAGGTCGCCTCTTGTTAGAACGATGTGTCGGGTGTCGGGATCATCTAGACTTTGATCATGAGGATCATTCGTGTCTGACGATGAAAGGGAAGATATGGTCGTCAGGTATTTCGAACCAGCATTCGAATGCATTCGAATCGACGATGTGATCAAGTTTTGGAAGAGATTAGTCTTCTGTAGTGGGCGAGATAAGCCCATCAATTCGGAAGAAATGAAATTGGCGCGTAGAAGTCTGACTTTAGAAGACAAGGGATGCACCATGAAATTATTGCTGAAGGAAGCATATGTCTAAGTTTTCTCGTTGATATAAATAAGGGAGAATAGAATATAAAAATAAATACGCACATAAATTTTTTTATCCAATATTAGAAAGAAAAAAAACATAAAAAGTGAGAACCAGAAATAAATTGTATCGGACATTAGATGACGACGAGGATGAGAAGCTGAATGGCGTTTTGCCAACGGCACCATCGCCAGAAGAAAAAGAAAGAGGAGAGAGGTATCGCATCGATCAAATCAGTAGAATCCAATTGTATCTGACTCGAGAGAGAGATTCTCGTCGTTCTCTCAAGAAGAAGTATTCGTGTCTCGTGAAATTCGTCAGCGGGGTCGACACGACACTCATCACAATTCCCATGGGTTTACACACAGCCGGCATCGGATTGTTGTCGACCACAGTCGATGTTCCGATCGTGTTGACCATAGAAGGAGTGGCTCTCGCCGCCGGATTGTTTAACATGCTAGGAAACTTTTTGAGTGGGAAATTATATCTGAAGGCTAGGAAACACGAAAAGATTTGCGTCTTGGCCGACTCCAAGATCGACATGATATCTGAAATATCTTGATGGCGTTGAAAGATGGTAGGATATCGGATGGAGAATACTTCACGATATTGGGCGAGAAAACGAAATACGATGTCATGAAAGAAGCTGTGAGAATCAGGACTCGTCAGATAATCAAGGAAGAGATGAAGGATTCTCTCGTGGAAAGGGGGAGGAATTCGGTAAGTTGATAGAACTCAAGAGCAGCGATTGAAAAAAAAATATATAAAAATAATAAGAACAGAATTTTTAAAAAAAGAAAATATTAAATTTATATATAAAATAAAAAATAAATACGAAATTAATTTAAATAACTCCCAAAAAATGTATTGTATAAAGTGTAAGAGAGTTACTGAGACGGGTAATTCTCTAGAAGTACGAACTAAAAACGACAGACAGATGCTTCACGGAATTTGCAATGTGTGTGGTTCGATCAAGACTCGATTCGCCAAAAAAAAACATGAGCAAAGGTAAAGGCATCGTGAATAAAATGATCAATAATCTACCTTTCGAAATGCATCTGCCGGGTCACAGTTTCACGGGACCCAGAACGAAATTGAACAAGAGACTCAACGCCGATCTGACTCCTAAATCTTGGAGCAAACCCGTGAATAGGGAGGACACGGCTGCGTATGATCACGATATGTGCTACGCCAGACATCCCGACACCAAGACTCGCAACGACGTCTGCGATAAAAACATGTTGGCGAAATTGAGAGGCATATCGAATCTGACCAGCAGAGAGAAGATAGAACGTTGGCTGGTCGGTAATCTGATCGGTGCGAAATGACGATTCGGATGGGGCGTTAAAAAAAAAAGCGCTTCGGAAAAGAAGAAACGATTATTGAGGAGCGAATTGGCCGAGGAGTTACACAAACCCATCGTGCATAAATTTTGAAAGAGAAGGGTGTTCGTGAAGGGTTTGGATGACATTTGGTCTGCCGACTTGGTCGACATGAGATCGTTTCCGAGGTGGAACGAGGGGTGTCAAATATCTATTGACGGTCATCGACGTTGTTTTCCAAATACGGTGGGATCAGAGCTTTGAAGAAAAAATCGGGACCTTGCGTCGCCGAGGCTCTGAAGAGCGTGTTCGACTCGTCTTCTCGAAAACCGAATAAATTGTGGGTGGATAAGGGGAAGAAATTCTACAATAAGGATGTTCATCGATTAGTCGACCTCTACTCGATCGAAAACGAAGAGAAAGCTAGCGTAATGGAACGTTGGAATTGAACGATGAAGGAAAAGATGTACAGATACTTCACAGCGAATTCGACTAAGAAATACATATACGCTCTGAACGGTTTGGTCAAAGATTACAACAACATGCGACATAGATCGATCAAGATGACTCCCATGGAAGCTAGCAATCCTCGAAACGAAAAACGGGTCTACGCGAATCTATATCCTGAGAGATCTAAGATCAGGAAGAAGTCTAGAACGCCGAAATTTGCAGTCGGCGATCGAGTGAGAATCTACGCTTATAAGAAGCAATTCGAAAAGGGTTACACTCCTCGACGGACCTCGGAAATCTTTGTGATAATCAGAATATTTCACACTGATCCGGTGACTTACGAAATCGAAGCTTTGGATGGTGAAGAGATCATCGGAAAGTTTTACGAACAACAATTGCAGAAGACGAAGTTTTAATAAAGAAAACAAAATTTTTATTATTCATTCTCTTTAACATTTTCTTGTTTACATATATATATAAAGGAGAGAAAAATAATAATAATAAAAACTAATTAAAACTATTTTTAGATAAAAAAGCAAGCTAATTAATAAACAAAAAACAAAAAACCTTCAAAAAAATGGCAAATATACTAGATATCGCACAAAGCATAGTGAAAGATGAAAGTATTCAAGAATACGAGGTTCACGAATATGAACCGATAACCGGAATGAGTTTGAACAATGAGGGAGAGATAAGAATCAACGTCGAAACCCAAGATCTATTCATTCATCCTAGCGAGAGTTACATAGTGGTGCAGGGACGTCTCACCAAGGAAGATGGGACCGACTATGCCGACGATGACACGGTTACTCTAGCCAATAATGGTATCATGCATCTATTCAGTAATATAAAATACTTGGTATCCGGACAAGAGATATAATCTGTGTTTCATCCCGGTCAGTCCACCATGATGTTCAGACTCTTGACGTATCCGGATGATTTTTCGAAATCCAGAGGACTTAATCAGTTGTGGATGAAAGACACTGTCGGCTCTGCTAGCGCCGGCGCCGCCGCGATATTCGACTACGTCGTCAAGACGTCCAGACCCAAAGGAACGTTTTCATTCAGGATACCTTTGAAACACATCTTCAGATTCGCGGACGATTACAACAAGATCATGTATGGATTCAAACACAATCTGATGTTGATTCAAAAGGGAAATGACGACGCGATAGTGAGACTCCCCATGACTGATGCGGGTAAGTTAACTCTACACAAGATATTGTGGTTCGTTCCGCATGTGCAGCCTTCGATCGTGGAAAAAACGCATCTCTACAAGATCATAGAATCCAAGAGTAAATTACCCGTAGGATTCAGAATGAGAAAGTGCGACACAGCTAGCATTCCACTCTCCACGAATCACTTTGATTGGAGATTGACCGTGAAATCCGCTTCTGAGAGACCGCGTTTCAGACCGATAGGGATGGGTCTCAGGAAAAGAATGTGTCGCTATTCGATCACTGCAATTTGAGAAACATGCAAGTGTTTCTGAACATGACGAGATATCCAGCAATTGATCACAATGTGTCATTCGACAAGAATGATTTCTGCAGACTGTACGGCGACGCCGCGGATTTTGGAAAGAAGTATCATGGTCTAGACGAATTGATGAGCAACCCTAATATATCTCCAGGTGAATACAAGTCGATGTATCCCATGTTCGTGTTCGACATCAGTAAACAGAGCGAACGACTCAAGAGTAGCATCTTAGACATTTAGATCAAGATGCAATTTGATAGGAACGTGTCGAGAAAAACCGAAGCCTTCACGCTGGTCCTGTCGGGCGGAGGACAGAGAATTACAATTCGAATTGGATGGAAATAAGATGCTGATCATTCGATGAGAGACGTGTGTGAAAAAAAAATTTAAAAAAATAAAAAAAGTAATGAGAAATTACTAAAAAAAACAAAAAAAAACCCAAAAAAATAAAAAGTAATGAGATCTAGAGAGATTGAACATCTTTCTAAATCTCATTACTTTTTTTGTTTTTTTGTTTTTAATAATCACTCATTATTTTTAATTAATTATTTCCACGCGTTCACTGTTTGTTCAGAGGATCTAGTTCAATCAGTGTGCTCACCACGGAAGTGGCAGCTTCGGGATTACTGGTTTTCATAACAAAATTAATCCTGTCTCCGGCGTTCACTTTGAGAGGCATGCCGAATGTGCTAACATTCGAGTGTTGATTCTCGGTCTTTTCGACACTGTATCTCTTATCGCTCTCTACTCCATTCACCATGAGATTGACAACCGATCTGTTATTCAAATCTGTGGAAGTCAGACTCATTCGAATGATTTCACCTCCCAATGGCATGGGATATCCCACCTGACCATGTTGCGATCCGCTACCTCTGTTTCCAAAAGACCACTCGGCCTTTCCCTCCGCTAACGCATTGCTCTCCTCAGCCCACACGGTGATCAATTGCCTAGCGTATTTGATTTTCTCCACCACCGAAATCAAGGTGCAGGCATCCGTCATGTTCACGGGGTCCGGTAGATTCGTGAGCGCGTGTCCGCCCATGCCTAGTTTACCTTCCATGATGTCGCCCTTTCTCCAGACTGAGTTGTCGTCCACGTACTTCCTGCTGACCGTGCTGGAATCGAATTCAGGATCGTGATCGAGACCAAATAAATTGTGACCATTCGTGTTGATACCACCCTCCAAGGTTCCGCCAGACTGTTTGCTCAGGTAGAGAGCATCCGCACCGTCAACCTTCAACAGATCCACTATCTTGTTGAATCCCGCATTCAGATCCAATTTCATTTCTCGTCTGTCAGACTTTCTCTGTTCCAGATCTACGTAGTGTTTGGTCGCCACGTACTTGGGATTCGTGGGAGTGGCCATGTTCGTTATCTTGTTAGAATTGGTGTTCAATTCTGATTGCATCATTTTCTGAATGTATCTACTTCTCAGATGTTTGATGAATCATGTGTGACAGTCGTCCGCATATTTCTTGGTCGTGGTATCGGTGGAATCTGGGATTCACGACGTTCACCAAACGTTTAGATTTCAGATTGAGATCGTCAGTCATGGCTTTATCCACGTAATTATCTAGCATGATTTGTTTGAAATCCACGTTCCCCCTATCGACGTATTTTTTAGTCGCCGCATCTGTGAGATCTATCGGCTCAGGAAGATTGTAGAGCTTCTTATCATTCATGTTCAAAGGTTCCTCTCAAGGTTCGTATCTCCGAATGTAACGTTCGTCCAAGTCGGCAACGTCGTAACCATCGCCGACTTCGAGCGTCTTCCTCTTCTTTTTGAGTCGTCATCACTTCCACCAAATTTATCGACTGGCATGTTGTTTTGAGGTTTTTTGTTTTAAGAAATATATTTCAAACGCAGATTATTAAAAATGAATCATTTCACTTATTTTTTATTTTTCGTTTTTATTCGATTAAATTTTTTAAAATAATTTTTACCTTTATATATACTATAAAAAAAATCTCTCTCTCTAATGTAAATCATTGAGAATGTCTTGAAACCGATCTCCTTCCGACCATCTCTTGAGAACGTAGAGGCACAGGTTACCGCAAAACACTTGATCTGGTGATTGCACTCGTTCCGTGTTGTAACGAACCATCGATTCATTGAAATAGTTCTTTATTTCTTTCGGCGGTGAGATTCCATAGCTGTCAAAATAATAATTCTTCTTCCCGTTCTTGAACCATGCCACCCAGTGAGTACCTTCACCTGATAAATCGTCTAGATTTAAAATTCCGCATTCCGATTGTCGAGGTCTTCTCTTCGGCAAGGCATCTTTGGAAAACACACCTAGAAAATCTTTGATTTTCAAAACCTTCACCGCATTTGACAGATCGATGTTGGATAGGGGTTCGTTAGGTAAGATGACACCTTCTACGGATATCTCTATTTTCTTATTCATAAATGTTTATATTTTTTTTATTTATTTATTTTATTATAATTCACTAAAATGACGTTGTTATTTTTTTTTTTAAATTTTCCTTTCTTTTTAAACTAACTCTCTTGATGTCTCTATCGACTTCCATAATCTTGAATCCGTCTAATTCCTCTTGATTTTCTGGAATCCTATCATCCTTAATCATATCCAAAGTGCAATGTCCGAGTGCCAAAGTGCTTATTCTATCATCTAACACGAATCTCTTATCGTCGTCGGCCATCAGCGAAATCTTGTTGACTATTTCGGTATACATGTTGTGACTGTCGCTTCGAATCGATTTCATAGCCTTATACACTGGACCACTTCCAAATAGACAATCTTTATACTCTCGAATAGAGATGTTTTTCTTCACCACGCACATTTTAACCCCTTTGCACTTCTTGATCTCTTCACCTTCTAGACGATAAGCATACAGTTTGGGTCTCAAACCTACGAATTCGACAATTTGTTTACCGCCGCTCTCGACCTCAAATTTACCCAACACCTTCTTGTTTTCATTCGATTGAATGTTGGATGGGTGATCGAGGGGATAATTGCTAATGTCGAACCACGCAGCCACGTCCGGAGATATATCGCGGTAGACATCTTTCATCTCTATCTCGTAAACTAAACTGTCCATGTCGTTGAACAGTAGTTTGGCTTTCTCACCAAATTTCCGTTTGACGCAATCATAGTGAAACTCATACATCAATCGCTTGCTGATATCTAAGATGCTCGGTCCAAGATAACAGGGTTTGTCGAACTTCAGGTGCATCTTTTGCATGTGAATGGCCACTAGATTTTCGTTGAATATGGTTCGGTGTCTGTAATTAGGTTTCGACACTAATTTTTTGCTCTTTTCTCAGACATGACGAGTCGAATGTCAGTTCTATTCCTGATGTTTTCCATTGATTTACCGTACACGCAGTTGTTCATGAGTTTGAAGAAATCTTTTTCAAAATCGTTCTCGGCTCGAATTCTGAGATTCGTGTTGAGATCGATGTATTTTTTCATCCAAGGTTCTTCGTTGAATCGAATGACGCGATGTATGTCAACTAATTTCATCCCATAATCGATGCATTGTTTCAAATTCTCACTGTAGACGACATACTTATGTTTGTTAAATAAATTGGGAATGAGTTTTTTGTCGTCTCCTTCGATTGGTTACCTTCGTTCGGGAGCCAGCGGGTAATCATTGTGTAGATCGTGTAACTCTTCCGGATAGTTCAAATCGACTTCTAAAATGCAAGGATAGTCTCTCCATTTTTGCATCTCTTCTGGTTCCGTCACCCATTTGAAATTTTCAATTGGTAAAGGACGATTCATGGCCCAACCATACAGATTATTAGCGTCCCAATACTGTATGTATTTATTTGGTCATTTTAAATTGAAACCTTCTTTCATGTAGGGATTGTTGGCTTCAGAATATCTGTGGGAGATCATCGAGACACCACCTCTCGCGGCCTTTTCAAACATGAGCAACATGTCCACGCAGGATAATAACTCCAATTGGACTTCGGTGGTCTTCAACAGAGCGTCCCACGCCAGACTGGGTGCAGTGAAATACCAAGCTGGATCCAAATCGTAATATCGATGACAGACGTCTCGAAAAGTTTCGAACACATCTGCCAAGGACAAAACGTCGGTCTTTAGATAGAGATCATGCTAATCTCTCATGGTTTTCATATTGAATGATTTCCACACGTTTTTGGCGTGTTCGTAATTCTTGTCGGAAATGTCGGATTCGTATAATTTTGAATAAAAATCTTCTTTTGAAGGTAGTGCGGTGTCGTCGAATCTCTTTAGATTGTTCATGTAATCGTAAGGATAGACTCCTTTCCTCAACATGACGTCTACTCATTCTCCGAAATGTTCACTCGTGATTTTAAATTTATCCTTGCTCATGTTATCGACTAATTTTTCCAGAGCAGTCGACATGAATTTAAAACTGTCGATGAAACGTATGCCTCTATGAATGGATTTCATTTTTTCTTCCAATGTCTCTCCGTCGATTACTCTTTTCTTCTCCATGAGCTTCCATTTCGTGATGGAAATGTATCTTTCTTTGCTGTTCGCGATGCAATTTAATTCTTCATGGGAGGTGCCGAGATTTTTCACAAACAGATGACTGTCATACCCCGAGAGATTGTGAAATATCACCGGATAGAAAATGGTGTCTCGATATTTTAAATTACACTTGCTGTGAGCCGGACCGCGATACAGACCGGTGTAATGATCGTGATCTCTAACCTTCTTATTTTCCTTTGAATTCTTGTCAAATGATTGTCTGCATATGTGACATTCGGTGGCTCTGTTATTTTCGTCCTGCTGCTCTCGCGTGATGAGCATTTTTGCTGGAGTTTTGAATTTGTCGAATAAAATTTGAATTTTCGATTCTAACTCTTCCACAAACCTTTGAGCCATGTCATCGTCTTCACACCGTTTCGTGTAAGTGAAGGGACCCATGTTGTGTTGCGAATCGAAAGCGCATTTCACGTAAATGCAATAGCCCGAAGGCATGTGTTTTTGATATCTTTCGACGTAACATCGAAGAGTGCCGGGTTGGCAGGAACTAATTTTCATGGTGAAGCATTCGAAATCGGCATACACGATGAATGGTACTTTTAACCTTCTATTGTGATTTTCAAAGTTCACGAGCTGTTGGGTTTAGGCATTTCGATGGTGACACCTTGATTTTTGTTGCAATATTCCTGATGTTTCATTAACGATTTTTCACTGTGAAACGCGTTCATGCAGTTGCAACATAAACATGTCTTATGTTCATGTTTATTATTTTGTCTCGATAGTAATTGGCTCGGATGTTTAACCCAACAATAATGACGATTGTCACCATTCAAAATCAATAATAAAATAATTGTATTTTCTCTTTCGAGATACGAAGTCTGTCTGAGAGGATAGATCGTTCGTTTTTCATCATCGTATCCCAAGACGGTCACCGCTGTGGTGGGATTTTGAGCCTCGAAACGTTTGATGTGTTTTAACTGCGTTGGAAAAGTCACTCCCGTCCAATCAAGATTTTTAGAAGTCTCCTGATAATGAGAAACTCTCTCGGGATGGATTTTGACGGGGTATAAAGCGGAGGTGACTGCCCATTTAAAACACTGATCATCTTTATTTCTCACGTTGACCACAGAGTGTTTTTTAACTAAGAAATATGGTAATTCCATGTAGGAAGTCGCTTTCAACGAATCGTTTTTAGTTATATGAATTTCGAGTTTCAACACCTCATCGGACGTCCAATTACTACCTTCAAGTTGATAATTCGCGAGAGACATCAACATCTTGTCTTTCATCATTTCGAAAACGTCAGATAAATCTGAACCTCAAAATACGGGTTCAACATTAGATCTGAAATATGCATTTTTCATGATGCTCTTGTTGGAATTCACGTTGATTTTATTCATCATGCAACGGAGTATCATCTTAATTTTTTGTCCCACGTTCGTGTGTTCGCAAAACAAATCCAATACTTTTTCTTCACCCGTTCCATGAACAATTTCGGATCGACTTTCTTGAACGAGGTAACCATGTCGAAAGTTTTAAAAATGCCTTTGATCGCACTCTCCCATTCTACGGGATTTGATTGGAATGCTTCCATGATGACTCACGCTACATGTTCTTCTCCTTTCTCTTCATCGATTGCTTGTCAAATTTCATTTGATATATCTCGTTTGTCTAGATTTTGAACTGCATCACTCGTTTTCGTTTTAGTTTCTCTTTTTCTTTTGAAACTTGAAGTTCTTCAACGGCTTTTCGTTTAGTGGTCTTCTTATTTTTCGCAACCGAAACGTTTTTTTTTTCGACATCAGCATTTTGATTCCTTTTACTATCTTTTTCTTCTTCTCATTTTTCATAACCGAAGCATTTTTTGACGTTGTTGCTATTGACATTTTGTTTGCCTTTTCATTGAGCAAACTACATATCTCCTCACGCATGATCTTTCTAATTTCATCACGCTCCACATTTCATTTTCTATCATCAGGCATTACTGTCATCGGCTTATTTTTTTTCACAATTCGAGTCTGTTTAAGTTTGTCCACTTCCGATCTTCGATTTTTTTCTTTGCATCGTTTCGCAAATGATATTCCTGCATCACTTCATTGTTTTTTTTATTTGGCTCTATGATTTCTGAAATGTGAACTGTTTAATTCTCTACACATCTCGTTTAACTGAGGTACGGTTTTCTCATTTCAATTTTCCATTTTTTTATTTGTTTGCTTCATTTGTAAGAATATTATTTTTTTTTTTAATTTTTGTATTTAAATAATAATTTGTTAAAAAGTTTTAAAATAGTTTATATATATATATGTTTTAATTCCTTCAAAAAATTTTTTTTTTTTATGTTCCTCAACGTAAAAAAAATTGAATTAATATGAGAAAAAAAGGACGTTAAATTTAAACTTTTTATTTATATATATAAAGAGAAAAAAAACACTTTTACAAAAAAAAAATTTTTTTTCACATTAAAGAAAATTAAAATTAAAAACTTTATATATATATATATAGAGAGTAAAAAAAAAATTTGTTTAACAAATTATTATTTAAACACAAAATTCAAAAATATATATTATTTGCAATAATTCATAAAACAAAAAAAACAAATAATCGATCATGACAACAACACCTAAAAGATGCGAATTGAAATTGAAACGAGTCGAAACGTGTAAGAAATTATAAAATCTATAGATTACAATGACACAACGCCATCAAATTGAACGCGGTCGAGATGAAGGGCTTAGAGCACAAACATGACAAATATAGCATGCCTTTGAAATTGGACCAAGCCACGCTCGATTTGTTTTACAAGTACCAAAGCAATCTACAGAAAATCGTCATCGCCAAAGATAGAGAATTCGACAAGGACGATTTGTCGTTGCCCTTCCGAAGTTACATATATCCAAAAATCTCTCTCGAACTCGTGAACAAATCGGGTGGTGAGAGCGTGTTGACCGATGTAAAAAAACTCAAAAAAGTAAAGATAAACATTCAACACATTTTTGAAAAAGGAGAAGACACGACCATCAACATGCTAATAACGGACTTGGAAATATAAACAATAGAGAGACTGATTTTTAGCAAGGAAGAAGAAAAAAAGAAGTAATGAGATCTAGAGAGGTTGATCATCTCTAGATCTCATTACTTTTTTTTTTTTGTTTCATTCTTCTTCTTCTTCACTATCACCTATATATATTATAATAACGTTTCTTTTTTTCTGAAATTTTGACATCGATTCTTCTTTTCTTTTCTTTTTGTAATATTACGTTTTTATAAGAACACATTTGTTTATCAGTATCATAATTATGAACAAATGTGGTGCATCTCTTGGTAACACTCACATCATTACCATTCTCTTCAGAAGGTAGTGGTGGCGGTGGAAACGTCTCATTCTTTTAAATTTCAACCATCTATCCCAATCTTTTTTTTAACTCTTTTTTCAGTTCTTTCCTAAGATATCCATCATTAGCGTCTAATTGTTTTTCTACATCTTTTTCCCACACTATCCCACAATATTCATCAGTGGCATTAAATCATTTTTCCACATCTTTTTCGCACTCTATCTCGCGATATTCATCATCGTCTAATTGTTTTTCCACCTTTTTATACATTTTATATTATTGTTTATACTTTCTATGATTTATATTTTTATATTTTATATAATTATATAATTTTTTACATTATAATAACATACTCAAAATCGGTATATTCTTAAACGGCGAATTCTCACCAAACAACAAACTCTTTCTGAGTCACTCAATGTTCTGTCCACTCTTCAGATAGAGACCGTTTCCACTCAAACAGTTGCCACCTCTAACGGGTTTTAGATACAATCCTTCACCATTGTCGTCTACGTGGACATGACACACGGCTCCTCCCTTTTTCAAAAACAGCCCGCTGCCACCCATTAATTTCTCAACTGCCGAACTTGCAAGTCCTGAGAGAGCTCCCATGCCAAGAGTCTTTCCGAGAAAGGGTAATGCTTTTGCGGCAAAGGGTAATGCTTTTGCGGTGATTAATGTCAATAGCGGTAGGAAACCACCTTTCATTCTCAAATTGTATCTCAATTGATCGGGACTCAATCTCACCGTCAACCCTCTTCCATCACGAATCGCTTTCTCCATCATTTTGATTTGACTTCTGTTCCAGGCGATCGAATCCTGACCGCCACTCTCCAGATCTTCGTGAGTGAATTTGAATTTCACCACCTCGCCTCCAGTTGTTAACGCTCTCTTAAGTTTCTTCCTCCGTCCAGCACATATGTTCACGTTTTTAACCACGTATTGCGTCATAATACTTTTTTCTTTTAAAATATATTTTATTCAGTTGTTTTTTTTTTTGTTTTAATGATAATTATATATATTAAATAATTTTTTGTAAATTAATGTTGCGTTTATTTTTATTTTTTTATTTATATATATTCGCAATTTTTTTTTGTTGCTTTTTTATATTTCTCTTATGAGAAATTGTATCGTCACCCTCTCTCTGCGAAGATCTAACAGTTCTCCATTTTGATCTGTTAACGTGGTTTTGAGACTATACAACGTGTCTAAAATCACTGGTAGATAAACTAAATTTTGAGGTCGTTCCACGATCTTATAGCCCGGTGACATGTTTGGAAAGAAGGAATAGATCGTCGGTTGAGCACTACCATTCACGTAGCTTCCAGCAATCATGTCCATGTTCACCCGAATGCTATTGACTGCGAGAATGTCGACTGTATTTTCAGATGCCGCGTGGCCGCGATACATCTTTCGATCGAATCCCAGCATCTTGCCTATAGAATCATCCGTGTTGAAATCCATTCGAAAATTATCTTCCAAATCCAACATCATCTGTAGGGTATTAGGGTTGGGAGCGAGTCTGATCTTGTTGCTTCCCTTTCCATCCATCTTCATTCGCGTCTGAATGTAATTGTTCAAATCATCTATGTCGTAACTTCCTTTTGGAATTCGAATCTCCAACCAATCTACTCCGTCGGAATACTTGAACGAGTTATTCTTTTCGGTGATGTTGGGAAAGGAATAATAAGTCTCCAGCTTCACCAATGCCATCTTGTATCTTTTCTCTCTATTCAATTCGATGGAAGGTTCGAATTTCGTCGCGAATTGAGTCGAATGACCACTCACCACAATTTGAATGGATTGTTTTGCAGCCGTATTCTCGGCTATCTGTTCTGACAATTCTTCTTGTTCGAACATTATATTTTTAATTTTTATTTTTCTTTTTTCAAAACTAAATTATTTGATGATTTATTATTTTCTAATTTTTGTTTTCGCTCTCTATCTTATTATCATCAGAAACATAAAACTTGTTGAATCCGCACCGATATTTTCTGCAATTAAATTCGCTAGTCAAATCGATCACGACGAAATTGTAAAGTACTCCATCGCAAACCCTCTAGCAGAATCTCCTGAATTCCACCACGCTCATGTCATATGCAACGTGATCACCATAGATGTGATTGAGATTCTTGAGATCCTGGCGAAAGAGACACAGTAAATTAGCGTTCTCCCTTATCATCTGTCTGGGCAATCAAAAATAATTCTGCGACAGGTAGAAACAGTCCACGTTGCTGTGACGACCCCAAACGTAATATGATTCATATCTGTTCTGTCTCTCCAAAAGCAGATCATCGAAAATCATGAGATTCTTTTCTTCCGATTTCAATTCTCTAGGATCTGGAACGTCTCATAAAATCGACACTCGACGTTCGAAGATGCATTTCTCTTCATCAATTCCATCGCCGCACCATCCAAAATGGTCGAAAGAGAAGCTTCACTTTTGTCAAAATCCCCCCTACTGTCAAAGATTCTGGGTATGACGTCCTGTGGCAATCTATGATCCATGGACTCTCAAAGCAATCTGTATTCGGGTTGAAACAAACTCTTGCCAAACACGAATAATCTGTCGTAATCCAACCAGTCGGGTTGCGACAACAGATTCATCAACAGATTGGTCTTTCCACAATTCGATTTTCCCACTATCAAGCCTCTTATGCTTTTGGGAAAGAACTCGTTATTCGACCTCTTGGTCGCGGCGTCGTTCCAAGATATATCTTTAATGTTCATCTTTGTTTATTTTTTGGTTATTTTTAGATTTTCAAACACAATTTTTATGTTTTTTCAAACTCAGTTTCTATAAATATTATTATTTATTTATATTACACCGTCGCGAGTTCTCTTCAATCCAGATCTACTCGTCATTTTGGCTAAATCTTGTATGGGTACCACAGCATCCTTAAAATCTTCCCAACTTTTCTGTGATCGCTCTTCGCCGGCGGACTGATCAACTTGTCAATCAAAGCATCGGCTGCCCTCTTGCCAGCCACAGAAGCTATCCTACCACTGGCTTCGGAAGCGACTTTCTTACCAGCATCCAAAGCTGTCTTCTTACCGACCTCAGACGCGGTCGATGCGAGTTATCTACCTGCATCGCTCGTGAACGCTCGCATTATAGAATCGACAATGCCAAAACCGCCTTGAACGTAAGTTCTAACGTGTCTCCTGTTCTTTATCACCAACATATTTTTATTTTATAATATATTTTGTTTTTTTCACTGGTAAATCGTTTGTTGTTTAAATACTTTTTATTATTTTTTAGTGTAAAATTTACTGTTTTT
Source organism: Pictodentalium vernedei (assembly GCA_031216915.1). Classification (NCBI taxonomy): domain Eukaryota; kingdom Metazoa; phylum Mollusca; class Scaphopoda; order Dentaliida; family Dentaliidae; genus Pictodentalium; species Pictodentalium vernedei. The sequence goes on along the minus strand of CM062291.1, from coordinate 257,783,318 downwards.
ATTTTATATATTTTGTTTGTTTGTTTGTTCTCTCTACTTATTATATATATATATCAATCCTTCAATTCGTTCATCAGCTTTTTATAATCGTGTTTATTCAAAACCTTCTGCCTCAACAATTTGCCGCATATGCTCACTATCTCATTATCTAATCCAGTATTACCAGCGCGTCTACTTGCCATCAACAATCTCAATCTCTGAGACAGAGCATCAGAATCCCTCAGAAGAAAAGTGGTTCTCACCCCTTTGCCAGTCACCGATTCGACGAATTTCTTATTCATATCCCATATGGGTTTCACCACCTTCGTCCACTTGTAACCTCTATTGGCTTTGGGTCTTGTTTCTCTAACATCGTTATTTCTCTTCATGGAGTGGGTCTGAACCAGAATGTTGCCGTAATTGTAAAAATCCCGATCTGTGTAATCTCCAGGCTTGTCGAAAAGGAGAAATTTGCACAGTCCAGGAGTTAATTCGTACCTATTGGAACCGACGATTAAATTATCATCATCTTCTTGCACTTCGGTGTTGCCTATAAAAGTTCTACCATCAGAATCCTTATAAATTCCATACAACAGATCTCTCTTACCACCATTCTCGGACGACACGACGCTATCAGTGGTGATAGTCGAAGTGGCATCGTCGCTTTCGCTCACGTCGGTTTCGATTCTCATGTGAACATAATCTGGCGATGATCTTTGAAATGAAAACCCCCTCATAAAACTACCTGACAATGAACCCGTTCTCAAAGAACTTTCTTTTATGGGCTTCAATTCGTCAATGATCTCTTTCTTACTTCGTTCCTGAACCTCCGTCACGGGTTTAAATAATTTTGTGGTTTCACGTCTTAATTCCATTTCTCCAGGTCGCCTGCTTCTGTCAGATGATTGGATGCTTTTCTTGAGTCATTGATATTCGTTGAGAAGCTGTTCTCCCCGCTTGGAATCTGTGATGTGTAAAAACATTTTTTTTCATTTTCTAAAATTATTAATATTTCCTTTAGAGTATGCTAACGTGAGTTATTTTATTATTCTCAAAATTAAATGTATAATTATTTTTATGTTTTATGTTTTAAGTAAATAAAAATCTTCTGTCTTTAATATAATAACTAAAACCAGTTGAGGAAAAACATTTACAAAATAAAACCTCTATAAATGCGTTTTGCCCTCAAACGTGTTAAAGATCACATCAACAGTTATTTCCGACAATGAGAAACTTAGAGTTAGTCTCAAATAAACATCTATAAATACAACGTTATAAAAGTGTTAAATCATACAGGTAGTTATTTTCCTCACACTTGAAGTCATTCTCAAAATAATACTCTTAGAATATCTCATAATATTTTGGTTAAAACAGCATTAGTACTCGCACGTTGCGCAACGGTATTTCTTCTATATTTTTACACGGAAATCGTTTCAGTCAAAAAACAAGAGTTGAAAAATCTTTTTAAAGGCGAGAATTTTTTTGCAAAAAAAAAATATGGAAAAAATTATACTCCATGGATATGTTGTAATATTTTGGTTAAAACCGCGTTAGTACTCGCACATTGAGCAATGGTATTTCTTTTATATTTTTACATGGAAATCATTTCAGTCAAAAACAAGCGTTGAAAAATCTTTTTAAAAAAATTCTCTGCTGAGAATTTTTTTTGCAAAAGAAAAAATATGGAAAAAATTATACTCCATGAATATCTCGTAATATTTTGGTTAAAACCACGTTAGTACTCGCACGTTGACCAACGGTATTTCCTCTATATTTTTACATGGAAATCGTTTCAGTCAAAAAACAAGTGTTGAAGAATCTTTTTAAAAAAATATGAAAAAATAATACTCCATGAATATCTCATAATATTTTGGTTAAAACCGCGTTAGTACTCGCACGTAGAGCAACGGTATTTCTTCTATATTTTTACATGAGAATCGTTTCAGTCAAAAAACAAAAGTTAAACAACACAATTTCTGATTAAAACATAATACACTTAGAGTCATTCACAAAATAAAACCATTGATAAAATGCATCGACCTCGGTGATTATTCTCACCTCCATATCATCAAAGAACAAAATACTGCTTGAAGTAAACAAAAACAATTTGTCATCAAAAGAATAAAATACTGTTTGAAGTAAACAGATGCACTTTTGTGAATAGGAACAATTTAGAAGTGTGTCTCGTCAAAAGGTGTTTTTATTGATGTCTCTTGAACCGAGACATGAGTCAATTAAAATTTCAATTTACCTCTTAAAACCCATCTAAGTGGAAAACAATTTTACCGTTTGATTTTTATTTACATTGAGTGCAATATTTGAAAACTCCACAAAACCGATTCTATTACAATTCACCTCACAAAACTCGCGAGGTGAATCGACAAATCGTTTTCGCCGATCGGATCGCACCCTCGACCGTTCGAAACGCGATCGCAAACGTGGTGGTGTCTCAAAACCGGCAAACCGCATTTTTTCGATGTACCGGAGGTCGAAATCGGTTTAAAAAAAAAAAAAAATCCTCGATGAGTGACTACGCTTTACACTCACTTTTCACCTTTGGCGAACGTCGAAAAAAACGTTTTGAGATCGATTTTCCCTGTCCTAAAATCAGGAAATATGCTTCACCGATCGGATCGCACCCTCGACCGTTCAAACAGCCGTTGACGAACGTAGGTGTCCCAGAACCAGCAAACCGCATTTTTGATGCTGTCCTCGAACCGGCAAAGCGTTTTTTGCTTGCGTTCACCAACGATAGATCGAAGATCTGATCCGCAATGGGAACGTCGAGAAAATTTTTTAAATTTACGTTTTCTTCAAATTTCATACATTTTTTTCCTTCCGAGCGATGTTTCGAATTTCACTCCTTCGCCAACAGATGTTTGAACGTCAAAAGTGCGACCCAAGAGCCTCAAAAAACAATGCCGATTCTGGGACACCATGAAAAAACGACATATTTTACACTCTGAACACGATTTAACACTGAATCCCTATGGCGGTACACGTACATGTACGTGTACAGTTTTTGTAAAATCTGTCCTTTAATCGGCAATTATCACCTACTTTCGTATTCAGTCAAATTTAAATAATAGTTTACTTATACAATTTTTTTTTGGCACTCTCCAATAATTTGTAATAAAACAATTTTTGATGAACAAATTTAGACCTCTAAAACTAATCTAGCTCTCAACCAGTAAATAAATATTTATTTTGCACATACATATGAGAATCGTGTCGCATTTTGCGAAGAGAATAACAATACTGTATCAACGTATACGCCATATTGCATCTCAAATCGCAATGTGATACCGCTAAAATCGCACCCTATGATAGTTTTATACATTTGGAATTTTGCCTCCAAAATAAATTTGGCGAACGCGGGCTGAAAAAAAAACGATTGCGCCGGTGCCTGAGATCAAAAGATTAATTTTCTTTAGCCTTATAAACACGTGTTTGCTTTTTTGTTTTGTCATTGACCTTTTATCAGTTACATCAACTTGAAAGTGTTGTTAAACCCAAACAAGCAAACAAGGTGCAATATGTTACCCTTTCAACGGGATATACATAAGGCAAAAGTTGTCAGTCAATAAGAACTCAAATGGACAGGAGAGCCAGTGATAATTTAATCCTTCAGCCCTATAAGGCTATAGGATTAAATTATCACTGAACCACCAGACAAATACAAAATAGACTTACCCATTTCGATGAATACAGTAGTGGATAAGACGTTACCATTCAAGGCGTTGGTATTGAATGGGTTAAATCGCACTAAGTCGTAGACAGTGACGTAGCTAGAGGTTCTTCAATGGTGTGTGTTTCGAACTTTCCCCCAACTCGGGTCTATGCCCCGCGGGCTACCGACCCGAGTTGGGGGAGGGTTCAAAAAGGGGTATCCCCCTCTCAATGGTGGGGGTCCGGGGCCTCAGAAACGGAAAATATTTAATTTTTTAACCTGTGACATTGATTCTGAGGCCGCCCTCTGGGTTAAATCTAATCATTTTATCCACAAGAAAAATTCATTTCCCCTGGTTGGTCTGTGAGTTTTCCCTTACACTGACCAGGCTACACAAGGAAAAAAGACTGACAGCTATTCAGCCAATACCCACTTCCTCCAGGTTCCAACTGTCCACTCCGAATCGGAAAAATGGAATGAATGAATTCGAACAACTGGGCAGATTCGAATGGGCATTTCTGAAACTTTTGTCAGCTCATTGGAAAAATTGGAGAATTTGTTCGAAAATTGGAAAATCACGTTTTCTCTGACCGAAAAATATGAGAACAGAAAATTAAACTTATATTACAGTGGTGCCCACTTAATTGTATATCTCTTAACTGAATAACCTTGTTAATTGAATATAATTATCCAACACAAAACCATTTACCATGCCTTCAGTACAAATTTGACCTGATAATTGAATATAGGTTATATAGTGAGCTCCTGTTAATTGAATAAAAATCTTGTAACCTGTCGAGAAATTAGCCTGACTCACCCCAGTTTTCCTTTGTTTATAGACCTGTTTGGCCTCAGTTCATCCAATACAGGCATTAAATCTATTATATCTTGTTTGACAGAGCTCATGGAGCTCTGTCAAACAAGATATAATAAAATAAATGCTAAGTTTATCTCTGGGATACAGAATAATGCCACAATCCCTGTTTATTGAATACTCTTGTTTATTGAATAATTTTCATTAGCAAAGTGGCTATTCAATTAACAGGGTTCCACTGTATTGAATTTCCAATTTTGAAATTTTTGGCGACAATTGGCGGGAGGGGATGGGGGCTTCCATCTAGCTACTTCCCTGGTCGTAGAGCATATTCAGTGTGGAATCAAACAATATGTTTTGGAAGAAAAAACCCAGTTCTAAAGACATTGAAGAGAAAAGACACTGATATCTTTGTCAAAAACTTGGTCGAGGCTTAAATCGCGTAACTCACATCTTCCATTCTTCACCATAGCTCTGCATTTGTTCCCTTCAACAATGTCGCAACTCGCAGTTAAGTAGTTAATATGATATAATTTAATGACAAACGTAAATTGAATATAACTTGGAGTTTATTATTCTTCCTAATTGGGTTCTTCCTGAAATTGCATTTCCAAAAAATAAATCACAAAGACGATTCCATCTTATGGTCGTAAATATCTGATTTCCGCATTAATTGATTTAACTTGCGTCACGAATCATTCATCAGAGAACAATTAAATTATGGCTGGCACATTTCATGGTATTTTACCGGAAATTATGCGTAAGTGGAGAACTCTGACGTACGAACAGGATCATAAATCAGTTAATTAAGCATGTTGTTAAAATAATAGAGCATTGTGTTAAAATAATATAGCATGATGCCCAAATAATATACACACTAAAAACTAAAGTGTTAAAACTGACACTTTCAAGGTGTTAAACCCATTCTAACTCTTAGGGTTTCATTTTAACACTCAAAGTGCAATGCTTTAAGCACTTAGATATTACAATCGTCAGACATCTGAAACTTGAATGGATGGCACTTCCCGTGTGTCTAGCATTGGTGTTTCTTCCAGAATCGTCCATAATTTGATTTGCGCTTGCTGGGTACATAATTAAAAGGACACAATGCAGATGACGCGGATCAGGCTCGAGAGTTCGAGCCTGATCCGCGTCATCTGCATTGTTTCCTTTTAAGTGTCGCGACATTACACTTGTCAAGTGGTATTATTGTAACACCTGTCAAGTTCTGGGATATCTACACTTGAACAAAATGCTAGTTCAGCACTTAGTAAGTGTTAAATACAGCACTTCAAGTGTAGTTTTTAACACTTTGGTTTTTAGCGTGTAGCAGGATGCTGAATTAATTAAGGATCATGCCTAATTATTTAAATATCATGCTTAATTATTTATGCAGCATTCATGAAAACATACCAAGTGATATAACATTATGCTTAATTAGAGGAGTATCATGCTAAAAAACTAACAATTATGACCCTCCCGTGTGCAGGCCTGATTTCAGCATCATGCTATATTATTTATGCAACATTCATGAAATAATACCAAATAATACAGCGCGATTCTTAAATAATTAGGCATCATGCTCAATTACAGTGCATGATTCTCTCGTAATTCAGCACTATGCTAAATTAACTCAGCATCATGCTATATTATTAAGTTAACATGCTATATTATTTTAGCATCATGTTCTATTATTTTAGTATCATGCGTAATTCACTGATTTATGATCCTCTTCGCGCGTCATGGAGAACTTTATTTATATCGTAACTTAGTATGAGAAATATGCGTTTTTTCCACGAACATGCACCTTTGAAGACCATAAATTCTAGTGCCTACGAATGAAGTAATCAGAGCAGGGACGTGGCGACAGGTGGGGATGGTCCTGACCACATTTTCCCGTAATTGGAAATTCGGAGGACAAGTCATGAGAAATTCCATCTATATGGATTTTAGAGCTTCTTGGGTGATGCTGATGTCTCCTTTACTTCCTAAAATCCCAACTCGGTTTCAAATCGGCAAAAATTCTAACTGTTACTATTTACAACTCTCGTGTACGCAACATCGAGTTTCATAAGTATGTATGATGTCAGTCGGGACGAGATTTTTATAGTACGGTTACTTATCGTAATAAAAAAAAAATCCTCGAAATGCACTTCAAGAAAATCACATCATGTAAAATCGTTATTCTGAGTTAATTCCATCATTCACAGTTACAATATGATGAAACATCGAAAATTCCTGCATAAGATCCGATTTAATGTTAGGACAGTGTGAATTGCTCAGAGTTCTCAGCTTGAGCATTTGTTTAGCACTTTCAGTTCCCAGAAGGATACCAAATAATAATAACCTGATAATTCTGTCATAAATGTGTTGGCATTTCAGTTACTGGAATCAATTTTATGCCCCCTTTCCTGGTTTCATTTTCAAAAATCTTTCTCGGTAGTGAATTCCCAACTAGGAGGGGGCGGGAGGGCTTCCCCCGGTCTCTCCCCTAGTTGGGTTGTGAATTTCCAACCTGGAGAGGGATCGGGAGGGGGTTCCCCCTCCCGATCCCTCCCCTAGTTGGAAATTCACTACCCTACCCCACCCCCCAATCGGAAACCTCTAGCCACGTTCCTGAATCAAGGGTGTCGCTAGACGGGGTTTGGGGCTGTGTGGCCACCCATCCTCCGTCCTTGAAGTTTCCAGTCGGGACATTTTTGTAAAGATCAGAGCTTTAAATATTGAATCGTACTTGCAATTAATCGTGAACTTTCTAATGAGACTAGATTTGAAACTAGGACTCAAGTCGCATTCACAAATGGAGGTCTGTAGTTTCTGATTCGAACTGTTGGGGCCAACATGCTAATTTGAAGTACTAGCACGGCGCGTGTTAATTCAACAAGATGGTACGCCGGGACAACTACATGTATGTTTTATACATCCACAAATAAATTTCCAAGTAGCCGTCGAGGTATTGTTTTTAACTAGAAAACCCACAGTGTGTGACTAATATTCCAACTACATCATCAAGGCATGCCTTTGATGAAGGCATGCCTAGACGATGCAGTTGGAATATTTTATCATTTGGCACGGGGCCATCACAGTCGTGACAAATCAGGTTTACACCCCACCCCCACAATCGGTCATCTTTGCGACGACCCTGGGGGTAATTGTCAGTGACTATTCAGGGGCGCCGGAGGCGCCCCGACCACCCCGACCAATGTCGGGGCAAAAAATTTGCCGATCCTGATATTTTGTGACCGACCTTCAACCGAACGTCATTCATATCAAATAACCAGGCTATGATTTTTTTAATTTTGTTCTGGCGGATATCCGAAAATAGTGCGCGCATAGATCGTCTTGTTTCTTTCATATTGCGCACACAGTGGCAGCTGTTAATGACCAGTTAACGTTAGATGAGGAGATTTTGGGGCTACTTCTTTAGTATTCCAACCTCTTCGGAAGTGGTTGGAATACTAAAGAAAAAGCCCCAAAATGGGTCTGAGAGATGTTATTTTTCAAACATTTACTGGGAGCAGAGCCGGATTTACGAATAGGCAGACTGGGCGGACGCCCAGACCCCCCACATTTAATGTGGGGGCCCCCACATTAAAGATCGTCTTTCGAGGAACATAATATGACAAAATTCTCTGCCAAATTGCCAAAGGCAATTTGGCAGGGAATTTTGTCATATTATGTTCCTCGAAAAACGAACTGCATGCACAGACATTACCCCCCCCCCCCCACCCCCCCCCACCCCACCCCCCCACACACACACATAATTGATGGCAACAATTCGAAAAAACAGGGATCTGGTGTTATGGTCGGGCCAATGTTTGGGCCGTTCCAGCGCCCCTGCCATCCAAAAAACAGTACACATAGAGTCTACTCTTATATCATTATGGTTATAAAATACGAAAGTTTAATGATATCTAAAACACCATAGAACATATTGGATTAAAGTTCAACAGTTTTTTTAAATTATCGTATGTGATAGTTTGGATAACTTCATCATCATCTGTTCTGAAGGCACACTTTCACTGTCGAGAAAGCGATTTTCCATATCTCCCCCCATGGGAGATATCGAGTTTAACACCATCAACTTTTTCTCCCAAATTTATGATAGAATGAAAAATAAAGAAGGTTTTCTTTGAAATTTGGAAATTGTTATCTGTCAGTTGATGGACTTCTGTGATCGAAATGGGCTGTAATTTCAGGGAACGGAATCTGTGATGTCGGGGAACGGCATCAGACAAATAAAAGTAGCTGTGTCACTCTGTCACTCCTCATATTCTTAACAGCTCGAAACTCGTGGAACGTTCTACTTAGAAACAAGTTTAAAAACAAATATTGACAGAGAAACAATAAAAACAAGAAATATATCCCAGGAAAATATTAACACTTTTAATAGGAAGCTTTTAGAACTTCACTTCAGTAATTTGTTAAACGCTCATTGTCCCGACGAAGCATATAACAACTTCATAAATCTATTCCTACAAGCCTTCAGCGTGAGTTTTCCCCTAAAAGAAAGACAGCAAAAAATCAATATGTCAAAAAACAACTTTGAATGTCCAATGGCTTAATAACCTCTTTAGTAAACAAACTTAAACTCCACCAGAAACAAGTGAAAAGCCCTACCGATGAAAATAAAAGTTCGTATAAAGAGTTGTGTCAAGTCTTCAACAAAATAAAACGGAAAAGTAAAGCCGCTTATTATAACTATGTACACAGAGAAAGCCAACATAACCTCAAGAAAACATGGCAAATATTAAATGAGGCATTCCAAAAACCCCATTCAAAAACTAAATTACCAGCAAGTTTCAAAGTTAATGATACAGAAATCTCCAATGGCGTTGAGATCGCGCGAGAATTCAGTACCTTTTTCACTAGTGTGGGAGAATCTATGTCCGCAAAGATAGCAGCTTCGAATAAACAGATCTCGAGTTACTTTCAAGGCAGCAGTCAAGCAAACAACTTCTTTATTGAGCCCAAAACTCCTGGCGTAGTGGTCAACATAACTAAGAGAATGAAATCTAAAACAAGCCAGGATTGTAAGGAACTGACCTCTAGACTCATCAAGAAAATTATTTATAATTAATTCTATATTGATCCCTCCTTCACATATAACAAACCTATCTTTCAAAACCTGTATAATATCCGAGAAGACGAAATTAGCTAAAGTTATTCCAGTATTTAAATCAGGTGAGTCGAGTGTTCTCAATAATTATAGACCAATCAGCACACTTTCTATTATCTCCAAACTCTAAGAAAAGACTATACAGGTTCACCTTGACACATTCCTAGTGAATAATAACATCATTTACCAACACCAATACGGATTTAGAAAAGGACATTCAACAATGCATCCGATACTACACCTTCTGAATCATATAGCAAAGGAAAATAGCAAGCCCATCAAGGATAGTACGAACTCTGGATTTTGTTTGGACCTGTCAAAAGCCTTTGACACAATAAACGATGATATTCTGCTCAAAATGTTGGAGTTTTATGACTACAGAGGTGTAGTAAACAAATGGTTTCCGAGTTATCTCAGTGATAGAAAGCAATATGTAGAGTATCTGAACAAAAAATCATCACACGCAAGAATTACCCACGGAGTTCCACAGGGTTAAATTTTAGGGCCTGTTTAATTTTTGATTTACGTTAATGGCAAAGCAAATAGTACTAACTTGAATCTCCCATCGTTCGCTGATGACACAACAAGCTATACATCCCATCATAATCAAAAAATCTTATATCAATCTGTCAACACCGAACTAGAAGAATTAAATATGTTCAGCAGAGCTAAAAACCTACTCCTAAACGCCAAAAAATCGAAATATGTCATAATCAACTCGTCACATGTCAAACTTAAAAATAGCAATAATATAATTAGCATCGATAATAATCCTATAACCAGATTGGGTATTAAAGAAACAGAATCCTCTGTCAAATTTTTGGGAGTTTATCTCGACGATAGGTTGAGTAACTCCAGCCACATATCAATGTTCTGCACAAAAGTAGCAAGAGCTGTTTGGGCAATAAATAGAGTTAAAAAAAATTCTACCACATAGTGCGTTAGTCACCCTGTATTATGCATTAATTCATAGTCACTTTCTGTTTGGTATCCAGATATTGGGACACTCCAAACATATAAACAAACTCTATCTCCTTCAAAAAAGAGCAGTCCGAATAATAAACAACAAAGCTTATAACTGTCCCACAGATCCCCTATTTTTAAGAGATAAAATACTTAAAATTCATGACCTTTATACATCACATGCATTATTATTGGTGCATGACTGGCATAGCAATGTACTACCTACCAGATAATTACTTCACCACTATTACAAACCAAGATGGAGTTATAACTAGACAATCGGGATTATTAAAAACATACGCGCCCAGAACCAAAAGTATTGAATGTCTACCAGCCCAGCAAACCACTTTCCGGTATTATGGAACAAATTAAACATTGAAATATGGAACGTACTCGATAAAAATGTTTTGAAATTGACCTTAATCAACTTACTAACAGGCTCCTATTCCACTTCTGTGCCTGCACAAATCCTTATTGTTAAGATTTTAACGTTTGATTAGAGACTCGCTTGGCTCTGAATCTCATCTCTTTGTTGTCAAATAGCTTATTTCTCCACCCTTTAAAGGGCGCTTCTCGTCAAGTATGGATATTGTGCGCGATGTGGTGATGTGACAATTGGCGTTTCGCATTCACACTTGAGTGCGTGGTGATGGTGTAGGGCATCTTATTTGCGTTACTCCTTGAATACATCAATTGAGCCAACAAACCAAAGCAGTGAGACACTGCTTCACCAGACACAATTATGAAGCTACATGTTGATGGGATGGAACTGTGTCTGATGATATTGTGTCGCGCCAGCCATGCCAATCTCTCATCAGGTATGTTTGACGAATCTTTGGTTGTCACCCTGCTGTGCCTCGCGCTGCATTCTGGTTGCCTCATGTGAGATGGATATTCAGGCAATTATGGATTTATTTGGTCAATTTCCCCCTTTTATAGAACAAATAGTAATATCTACTAAAATGAGACAAATTATTTTTTTGTGGTTTGCAGATCTCCAAGAGATGAATCCGATTTACATTAATGAGATGACGGGTAGACAGCCAATCTGGCTATGCCCTCTCCTTGTACTTTTTGTACCACAAACTCAAAACATATTGTTCCTTATTTGCATCATTATAGGTAATTCCTACATGCTTTCCAATTTATTGTACACTATTATGGTACATTTATTACAAAATAAATTTTGAATTGAAAACGGAAGGCCGGGACATTTTTACGTAGCTTCGTAACAGCAATTATAAGTTAGCTATTTAGAAAGGGCGACATTATCAACCGCCGAAGCCTGTTATCGACAGAATATGTACTCACTGTGAAACTAACTCTGGGAAAATAGAAAACGAATACCATTTTATTTTGGAATGTACACATTATTCCGAGCTTCGATCAGAACTATTTGTTTTGATCAAAGTGAGATCGACGGTTTTAGTGATCTGAGTAAATTTGAGCAATTCAAATTTATATTTGACAATAGAACCCCCAGTTTATGCCAAAACACCTGCAGCGTGACCAGGGATTTTTTCGCCAGATGAGTATTTGTTTAGTGAAGTGTATGGTTCACATCTCTACTTTCTGTCGCGTATCAAATTAATACAACAGCACTTTGATCATGGAAATTTGAAGGATGAAATTGAAATGTTTTGTGTAATATATTTGTTCATGTTACTTGTATATTATCGCATACTGTCCTGCAGAGGATGTTTTATGCTAATAAACGTTGTGTTATGTTATGTCACGTTACGTTATGTTCCCGCACGTCTTCAACTGTTTTATAATTTTTCTAGTCAAATTGTATTGCATCTGTCACTTAAAAAATGACCATTTATACCATGCTGGCCTGTGTAACTACCTGTGAAAAGCCTGTATGTTAAATTTGAAATTTTAACCCCACTACCGGTGTAAAGCTTCTATTGCGGTTAAAAACATTACACCTCTTGTCGTAAGTTCATCCAACTTGACGTTTGACATGCGGCGATTTTGACAATTTCCGCAGCTTTGACATGAGGAAGCATCACACTTCGCGATGTTTCATTCAAACATACGATGTTTTGCGACACTATCTACGACGTGCAATGACTTATTATGTTTAAAAACCTACAATTAAATATTTAAAATAAAATTTAACAATTGTTAATAATAATTTGACTAAAAAAGCAAGGTAAATTCAATCAACTTTGACGATGTGTCTAGCTATGAATCAAGCATTCACGTGCATCCGGTAGTACTGCCCACAGGCGCAGATGAAAGCAAAACAAACCTGTGCCTTTGCGATAGAAAATGTCGTTTTTCATCCACTTTAAGTGACAAAGTCGATTATTTATTAAGTATAGTATAAATAAAACAAATGGATACTAGGGCCGATAATCAGATTTAAACCACTCGTAGAATAAGGGTTTTAACTACTCGGCAAGCCAAGTGTTTAAAACCCTTATCCTATTCGTGTTTTAAATCTAATTACCGGCCCTAGTACCAGTTTATTCTATGTGAATGCTCGAAAGCTCGTGTAATAAAAGGAAATAGGCCTTAAAGGTGTTACCCATCAAGCTCATACCATCTCGAATAGACCTATACGGCTCAACATAGCTGCACATATCGTCCTTGAGAGGAACAAGGTGTCATATATAATGCTAAAGCATTGCAGGTGGCGCCTTGTTTCACCCACCGATGTCGAGATAAAAGCTACAGAAATCATCTGTTCATTGTTCGACTTCTTGTTTATCGATTATCGACCAAACCCCGTCATTATTCCTACCCCCCCCCCCCCCCGATTAGCATTGGCGTACGTAAAAATATATGTACGTTAGAAACAAATACTCGACAGTTGCTCAGTTACAGTTCTTGAAAAGTGCTGTCTTTACGAATGTCTGGTTGTCACCCTGCTGCGCCTCGCGAAACAGTAGTACGGGTTCCCCTCGCAAATTTGGTTGACGATAAAATATGTTCTTTTTGTTGATAGTTGACAGTTGTCAAATGAATTGCTGAGTGTCCTTCTAATAATTGACTTTATAGACGTGAATGCGTGTAATAAACACAAAGCGACACACGGACACTCGTTTTATCCTTCTGCGCTGGCACTCGTGCCATATCGACTAATCCATTCACACGCGTGTGCCGTTCTGTGTTTGATATCTTAGAATCTGACAATCATTCCACTCCATGGAGGTTGATTGCTAAAGGTATCGCGGAACTAAATATTGAAATTAGAGTGAACCGCCTTAAAATGTTGTTCTCGGAAATGACGCAATCTCTAAAAATAAACAGCCTTGGGAAAATCCATTGTTTCAATAAAAGTTTGAAACATTCTATTGACATCTTGCATTATTGTTGAATATTCCTGATAAAAAAGAGGGTGATTTGATGACTTTTGGACCTAAAAAATACAATTTACTTTTTGTGTGTTTTTGTAGGGAATTCCCTGAGAAATATGTGCACGTGACCGGTACTTCCCTTTGTGTCAGTTTTTCTCTCTTATTTGTTGCATGACCCCCTGTTTTCAGATCAGAAAAAGTTGTCTGAAGGGCTATACTTGACAGAGATATTTGAATGCCAAAATTAAAGTGATGCGATCATATTTTTTTCCACCTGAACGTTATAATGGTCGCCTATGGGAAAATATTTAGTTCTGTGATACCAAAAATAAACATACCACGTGCATCTGTGTCAAATACGAATTTTTGATTTCTGAAACTAATTTAACGAATGGTTTATAACATTCTAAAGAATTGTCCTAGAAGAAGTAACTTATCAATAAACGATCAGCGCATTGAGAGTTAGAACACTTTTTTCACAGTGTCATCACTGTGGTAATTAGTATTTCAACATTGGCACTTTCCTTGCTTCGTGAGGTTAATTTATTTCAACAAAACAAGTTTATAGAATTACAGAAAACAATTATAGAATTATTTGCCAAATTTTGTGGAGAGATTTGTGTGTTTGTTTATTTGTACAAACATCCCTATGTTTTCATTTTGCCGTTTGGTACAAAAGAGAAAAGAAGCGAACTCAGTTTTCTTCACATTCGGTCCGTTTGATCCAGCACACTCGAAACAGATTTTTTTCCGAATATAGACCTTATTTTTTTAAATATAGTCATATAATACATGTATATATTAGAATGGTCGATGGTTCCATCTTTCAAACACAGGAATCTCAATTAATGGAATATTGGTGAAGATGCAACTGCTTGAATTTAATTTATATCGCCTTTATCAAGCAGGAATTCCACCAGGCATAGTCCTGGATTGAAAACTGTAAAGTGTCTCGGAAGGTGGCTTTGACGGGAGTCGATCGTGGGTCTACGACACCCAATCGCCTGGCCATAAATGCTCTGCCACCATACCGACTGAGCCAACGCAAGTATACGAGTTGTAAATGTGAACTAACATACTGGTTGAGTTAATTGCAACCTTTTTTGGGGGGGGGGGGGGTGGGCGGTGGGGTACCGTTGGCTCAGTTGGTATGGCGACAGAGCCTTTATGGCCAAGCGATTGGGTGCAAGAGACCCGCGAACGACTCCTGTCATGGCCACCTTCCGAAAAACTTTCCAGTTTTCAATCCAGTGACGCGGTGCTAGGACTATGCCTGGTGGAATTCTTGCTTGACATTGGCGATATAAATTAAATTCAAGCAGTTGCGTCTTCACGGATCTTCCATTAAGGGGACGTCCAACCTAACTTTGGTCAAATTTCATGTAATTTTCTTTCAAGTCTAAAAAAGGCCCAAAATGAATAACCCCAATAAATTATATACCAAAATGCTTGGAATGAAACATAGAACATGTGGAAACTGAAATGTGCCATGGAACTGCTGCCATGTGTAAACAGCACCACCCGAAATCTGCTATGGCATAAGTAAGACAACAAAATTTTTAGAATAAAATACCTCAAAATAAAATTACAGCTGTATTCTATAAACATTGAAGTACATACTCGAAGAAATCTTTTCCTAATTCATGAAAGTAATAAAGATTTAGACCAAATGGTACAAGTGGAGTGCTCACTGATTGAAGGCAGACATTTTCTTTTGTTTATGTTTTGATTTGGGGAGTTCAATAAAGGTCAACTTGAAGGAGTCCACCAGAAGTATGGAAGGACAAAAGAGTGTCTCCCAATATAAAGATGTATGTGTCACTGTGGTGGTTTGGAAAGAAACTATGATATTCTCCTATGTAGAATGCACTGTAAAGGCATACATTGTAGTTGAATAAATATATTTACAAACCCCTTGCGCTGTAACCCCTTTTATCCCATGCATCAATTTGATGGTGATTAAATTGTTAAATTTGTCTGGTTTATCAATCAGTATAATAGCTTTGTATCCTCTTGGACACCAATACACTCATGATGTCTGTTGGAGAAGAAACATGGGTAACTGTAACCTGTCACTGCAATAAACCATCTAATGTACTTAAAAGTACATTGTTATTCAAAACACATCAAATCAACCTTACATAACCATTATTACATGTACTTTCCCCAAGGAGGCTTATTGGGATATTGAGATCAGAAGGGCACATCCGGAGGGTCTCACATACTTTTTTCAAGAACACAGTACACAAAGCAATCCCCAAAAGGTGACAAGTGAGCTCCATTTGACACAAAAAAAATTTCCCGGGGGGGGGGGGGGGGGCTCTCTTCCTTGTATCTTGTATGACTCTACCTCCGGCCCCCAAGGCATATGCCTTTTTTCTCAAAGTTTAACTCTTTTTTCTTTTTGACCACACATGTTCCAAACACTATCAGACAGGTAACCCTCCAAATAAGTGTATCTGCAAAAATCATGTTACATTGCAAAACATTCTTTTTAGACTTTAAGTTCTGGACCTTTCGTGCTTCTTACTTCCAACTATAGCACTTAATTTATCGATTAATGGGTGAATAGAAAAGTCCTGCCATAACCAACATTTTGAGTTCCATAAGCCTTCATAGCAGCTCCGATAAAAGTGTCAAACATCAGATTGGTGGCTTTATACAGAATATTCATTAGGTTGTTGCTTGATAAGTAATAGGAACAAAATCTTCACCAGAAATATTTTGTAGCAATACATTTGAGGGTATCAGCAGGCATTTTCCAACAAATTGTAACAAATCAACTAGTTATAAACAAAATTTTCCAACTCAAAAGAGTGAAAAAGTACCACAACTCTGAAAAAATGTGGGAAGAAACACATGCTGCAGCAGCTACACAGGCATTGTTTCCCCATGATGCTCGATCACAACACCAAATATCCTTCAAATTGGAATAGCAGTGGTTGAGATACAAGGGAGAATGTTGGTACATGTAATGATGAATGGGTGAGACTAAGAGGTCACCACTGCACGGCCCCAGATGCACCTTTGATTTTACAACTTCCAGGTCTGGGACATAATAATCACAACACACCCACCTTATCAATTCATAATTTCAGTTAAATAAAAGGAATTATCAATTTTAATTAATTTATAGATGATGGGAAATATTTGGCTTCTTTCGCCTTCTCGTATTATTAATTAACACAAACAATATCAGTTTGATGCCGACAAACGAAACTGAACGCATGTGGTCTGGTTAAAAAGTAACTCCGCATGGATAATGAAGAAATTGCGAATATTTCGTGTATTTCATTTGCTTTCATTTGCTTAAAAGCCAATTGCAGCTATTTTTGACCGTGGATTCGATAATTCGTTTCGGTTTTGACCACACGGTCACGCTGACAGCGGCTATGTTTATTGTGATATGCAAGTTGGAAGATAGTTTCCGGTGAAGGAGGTTTGTCACATTTGTCAGTGTAAAACGATGACAAAAGACACTGGTCGACGCTTGTGTTAGTATGGTTGGTTGCAAGAAAAAACTAAATTCTCAGCATCGTCCAAACGCACCTTATTAAAAAGCGCAAATGCATCATTTTCAACCCATCTTGAATCGGTCCACTGCCGACATCAATAGTAACTGTCAAGTAAATAACTTCACAACATCGGGGGAAATCAACACGCTCAATATAGTTCCAGGTCACTTGGAATATATTTCGTGAAAAAAGTGACTTCTGAAGCATTCTGCTTACTTTGTTGTGAATATTGCCTTATTTTATGTGTATCATCCCGATTTTATATACTCGGTTATTTTTTTACAAGTGGTTCATGTTGTCTTTCTAGTGCGCAATAATTCAGATTTTTTGTCAACAAAAAAGTTCAGACAGCCTCTAAAGACGAGAGGGAATTTCGAACCACATTTTGCAGTTATGACATAAACAGCTCAAGTATTTGCTGTCACCTGTTTGCAAATCCGCTCATACGTTGTCTCGAACAAATAAAGGGCGTGATCACGTCCTTCCATTCTTACGATTGCCCAAATTGAGTATTTCTGCAAGAACCACATCGTAATCAAATGACCGGAATAAACATCATTGAAACATGGCCACATCCGGAACATCCAAAATTTGTGTTGGTGTTATTACATTCAAACATCAAAACCCACCAGAGTGTGTTTCATAAAAATGCTTTCTCCGAGTCTGTAGTATGTTATCATTATATTGAGGACAAGGCTTTCGAATTGCCGATTATTTTGTGGTTTTACCGGTTCGTTACTTATGCCATTGGCAAATTAATCTTCTTCAAAATCATAAAATTCACTTTTTTTTCTGAAAAAATTATATGTACCTTTTTTATGTACTTTACTCATCATTTTGATATATAATTTGCCTTTTCTTACTTCTCTTATCTGTTTCTGCGGCATTGGATAAAATGTCAACAAATTGACCAAAGTTAGGTTGGACGACCCCTTAATTGAGATTCCTATGTTTAAAAGCTAGGATCATACACTATTATACATGTAACAGTAACCTGTTCCAGTTGCATTGGATGCTAAGGTAAACTCGCAATAAAATACAGGCTACTTGCAGACAATTACGAATCAACACAGAAAACAATTCCAACATTTCAGTAATTGTAAATTCTCGTATATTGGTCTCTGGGCGAATTGTAAATGTGAACTAGCATACTGGCTGAGTCATTTGCAACCTCTTTGGCGGGGTTGCCGTTGGCTCAGTTGGTATGATAGCAGAGCATTTATGGCCAGACGATTGGGTCCGTTGACCAGGGTTCTACCCCCATCGAGATCACCTTCCGAAAAACTTAACAGTTTTTAATCCAGTGGCGCGGTGCTAGACTATGCCTGGTGGAATTCCTGCTTGGCGACATCGGCGATATAAATTAAATTCAAGCAGTTACATTTTCACGGATCTCCCGTTAATTGAGATTCCTGTGTTTAAAAGCTGGGGCCATAGACCACTATCATTGGGGAGTGATCGGCGCTTACAGAATCAGTTCGTTCATTACTTCCGCTCGGATTCGTTCGCGATTTTTGTGCACATTCCTTCCGATTTTAACAAGAAGATACGTGTTTATCGACAGCAAATGGTATAAATATGGCGATTATTTAACAGAAAAGAACACATTGTGATTATTACAACTGTTCTGGGTCCGACTGAGTCCTCGAGCATCTCCAGTTACAAAATAAGAACGTATTTTGTTCCCATTTGTGTGAAAACTGCCACTTTTCGGTCCAGTACTCGAAGCTTTTCCGTAAAACCTGATTTTCGAACAAGATTGTTGTACAAAAAGCATAACAGGGATACACAATTACACATTGTGATCCATATAGTTGAGAGGTAATTGAGTAGTTTACAGTCAAGCATTAGCCAGTGAAGGGGGGGGGGGATTCTTTCATTTATTATTAATCAGTTTTCAAATGTTCAAATATACCTTGCAGTAAGGGGTAATGGAGTGTTCCAGCCCACTCCATTTTTTGTGGCCTGGAAAATTTTAGGTGGGCTGGAAAAGTTGAGTTATTTTCGAAAAAACCTCAATTTTTCTGGTAAAAAAGTTGATTTTCTTGGAAAATATTGGGTTTCTCTCCAAAATAACTCAATTTTCGCCCGAAAACCCTGGGTTTTTCCGGAAAATGTTTAAATTCGAACATTTCTGGCCGACTTTTTGGCGGAATTTCTCGAAAACGTCTAAAAGATCCACTGCTTTGAAAAATTCACTTTTTTAAAAAATTTAACACAAGCCTCGCTGAAAAATTCACTTTTTCATAATGTAACACTGACTTCACCATTGGGGTGAATTTTTTCGAATTTCCTGGAAGGGGTTTTGCACGATTGTGACTGGAGACAAGATTAGCACTGAGATTCCCATTGGCAAAAATTCCGAAAAGACAAGCTTTTTTTGCAGTTGCGAACTGGAAAAAGACGCGATCGAACATTAATTCCCATGGGAAAAAATATTCTCATTCAATCGGCGAATTCGTAAATTGGGCTGGTAAACACGGCCGTTTGAGATTGAGCGTCCGAGTCTAAAAATTAGCTCAATGACGATCTGGGATGGCATCGCGATTGAAAATGTATATATATTATGAATTATGAGATGAATGATAAAAAAATAACTTTAAAAATAAAAATTAAAAAAAAATAGATATATATATATATAAAACAACATTCCAAAAAAAATGAGAAGAATATTCAGTTGCAGGATAGGGCCAGACGATTGGGAGAGATGGGATTGAGACGAGAGACGACCAAGTTGTTCAGACCCGTCACCGAGGTTCAGGAACGAGCCAGGAAAGACGTTGTCGAGGAATTGAGACCCTTAAGAGAAGGTTCTCAGAGGATGGCTTCGATTCCCGGTAGTTTTGTACCATGAATTTTGTCCGAATACACTCTGACGGGAATCGAGACCGATCAAAGTAGCATCGACAGCAACGATACTCCGATGGTAATCAAGACCAATTGAAGTAGCGTCGATAGTGATTCTTCGAGCATTTTTAGCAACGTCAGATTTGCCAATAGTAGTGGTAGGGGAATCATGAAAGATCCGATGCACGGATTTCGTCACGGCAGTGATAAAATGTTCGTGGGTGACACGGAAGTATCGTGTGAAGGCGACTATTTGATCGTCGGTTCGAACAGGTACGAAATGACTGACGGACTGTATAATCTGCTCGCTCACCAGAGACCCAGAGATTACACCAATGAGGATTACAACAATTACGCAGACATTCTGGTTCAGACCCATGCAATGAAGTGGAACAATGATCCCAAAAAGATGAGACCGAAGGATATGAGAGGTTACAAGTGGAGGTACGTGGTGAAACCCATATGGAAGGAGAATGAGAGATTTGTGAGATTGATGACTGGAAAGGGAATGACCAATATGATATTTCTTTTATTTGTATATTATGTAAGAAATAAACAAAAGAGACTTATAATATTAATAATTTAAAAAAAATATATATATAATCAATTCAAAAAAAAATATATATAATCAAATCAAAAAAAATAAAATATGAGTCAGTACATAATTAAAAACGTGAACATATCTGAAGGACAGAAAGCTAAACTTTGCAGAGCATTGAGAAATTGAGGCGAGGCCATTAGATTTAAATTCAGTCTTCAAGATCTGGAGAGTGGCAGTCGTGATCGGATCACCTGGACTAAAAAGGATGGAGAAAGCTATTTGTAATCGAATTGGAATGACGGTGAGACTGAGTCCCGCTCAACTGAGATATAATCTGAGAATGAAAGGCGGTTTCTTACCGCTATTGACAGGACTCGCCACCAAAGTATTACCCATGTTCTGGGCATTGGAGCTCTCTCGGGACTCGCTAGTTCGGGAGTCAACAAATTAGTGGGTAGAGGACTGTTTTTGAAGAAGATGGGAAACAGACTGTTTTTGAAGAAGGGAAGAGCCATATGTCACGTAAACATCAAAGGTAAAGGATTGTATCTAAGACATGGGAGAAAGGGTGGTGGCGATGCTTTCCATGGAGACGGTCTCTATCGGAAGATTGGAGAGAATGTGGAACCGATCGGTGAAGGTTTATTGTTGGGTCCGAATTCACCGTTTGAAAATATACCCCTTTTTGGTATGTTATTATAAAAACTCTAATTTAAAAAACAAAAAAATGAAGCAAAAGGAGAGAAAAAAAAAAATCTTCCAACAGACGTGTTAACAAAACGTTCGTATTATGAAAAGCTTTTAGGTTTTTCTAAACATTAACACGAGTATGCATTAGAAAGAATTCAATTCGAACTAATTGTACACGACGTGTGTTTAAACATGTACGGAATGTTGTTTTCATTAATATTGTTATTCATATTCCTAAATTGAAGCTATTTCGAAAATATCGAAATGATGAAGTGTTCGAACAAAAAAAATGTGTCTTACCAAAATTATCACATGATTATAGATATCCTAGATCATTTAAAATATGAAGTGAAACTTGTAAAATGTTACAATTACGTGAAATATCCTTACATTATTTATTGCGTGAAAAACGTAGTTAATGTATTCAATCATGGTGGTGATTAAAATATTGAAAAATCCATTCGCGTGTGTAACTTTATTTGCAAAATACACTCGTTCGCGTCAAATAGATCGGGGATCGAATTTGCTAAAAGGTTAAAAATCATTATCGATTATTACCCATATCATTCTAACGATGACAATGAAAAAAATGGTTTTATCAAAATACGAAAAGCATAAAATCCTTCTTTCCAAAAAAAATGTCATCATCCTATAATACGCGTGATCGTAATAGTCAAGAAGTATTCATTCATTCAGTAGATGATGCGATGAATAGAATGTGTTGTTATAAAAAAAACGTAATATATATATAAAAAAGAAAAATAAAAAAGAAAATAATAAGAGAAAAAAATAAGAATATAAAAAAAATTATAAAAATTATTTTTTTAGGACTTAGAAATTTTTTTTTATTATATATATAATGATTATGAGTAAACTGAACGAGTCAGCAGAATGGAGGGCTTGGTTTCTTCAAAGGGCACTGTGCAGAGCTTACGCGATCTGTGTGAATGAATAACTTCCTCGCATCTTGCATGAAAGATGCCTCGTCTGTCAAGAGGAGAGAGATTTTAACCACATTAATCATTTGTGTCTTATGATGGAATGGGAAGACATCGTCACCATGTATTTCATGCCCACATTGGAATACGTCCAACGCAATGACACAATCGAATGTTGGAGGCAATTCATGTCTTGCATCGGAGAACCCAAGCCCACAAATTCAGAAGAGTTGAAGTAAGTGCATCAAGGTCTCACCAACGAAGACAGGGGACGCATTTTGGAATTTCCATTGAAAATAAATAATAAGGGATGAAAAAAATAAAACAAATACATAAAAAATAGATATAAATAAATAAATAAAAAAAATGAAAATGGAAACTCGAAGTATCCATCGTTAGAGAAGTTGAGAGTCGAGCCCACGGCACCTTTTCTACCACCACCGCTAGAACGAGGAGAAAGTGATGACATGGGGCAGAGGTATCGAATTGAACAAATCAATAGAATTCAATTGTATCTAACACGCCAGAGAGATTCTCGTCATTCTCTCAATAAGAAATATTCGAGATTAGAGAAATTTGTGAATGGTGTGGATTTGACTCTCATTGCGGCCACTATGGGTTTGGATGTTGCCAGAATCAGTCTATTGTCGACCACCATCATTTCTCTTCCAGTCGTGTTGACCATAGAAGTATTGGCTTTGACTGCCGGATTCGTCAGTACGATCGGAAATTTAATCATTAAAAACTTATCTGTAAAAGTCAGGAAGCACAAAAACATCAGCGTTTTGGCTGATGCAGAGATCAACACCGTGTCGGGTTACATCTCCCTGGCGTTGAAAGATGGTAGGATTTTGGACTGCAAATTCCTCGACATATTGAACGAAAAACAAAAATACGAAGTCATCAAAGCGACTATAAGAGTCAAGAGTCGTCAGATCATCAAGGAACAATTGAAGGATTCTCTCATGGAAAAAGGTATGGAAAAAGCGAGACCATCGTTTCATAAATTGTTGGATCTCAAAAAGATTCCGGAAGCAGTCGATTGAAGAAATATATGTATATATAAAAGAAAAATAAAAAAAAATAAAATTATATATATATATAAATTTTAAAAAATACGAAAATAAATAATTAAATATATACAAAAAAAACAACAGATGTATTGCGTCAAATGCTGGATTGTTACTGATATGGTTAATGTTAAAAAAGTACTGACAAAAAATAACAGACCCATGCTTGCGGAACGTGTAAAATGTGCAGTTTATTCATCAAACATAGTGCCAGTCTGACAAATAAAATGATTAATAATCTACCCTTCGAAATGCATCTGCCAGGACATCAATTCACGGCACCTGGCACAAATTAAATAAGAGATTGAATCCAGATCTGACTCCTAAATCTTGGAGCAAACCCATTAATAGGGTGGATTCCTATGCTTATGCTCATGATCTGTGCTACGCTAAACATCCCAACGTCGAGACTCATAATCGAATCTGCGATAAAGCATGTTGACGAAAATGAAAAATATACAGAATCCCACTAGGAGAGAGAGAATGTACCACTGGTCGGTAAAGTGATCGGTACCAAACATCGATTCAGATGGGGTGATAAAAAAAAAGTGTCCAGAAAAAATTATCAACGAATACATAGGCGAATGAACTACACAAGCCCATGACACGTAAATTTTGAAGGAGAAGGGGGTTTGTGAAGGGTCTGTATCAGATCTGGTAGGCCGATCTGGTCGACATAAAATCAGTTTCGAGACAGAGTGAGGGCATTAAATACATACTGACTGTCATTGACGTGTTTTTGAAATACAGATGGATGAGAACTCTGAAGAATAAATCGGGAGCTTGCATGGCCGAGGCTCTGAAGAGCATATTTGCATCGTCTTCTTGAAAACCGAATAAATTGTGGATGGACAAGGGGAAGGAATTTTACAATGGTCACATTCGTCAGTTGTTTGACCAGTAATATAAAATTCATGCTCTCTGGACAAGAGATAGAATCTGTGTTTCATCCCGGGCAGGCCAGCATGATCTATGGACTCTTGATGTATCCGGACGATTTTTCGAAATCTAAAGGACTCAATCAATTGTGGGTGAAAGACACCATTGCCAACATGAGTGCAGCTAATGCCTGTGCCGCCATGAGATTCGACTACATCAACAAGACATCGAGACCCAAAGGAACGTTTTTGTTCAGAATATCTCTGAAACACATATGCGGAT